>JAHLSL010000064.1:3710639-3733566 GCA_025920805.1 Petroica traversi
GCCCGAGGAGCCCTCGGCCGCCTCCATGGCCAGCAGCCGCCTGCAGCTCAGCACCTCGCTCGCCTTCTCCGACCTCACCGAGGAGCTGCTGGACGCCGGCACCGACGGGCTGCTCCGCGAGCTGGAGGACCTGCGCTCCGAGAACGACTATCTCAAGGTGGGCACGGCGTGGCGTGGCGTGGCATTCCTGGCACGCTTCGGTGTGGAATGACGACCCTGTCTCGGCTCGGTGTGGCATGCTGTCCCTGGGCAGTAGTGGCACAGCGTGGCACCCCGGGGCGTGGATCAGTCAGGGTCGGCATCCTGGGCTATACCGTGGTTTAACGTCCCTGAGCTTTGCAGGGCATCTGAGGGCATGGCTCAGCATGGTGCTGGATCCCTAACCTTAGCATGGCATGGTGTGGAATCCCCACAGGCAGGGATCAGCGTGGCTTAGCGTCCCTGGGCACAATACTGCATCCCTTGTCATCACAGCATGGCATCCCTGTGTGTAGTGCAGCACGGCACAGCATCCCTATGCACAGTGCAGCATGGCACAGCCTTTCTGGCAATGGCATGGCATGGCACGATCCCAAAGCGTGGCTCAGCGTGACACAGTGTCTGTGGCAGTGGCATGGTGTGACATGGCACTGCATCCCAAGGTGTAGCTCAGTGTGGCACAGCATCCTTGGGTACAGGCTGGTGCAGTTCAGCATCCCGGGGCATGGCTGGGCACGGGGCACAGCTCAGCTCAGGATGGCCTGGCTCAGTCTGGCTTAACTCAGTTGAGCAGCACAGCACAGCATGGTTGGGTGCAGGGCTTGGCATGGCTCAGCCTGGCATGGCATCCCTGAACATGGCACAGTCAGGGGTGGCTGGGCTTGACTTGGCAGAGCGTGGCATGACTGGGTGTAGGACCTGGCTTGTCTGAGCCTGGCATGGCCACAGTGGACTTGTGGCAGAGCTCAGCTTGGCGAGCATAGCCCAGCTGGGCATGATCCAGCGTGGTGTGGCATGGCTGGGCACTGCTCAGCTCAGTGTTCCATGGCATGGCTTGGCACAGGCCAGCCTTTGGCACGGCACAGGCCAGGTTAGCCAGGCGTGACCCAGCCAGGCATGGCCTGGCCTGGCACAGCACATTGGGTGCAGCACGGCCAAGCCTAGCACGGACCCAGCTTGGCATGGCAAGGCTTGGCTGGCACAGCTTAGCAAGGCACGGCTCAACATGGCATGGATGTGCTCAGCCCAGTTGGGCTTCCTGGGACACAGTATGACATCAGCTGACCCCGTGCAGTTGGGCATGGCCTGGCAGCTGGGCATGGCTCCCTGCTGCTCTCCCTGCCTGCTGCTGCTGCCAGACCCTGGGGACATTTTCCAGCTCTCTTCTTCCCGATGGTTCCTGTGCTCCCTGGGGCCTTTTTCCGGGTCTGCCTGGTTCATGGGGGCATGGCTGAGCCAGGGCAGACGTGCTGCGAGGGGACAGGGACACAGAGCCATCCTACCCCGGTCACGCATCAGCCTGATGGGCACCAGCACCCCCAGGTGCCATGTCCTGGGCGGGCTGCAGGCATTTGGTGCCCTCTGCTCTCCTTCAGGGTAGAGATGTGGTTGATCTGCTTGGGCAGTCACCTGCTGGGGGAGTCAGGGCTGGGTACCGAGGCTCCCCAGCTGCCCTTGGTGTGCTGCAGGTTGGAGGTCAGGCCGACTCTCCTCTGCTGCTGCCCAAGTTTGTGAAAGTGTCGGGATTCCAGCCCCGAGGTGGGCAGTGGGTGATGCGCTCAAAGATGCTCAGTCAGGCTCTTTGTCCATTAGCAAAGTCCCAGTTCACAGCTGGTGCCCCAACTCCTGCCAGAATTAGCAGCAACAGCTTAAGGGCTTTGATTTACTGGGAGCTGGAAAAATACAGATGAGGTTTCCAAGAGCACGCGTGCGAGCACTGCCATTCCTGCGGACAGAGCGAGCGCTTCCTCCATTTCCATGTGATCTCCTTCCTGGCAAGCTGCAGGCGAGCAGGGGCGAGTGATTTACCTGCCCTGAGGGCTGGCAGCTCAAATTCTCTGGCCAGAAGTGGTGGGAGAGGGGAGGGCTGCTGGAGGCAGTGCACCAGGAATGGCCATGGGGATGCTGGTGGCATCGTCCCTTCTTTGGCAGCACTTGTGTCTCCTCCCTGACATGTGCATCCTGCTTATATCCATGTTTCCGAGTTTGAGCTCGCTTCTCCTGACTCTGGAGCAGGAGGTGGCTGGGGTGGTACCCTGGCTCCAGCTGGGTAGGAGCCCAGAGCACGCACCTCTTGTGCTCCAAAAAATGTTGGAAGGTTTGCCTAGTTTCTCCAGCAAGGAGGAGAAAACTGGGCTGGGCTGCAGCAGAGTCCTGGCTTGTGCCATCTGTGCTATAAATTCAGGCATTTCAGGACTCAGGGCGAAAATAAAGCCCTAACCCAAGGGATTGGCACTGCCCATCTTTCCGTGCAGCTCTCCTCCCCTCGGGTGTGGATGAATCAGACTTATCTCAGGTGACTTATTTCCTAGGACTCACCCCAAAGGCTGCAAATGAATATTTTTTCCTGTATTCATCAGCACCAGCTAAAACCTAGTGCGCATTTAGAGCAAGATGAGGGGTTTTGGGGTGGGAGGGCTTTGGTGACGTTCTGGCACGAGCCAGACGTGTGTGGTGCTACTACGCCCGTGTGATGCACGCTGGGTTTGGGAGCTTCCCAGCAGTGCTCCAGCAGTGCCAGCTCACGTCCCATCTTTCCTCGGCTGCCATCATAAAACCGACTTGTTTAAGCACACTTCACCCATTTCTCTCTGCACCCCCGATTTGTGCGGGGCTCTGCTCTCTGCCCTCTCGCTCTGGGTGTACTGGGCAGGCTGGGATCTCCTCCTGCCCCTCCTCCCAGGCCTGTGCACCTGCTGGGACCCCCCTGGGTGGGTTATTCCAAGCGTTTCCCCAAAAAGGGCTGTTTCTCCCAGGCAGGTTGGCAGCCTGGGTGGGGAGGAGATGTCTCGGTGTCCTTGCCCCGTTCGCTGTTGCTGAGCCGTGCGATGGAGAGCAGCTCCCAGCCCTGCTCAGCAGGCTGGAAAATGTGAGATGTGATACGGCAGCAGCTGCAGAGGGACAGGCAGACAAAGAGTGGGCACGGGAGGGTTTGGAGCGAGGGGAGGGGATGCCTGCAAACCCTTTCCTCTCCTCTCTGCGGGAAGGGGTTTGGGCAAGAGCCTTGTAACCCTGGGAGCACAGTGCTGCCTGCCTTTTCCTGCTGCCTGTCCCCCTCCTGCTCTCTGCCCTGAGTCATCCCACATCCCTTGGGGCTTGCATGCATTTCCCAGCTCGGTGGAGAAACGTTTAGAGTGCCTGGGTGCCTCATTTCCCCCAAAGCACTCATGCCACCAGCAAGGGCTCTCTGAGAGCATCCCACGGGGGCATGGGGGCAGCCTGGTTGGCGCTGAGTCCCTGCTCTGCTGCTGCCCAGATGCTGCCTGGCCACAAGGGCAGGAACCGTGGCTGGGAGTCCCAGGAACCACCTGCAGAGCAGGGGGACAGGGCTCTGTCAAGCTGCCACCCTGGAAGGGGTTTTGCAGCCTCTTGCCTTTTCGGATGGTGCACAGCATGGGTTGGGCTGCAGAGAGCCCCCAGCTGCTTGCCTGGTAATTTATGGGGGCAGGTGTGAAGCTGAGAAATGTTGATTTTTCCCTCACTCCCATTGCCAAGGGGGAGCTGTCATGGCAGCCAGGGGCAGGGATCAGCACACAGGCTGCTGCACTGAGCTCCAGTGTGACATGGATGGCCAGTGTTTGCTGTCAGAGCTGGGCCAGAGCTGCTGTCACTGCAGCCAGAGAAACCCCTGTGTGTGACACGGGTGTGCCTTGCCCATCCTTCCACCCATTGCACCCTGGCATGGGCTTGTGCAGTGCTGCATTTTCTGGCAGGGGACATGTCCCCTTGCTGGCAGGGGACATGCCTGAGCACCTTGGGCAGTTTCCTTTAAAAATCCCCTCTGATTTTTCTTTTTTTTTTTTTCCCCTAGCAAATTCTAGCATAATTCCCCGTGCTGCCTGACGGGCGCTCAGAGTTAATTGAAAGCCGCTGCTTTTGTGCTGTAATCTGGGAGGAAGCCGTGCTTGTTGCTCTCCTGCACGGTAATCCCCCTTTGCACGGGGATCGCGGCGAGCCGCAGGCACACCCGCTGCCAGCGCGGCCCCAGCTCGCACAAAGGCGGCTCTGCAAGCATCCAGCAGCTCCCACCCTTCCTCCTCCTGCTCTGCTGAGCTTCGGGGGTGCAGCTGGAGGGTGCGGGCAGGGCTGAGCTCCCACAAAATGCTGCCTGTCCCCCACGGGCTGCAGCCTGGCTGTGCCCCAGAGGCTGGGGCTGCCAAACTGGGGGGCTGTGCTGCCAGCAGCGCCACAGCCCAGCCGTGGCTGCACTGCACGAGCCTGGTTTGTGTCCCTTGCTGTTTTCTGCTTCTTGGAAATAGCAGGTCCCGCTGGGGCTGCTCAGTGTGTGTCCCCTGCTCTGCTCGGGGCTTGCTGCATTCCTGCAGGCACTAAAGTCGGCGTGTAACTCCCCTTGGGCAGGAGATCCGAGGGTTTAATTCTGCTTCTGGCAGCCTGTAACAGGTCTGGTCTGCATTCTGAGGTGTGCTCTGCCATCTCCACTCGTCCCTCTCCTGCCCTGTCACTGCTCAGGGTCATCACCCTAAAGCTCAGCCCTTCCTGAAAGAGCTGATGTCCTTCAAGTGGACGTGTGGACACAGCTGTTGCCTTCTCCTGCTCTAAAATGCAGCGTTTCTTTTTCCTGAACTGGAAACAGGCAGTTTGCATCCCACCTTTCCGCTTCTTAGTTTCCTTAATGATCTCCCCAGGGAGAGACAGTGTCTCCGAGGTTTGTGTGGAGGAGGTTGAAGGTAGATTGTCTCTTGAGCTGCTCCGCCGAGCATAACCTGGCACCTGCAGCCACGAAATGGGGTGTTTGCTTCTGCACACAATCCCTGGGGCATTCAAATGAGTCTCCCTGGACTGCGGATTCCCAGCGTTTTTTCAAGACAGGGGATTTCTGTGTAAAAACACCGTGAAAGCTTTGCTGCTGCTGAGATGGGATGGGATGCAGTGGTGGGTAATCCTAGAGGACAAACAAGGGAGCAACCCATGGGTGGTGACTCCTCATAGGGATGGGCACCTTGTTGTTTGCAGGACAAATGGCCCAGCAGGGCAGTCCCTGAGGGCATTTGACAGAAGTCATTTATCTTCTCCTCAGTGTTGCCCACCAGTCACCGTTTCACACTTCATTTAACATCACTTGCAGTTCTCCATGCTCACAATGCCACCCCTGAATCTGGGATGTTTCTGTGGGGTTCCTCCCTAGCTCCTGGCTCTGCTCTCACCTTAATCCAAATGGATATTTTCCTGAGTTGGGCATCTACTCCAGGAAATGTGCAGCTGCAAAGGGCGAGGCTCCATGGCCGTTGTGCACCCCTGAAGCTGTGAGGGCACCCCAGTGCACCCCAGATCTAGGTCTGTCCTCCAAGCTCTCTTCCAGTTTGCTGGCATTTTTCCACTCTGCAGTCCTAATCCCTTACTGTGGCTTAAGAGCATGGCTTGTCTCCGTGGGGCAAACTGGGCCAGGCTGTGCGCCTGCCAGGCTGCATCCACTGCGGGGATTTACTGTTGTTATGGGCTGTGGGCGAATTCCTGCAGCTGGAGCAAAGACAGACACTGCTTTCCCAGCCCCCAGTGCTGCAAATCCCCCCCATCCCCACTCCGTGGCTGCACTCCCAGGCTTTGCCCAGGCTGGACGTGCTGGACACGGCCTCCCCTAAAATAACGGTTGCTACAACCCAGAGCATAAACAAGCAGGAGCTCTTAGCAGGGCAAGCCCAGGCTTCCTTCCAGCAAATGCAAGATGTGGTTGGGTTTTTTCCAAGGTCCCTGCTCCCTGCCCTGCTCAGCTGCTGCCTGGGAAAGCCACATGGCAAATGAGAGCTGGAATGGTCAGCACTGAAGCAGGATTGCATTCCAGCCACGATTCGCCTGACTTTGGTGGTGAAAGGCTGTTTTTCCCCACCCGCTGCAGTGCGCCTGCTCACCTGCAATCCACAATGCCTTTTTTCCCTATGAAAGCTCCCGAGGAATAGATGCCACAAACCAGCTCTCCAGGCTGGCTTGGTTTATGGGGGTTTTGCTGGTGCACCCAGGGCTGTGGCCTTGTCAGGGAGTGGGGGACAGAGGTGGCAGTGCTGGTGGTGGGTTCCTATCCAGTTTGTCACTTTGCAGGGCTGTCTGCCAGCAGATGTGGTGTGTCTCTGGGGGGTTTCACACCTGATGTGTCCAGGGGGTTTTCTCAAACATGTAGGCAGTGATGCCCCTTCTCAGGACAGTCTCTGGCTGTCCCTGGAACAGCCTGGCCAGGTGTCCCTGGGACCCCCTGTGCTCATCTCAAAGCCTCCGGGCTGTTTCTGTTCTGAGAGAGAACAGACAGAGGTTTGTTCTCCAGACACCCCGTGGAGAAGCAGAGCAGCAGAGGGTGACAGGACGCTGGTGGCCACGGTGCCACTGGGCTCCAGCAGCCCAGGCCAGGAGATAATCCGGGATTGTCTAATTGATGTTCCTTCTTTGTCACAAAGTGCTTAAAGCCAACAGTGAGCGACTGTGACTTGTCCCTGCAGCTGCCGACCCTTTCCCCAGGCTTGGCTTCTCCTTTCGGGCAGTTCTTGCAGCTGGGGCTTTGTCAGGCTGTGTGAGTGTGGCAGCCACTGTGCCAGCGCCTGGCAGAGCCAACACAGAGCTGCCATCTCGGGCTCTAGGTCACTGTCACAGCAATGTGGGGAGCAGTCCCCTGTCCCTTCTGCCTGGAGTGAACCAGGGCTGAGCACCCCCAATACTTGTGCCAGATCCTTTTGTCCCTTCTCTGGCCCTGCCATGGTGCAGGTTTGGCAGTGTGAGCCCCTCACTTCTCAAGTGGCACTTGCATTTGGGAGTGTCAGCAGGTCTTTGTGGCAGGGGTTTTGGCAGGGAAGCAGATGCTTGATCCCTTCCCAAGGACTATGCTGGTCCCACCGGGTCTTGTCGAGGAGAACAGCCAGTGCTGAAACCTTTGCTTGGAGGATTTGAGCTGACACCATATTCATGGTGACGTGGAAGGAGTTTGGTGAGTCCCCAGGAACCAGAGGGGACAGTCCTTGAGCATCCCCAGTGACCACAGTCCTGTGCTGCATGGGGAGGTGGCACTGGGGACCCCTCAGCAGTCATGTGCCACAGCCCTGGAGGAGGCTTTGGGTCAGTGCTGGTGCCAGCAGGATGTCACCCCTGGCCCTGCTGTGACTGTGATGCAATTGCTCCATGCCAGAGGCTCTGCTGTGCTGGAGGAGGTCACTGGGAGAGCTGATGAGACTGGGCACAGAGGACCCAGCCCAAGGACTGCTGCGTGGTGGCAAAACAAGGGACAACCTCTGGTCCCCAGCACTGGTGGCATCTGGTTCATGTCCCCACGTTGCCTCCCCTAACAGTTGTCCTCGCCTGCCATCTCCTCCTTCCCTCGCCTGCCTCCCTGACACATCTTTTCCAAAGATAACCTAATTTTTCTCCCTGAGCTACTCCTGCAGCTCCTCTCCCTCCCCCACCTTCCTCTTTCTTTTACCACAAGTACTCTCAGGCGCTTGTGTTGGCTGTTCCCCATGGGTGACTGGCTCACCCCTGCGTGACAGCACCCAGCTGGCTCTGAGCCTTTTCCTGCAAGGATTTGGCTTGGCCCGAGGGGTTGAAGACCTGTGAAGGTGGCTGTTGGGATGAATGGAGAGCCGTGGTGGGATGGATGGAGAGTTGCGGTGGGATGGATGGAGAGCTGTGGTGGGAGGTGCCCAGGGGAAAAGAGGGCAGAGCAAGCTGCAGGGTCTCACCCAGCGTCTCCCTGCAGGATGAGATCGAGGAGCTGCGAGCCGAGATGCTGGAGATGCGGGATGTTTACATGGAGGAGGACGTGTACCAGCTGCAGGAGCTGCGGCAGCAGCTGGACCAGGCCAGCAAGACGTGCCGCATCCTGCAGTACCGGCTGCGCAAGGCCGAGCGCCGCAGCCTGCGCGTGGCTCAGACCGGCCAGGTGGACGGCGAGCTTATCCACAGCCTCGAGCAGGACGTCAAGGTCAGCCTGGGGGGCCCCTCCCCACCCAGGCAGCCCCCAGAGCCCCCAAAGGGGATTTTGATGAGTTGTGGGCATGGAGGAGGCAGGGGATGTCAGGGTGCAGGGAGCTCTGTGAGGATGTGCAGGTGGTGGGGATGTGCAGTTTTGTTGGAGACATCATAATTCCCTGCTAGTGGTGGTGATGTGGGGAGTGGGGAGCAGTGCTTTAGGCTCACAGGTGGTCTGAGGGCATCCTGGTGGTGGAGAGGGCCAGCAGTGCCTGAAAATGTGCCATATGTGAAGCTCATCCTGTTCAGGCTGGAGCCCAGCCCAGCCCTGTGCCCTGGGGCTGAGCTGTATCCTGCTCTTATGGGGATGTGATGGGGCCACCACTTCGGGATGGAGCATCAGGAGTGTGCAGGGAGGGACTGTGGGGACAGAGACCCTGCAGGCTTGGGAGCTGCTTCTCTCAGCCATCGGGAAAACCTCGCAGAGCCTCAGGCACGGTGGCACGAAGGGCTGGGGCAGGGACAAGGGAATTTCTGCAGGGTGACGTTGCTTCGCCCTGGAGGAGCCTGGTGAGTGTTTGCTGAGGGCTCTCACCAACGAGACTGCTGCCAAAAGGGGAGGGGCAGTGGCAGTCGGAGACAGCTCAGGATGGATGTGCAGCAGCTCGAGGACTGACTTCGTTTTTTGAGCAGAAAACAGCCGGTCCTGGAGCCAAGACGTGCCACAAGTGTGGGGCTGCAAACCACCTCGCTGCCCATCCCTGCTGGGGCCCCAATCCCCTGCCCAAACCACGCATCAGCTCCCCCCCCCAGCTTGGGTGGCTGCTGCCAAAAACACCCCCTCCAGCTTCTCCCTTTCTGGGAAAGAAAGCACAGCCCATCCTCGGGGGAGCAGGAGCCCGACCCCATGGCCTGAGATCCCCCAGCCCTGCAGCAGGGCTTGCTGCTGCCTCCACAGTGCTGATATCCCAGGCTGTGCAGGAGACCAGTGGCATTGGGACAATTTTTGCTGTCCTGCAAACACAGGAGTGAATGTTTTGTGGTATTAAGCTCCCTTTATGCTCCTGTGCAAGGATCTGGAGAGGGGGAGCTCTGGGATGGATGTAGGCACCTTTCACCCCGGGGCAGCTGCTGGTTTTTCTGTAATGTGATGCAGCAGCTCGCCTTTCTCCTGACCAGCACAGCTGCTGCCTGCAGCGACAGGCTGCCTGCTCTGCTGCTGCCTACCAGCTCTTCCTGCCTGCTGGGGCCTCTTCCAGCTTTGTGGTAAGGGAAAAAGGTGATGAACATCCCTCAGCATCATGCTAGGTCTAGGGAAGGCAGGATTTGGCCAGGTGATGGGGACGCAGGGCAGCCTCGCAGCTGGTGAAGGAACAGTAGCAGTCACAGCACACAGCTGAGGGGACAGACATGTGGGGCAGGGGGTCACCCACGATAGTGTCCCCTCCATAGGGTCTCAGTAACTGCCTGGTGACCTCTGCATGAGAACTGTGGGTGCCCAGGAGCTGTAGTCTCAACCAACTTCACATTGTGCCCAGTCTGGTGAGACCCCTGTTGTGTCCCAAGGTGGCCAAGGACGTCTCTGTGAGGCTCCACAATGAGCTGGAGGTGGTGGAGAAGAAGAGGATCAAGCTGGAGGAGGAGAACGAGGACCTGCGGCAGCGGCTCATTGAGACTGAGCTGGCCAAGCAGGTGGTGCAGAACGAGATGGACAAGCTCCGAGAGGTGAGTGGGACCCAGGGGGCATCCCCAAGGCTCTGCTCGTAGCAGGTGTCCTGGCTCTGGATCATGGGATCCCCCAACCCTGCCTGAGTCACTGAAACCCAAACCGAGTGCAGATGCTTGGGAAACCTGAGCAGCGCCTGCCCGCAGCACGCTTTATCCCACCCTGCAGGCATGGGCTGGCTCTGCCCCATCCAGGGCGGCTACAGGACTTCCCCACTGCACTGGGGACACTTCATATGTCCCTGGCCACCTGCTCAGCCTGGCCCCCTGGGCTGTGCTCAAATCCCTCTGGGCAAAGCTCTACACAATGTATGGGGTCCCTGTCCCTGGCAGAGTGCTTGTTGTAGGCTGTATCCTGACCATATCCTGCTGGTTCAAACTGGGCTGAGATGTCCCAGCGGTGTCCCAGCAGTGTCCCAGCGGTGTCCCAGCGGTGCTGTGGAGCCGGGTGACTGCAGAACCCCCTCTGTGTCCTGCATATCCACAAATGTACCCATATGCACAGGTCTGGGGCACTAGGTATCATGCTGTGTTTGGGACCAGCTTCTGGCCGGGATCGATGTCAATCTCAGTGACAGGAAAGGCATCCTGATGACAGCATGGACTTGAGATCCATTGCAGCCCTTGTAACCCACTTCCCTACTGCCTTTGGATGCCTTTGGTCCCGGGGGAGCCTCGGGATGCATCTCTGGCTGAGCCATCAGGACAGTGTGGGGGAGGAGACAACCAAGGGAAGGCTCTCACTTCCCGTACCATGCTCCCTGCACTCGGCTTGGGATCTCTGGGGCCATCCCCGCTTAAAGCCGAGCCCAGCTCCTGGGAAGCTGCGAGATCCAGCTGTGGTTGTACCCACCTCTCTCAGCCATCCCCACGCCGGTGGCACGGAGCATTGTCCCCCACACAGGGTGTTTTGTCCCCGCGCTGCAGCCCTCGCTAACAGCCATGAAATGGGTTGTGAAATGGGTTTCCCTGCAGCCGGGAGCGCGGGCTGAATAACAAATGGCAGCAGCGGGAGCTGGGCTGGAGCTCTCTCGTGCTTGGAAAACAGGCAGGGAAAATGGTTCCATGGTCAGCGAGGGGAGCTCTGAGAGGCAGCTGCTGCCTTGCCCTGGCTGAAGAGCGTGGGGTGGGATACAGCCCCTCACTGCAGCTGCCTGAGCCCCAGGGGACACTGCCGGCTGGCACAGGCTGGGAGATGGTCCCCAAGCTCAGCATGGCACATCCCCAGGCTAGCAAGGGCGTTGGGGTTACTCGCTGATTGCAGAGTGCTAATTAGGCAAACATTAGACAAAGTGAGCTAAAAGCCCTCCTCCTCCCCGCTGCTGCAGGGCACAGAGCCTGGCAGAGCTTGTTAGCAGCCAGAGCCAGGGACTGCACAGGGCTGCACTCACCCCTCGGGGCTGATTATTCCTCCCTTCCAAGAGGTTTCTCCCATAATTGGATAATTGTCTGGGGATCATTCCCAAAGGCACAGGCATTTCCCCCTCTTCTGTCTTGTAGGAGGGCAGGAAAAGTGGGATCATTCTGGGTACCCCATGCCAAACCTGCCACACCAGGCCGTGCAGGGACCCTCAGGCATGGACACCCCAAGGCTGCTCCCGGGATGGAGCAGTGACAGCCACCCCTGCCCCAGGGTGCTGTGCCTGGGGCTGTTTGGGGCTGGTGCTGCCCTTTGCCAGCCACAGCCCCAGCACGGTGGGGGTGATGGATGAGGGATGTGATGTGGCACAGCCAGCCCCTGGGAGAGGCTCTGCAGCTCCAGCAGCTCCAGGGATGGTCGTGGCCTTAATAGGAAAGCCTGGAGCCCGGCACCTTGGCACAGGCAGCAGCTTACATTTCACAGCTGCTTTCTTTGGCTGCTGGGCCTCAGCACCAGCTTGGAAATAGGTCCAGGGCAGCTGCACGGATCAGCCAGCGCTCATGGGAGGCTGTGGCTGTTCTCGAGGGTCTTGCCCCAGCTCCTTTCCCCAGATAACTGGCTCTGCTCTGGACACCTGCATCTTTATCGTGCTTTTGGTCTCCCTTATTGCTCTTTCTGCCTTCCCCACCTCCCAGCCGTCCTCACTAGCCTGGACATTGTCCCTTGTGTCCTCTTGTGACCTTGACAGCAGAGTAAGCAGCATCATGCTGCTGAGGGACCAGGACATGTCCCTTGCTTGGGAAAAAGGCAATGGGGAATGTCATCATCTGCTGCTCCAACACTGGAATGCCATGAGAGCTGTCCCTTGGCCTGGGGGTTGGATTCCCTGCTCCATCCAGCCCTGACAGGGACTGTGACTCAGCCTCTCCACTCTCCATGGCTCATTTCCTGCTCACTCCTGCTTTTTCACTGCTCGTTTGCCTGCAGGGGGAATTTCTGGCCAAATCTGATGATGTGATGTTTGCCAGTCTAGCTCCCTCAAAGCAAAGAGCCTCCCTCAGCCCACCACGGTGTTTTCCTGGGGTCCACAAGCATCTGGAAATGTCAGCACCCATGTCCTGGGTGACAAACAGCATCTGTTTGTCTCTCTGTCTGTCACTGCTGGGGTGCAGTGCCATCGCTGTGGGTCACAACTCTCTCTTGTTCCTGCAGAATTCCCTGAAGAAGCGGGGGTCTCGCTCCATGGGCTCCAAGACTGAGAAGAAGCCGTCAGTGCAGGTATCAGCACCGGGCACACCACAGTGACCCATCAACACGCCAGGTCACAGTGCCAGCTGGAGACTGAGCCCACACCAGAGTAAATCTGGGCATGGCATCGCCATCCCCGCCTTGCGGGGCTTTGCAGACCTTTCTTGCCTCTAGAGCCCCTGCATAAGGGAGGGATTGATGTGCTGGGCCATCCTCTTTGTCCTCAGCCGCTCCCTTGTGTCATTTATCAATGGAGCAGCAGTGGCTGGGCAGTGGCTTTAACCCTTTCCCCGTGTAAGGAGCTGAAGGAGTTTGGCTTTGACATCGCAAAGCTGCTTCTGCTCTTGAGGCTCCTGTGTTCCCTCTGCCAGTGCCAGCAGCTGTGCTTGAGGGTGGTCTGGGAGCTTCACAGCATTTGGGGGAGCAGAGGGTCCGTGTGGGGATGGCTGGAGGCCACACTGCTCCTGCCCCTCACAGGCTGCTGGGGCAGCACAGGGAACAGGGGATTTGCCAGCAGGATTTCAGCTGTCACTTGCTGTTTAGCTGAGCTGCTGTGACTCGCTAATGCTGTTACCAGGGCTCTGAGAGGCAGAGCTGCTGTTGCAGGGATAGAAAGGCAAGAGGAAAAATCCTCTTTCAAAGGCAAAATACCTGGAGGGTTTATTTTGGGGAGCAGATCTGCTCCCCCAAAGCTGGGACATAGAGGCAGACCCCGTAAAGCTGGTTTTGACATGCTGCTGAGTGTCTCATGACTGGAGCCCTGAGCAGCCCCGAGGGTTTTGGGTCACCTATATCCTTCCTGGCACAGCCCACTCTGTGCAGCTGCAGAACAGGGACCTCCAAGCCTTCAAAGTCTTTCCCATTCAGTCTTTTATCTATCACCTCCCTTTAACTCCCTTTAACTTGAGAGACCTTTCTGGCCAGCTGATGGTCCCAGCATCCTTGCCCTCATTTCCCCAGAGAGCTCTTACAGGCAGCTTTTCCCTGAGTTGAGGGGGCCCTTCCATCACCCCCTTTCTGAGGCTGAGGCCCCTCACCTGCCTCTCCCTAGGACAGGAAACACACCCAACTCTCTCTGCTTCCCACACCCCAGTTGGAGCCAAGACTCTTCAGCTTGGGGTTGCAGGGTGGCCCCAATTCTGTGGTGGGATCAATGCTCCAGGAACTCTGGGCTGCTCAGGGTGCAGGTGCCCCTGGATGTGGACCCCATCTGCTCCCTGTCCCCACGCAGCCGTGGCTGGTGGCCCTGTGGGCACAGATGCTGTGACTCATCAGTGGCTTCCTGGGCCCCTTTCCTGCCTGGCTGTGCTGGGTGAGCATCAGCACTCCCCAAAAACAGAGCTGCGGGGGACAGACTCAACATTAAGGTCTGTCCAGACCCCAGGAGTACTCGAGGTGGTCTTGGGGACAGTGTGTGTCCCTCTGCCCATGCCAAGGCGTAGAGGGACTCACTGGGTTGCTGATTTGTTTTTTTTTTTTCCCCTGGAAAAACAGGAACTGAGGTCATGTCTGCCCTGCCCGCACCAGCCCTCCCCTAATCTCCTCACCTAATTAGGGGGGCACAGCTTTAATGCGCCTTAGTGAGGTCGTGTCCTGGTGCACGAGCATGGAAGTGCAGCAGGGCAGTTTCTGTGGTCACAGCAGGAATTTTAGAGAATAAAATGGCACCCCAAACTCATGGGAACCCCCTTCCCATCACCCCATGCCTTGTTATGAACAGTCCAGGAAGTGTGCAGAGTAAATGCTGCTGCAGGGTTTGGGGGGAACATGGGCACGGTTGGGGGGCTGGAGCACCCAAAGAAGGGGACAGCCCCACTCTGCCAGCCAAGGGAAGGAGCAAGGGGGTGAGTTCAGGCAGGCCAGCAGCCACCCAGCCAGGGCCAAGGCCAGCAGCCACCCAGCCAAAGGGCTTGGCCACCTCCAGCACTGCCCAGCCCCGGGGGTGCAGTGGGGCACGGTCACAGCCCAGCAGGTCCCCTCCTGGCAGTGACCACACTGCAGCTCGGAGCACTCGAGTGACCCCAGGGCACGGGAAGCTGCGAGCTGGACGTCAGGAAATCCTGGTCCTCCATCCAAAAAGCTCCCATAGCAGAGAAACGGTCTGTCTGGGCAAACAGCCAAAAAACCTAAGTGCTGAATAAAAAATGAACACATGGAGAAACGGTCCTGAGAAGCAGAGGGGCTTGGGAAGGGAATAGTGAGCTGATGCTGAGGCTTTGCCTGGGTTTTCAGTGCCCTGGCAAGGTGGTGGCAACAAAGCTGGGGCTTGGGACTTTGAGAAGTTTTCAGCTGCTTCTGTGCCCTGTGATGAGCAGGAGGGGCTGAGTGAGAGGAGCAGAGCCCTGACGAGGGCATTGCAGTGGCAGCAGTGCCAGTTTTTGGGAGGAAACCTTGGTGAACCTGTGGAGTTTTGAGAGCTTTCCCTTTCCCTCTGCCCTGTGGTGGAGCAGGATGGACTTGGTCCACACATCCCAGGTGGTGGCTCAGTGTCCTTCTTGGGGCAAGACCCATGACTCTCCTCATCCAGGGCATCCTGTCCTGTCTCCAGGCTCACCCTGAAAGCCTCCAGGATGGATCTCAAAGCTTTTCCCCTTCCAGGAGCAGAGTCAGCAGCTTTCCCGGGATGACTGGGGTGGGAGGGTGGCATGTCCCCAGGACTCTCTGGGAATCACCGTGGCCCCTGATACCCACCCCTCTCTCCATCTCCAGGAGGACAGCGCAGACCTGAAGTGCCAGCTGCATTTTGCCAAGGAGGAGTCAGCCCTGATGTGCAAGAAGCTGACCAAGCTGGCCAAGGAGAACGACGGCATGAAGGAGGAGCTGCTGAAGTACCGCTCCCTGTACGGGGACCTCGACAGCTCCCTGTCCGTGGAGGAGCTGGCTGACTCTCCCCATTCCCGCGAGGCCGAGCTGAAGGTCCACCTCAAGCTGGTGGAGGAGGAAGCCAACATCCTCAGCCGGAGGATAGTGGAGCTGGAGGTGGAAAACCGCGGGCTGCGGGCAGAGATGGACGACATGAAGGGCCAGGGGGACAGGGAGCTGCCAGGACAGGACGCACGGTTCCTGGTGGGTGTCTCGAGCTGTGGGGACGCAGGGGACACGGTGGCAGAGCTGCGCCGGCACCTGCAGTTCGTGGAGGAGGAGGCCGAGCTGCTGAGGCGCTCGCTGCTGGAGCTGGAGGACCAGAACAAGCTCCTCCTGAACGAGCTGACCAAGTACAAGTCGGACCACGAGCTGGACGTGACGCTGTCCGAGGACAGCTGCTCGGTGGTCAGCGAGCCCTCGCAGGAGGAGCTGGCCACAGCCAAGGTGCAGATCAGCGAGCTCAGCGGCAAGGTGAAGAAGCTGCAGTACGAGAACAGGGTGCTGCTCTCCAACCTGCAGCGCTGTGACCTGGCCTCCTGCCAGACCACCCGGCCCATGCTGGAGACCGACGCCGAGGCCGGCGACTCGGCACAGTGCGTCCCCACCGCCGGCTGGAGGGACAGCATGGGTGCCAGCGAGGCCGACGGGCAGGACAGGGGGCTGGGCAGTGGGAAGGTGCCCGATGGCCCTGCCAAGCTGCTCAAGCCCAAAGACCTGGAGACCTTGCTGGGCATCCGGGACCAGGCAACGCTGGTCAGCAAAGCGATCGACGTGCTGATTTCAGATGCCAATGGCTTCACCGCGGGGCTGAAGGCTTGCCTGGACAACGAGTGTGTGGGGGTGCTGCTGGGCGAGGCCGTGGGCAGTGGTGGTGACAGCCCCAGCGATGCCAAGCTGATGAACGTGCTGCTGATGCGGCTGGGCGTGCTCCAGCAGGACCTGGGCTGCTTCGTGAGGAAGGTGGACCACCTCACCGGCGGCTTCAAGGAGCACATGGACCCGTTCCCCTTCTCCAGCCCCAGCAGCCACGACATCACCAAAGAGGGGTTGCAGAAGGAGCATGGCTCTGACTTCCAGGTACGGCTTCTCCCCACATCCCTCACAGCAGCTGCCGCTTTATTTGCCACCACGTTTCCTCCTGCTTTAACGGAGCAAACCCTGATCCCCAATGTAACCTCTCTCCTGCCTCTCCAGAGCAAAATCCAAACTAACACCTCACTGCATGCCAGTGGCACCGGGGACAAGGTAGGACTCTGCTCCAACAGAGTGTGCCCAGGGCAGGAGGCAGTGGACATCCTGGCACAGGCTGGTTGTGCCAAGGCTGCCCTGCCCATGGCCAGGGGCTCTCAGGTGCAATCCCACCTTAGCAGGGGCTGATGTTTTGGCTGCTCTCCCTGCCTTAGCCCAACATTGTGTTTCAGAAGCTCTTTGCGTGTTGGGGATGAGCTGTGTGGGAGGAGAGCAGCCTGCAGCCCCTGAAAGCAGCCCAAATTGCAGGGACCCTACTTGCAGGAATCCTCAGCCCCCAGAGGTACCCAGGCAGGGTAATTTGGAAAGCAAGGGCTTCAGGGCAAATCTGCATCCAGGGGAGAACACCTTTGGAGCAGAGGAGAGCAGCTCATGCCCTGTGTCCTGCTGTTCTCAAGGGTCCCAGCTCATGCCAGAGGCCAGTGGTGGTTGGGGCTGCAGGCACAAGCCCCTTTCTGGAGCACACTCACTTGTTCAGAGTCCTATTGTTCTGCATGTGGTCACCCCAGCCCGAGGTCCAAGTCTCCCTCAGTCACTGCATGGCACCATAACTGGTGTTTGCACATTTTTTCCCTCTTTCTCTCTTTTTTCCCCTTTCCCCAAACAATCCAGGCCACGTGTCTTCTCATCCTGTGTTTCCTTTTGGTTTCCACATTGTCTCCCGCCATGGTGATGAAGCTCCTTCTCCTCCTCATCCTTTTTGTTGTCTTGTAGTTCTTTACTGTTTCGGAGACCCATTGTTTTGTTTTCTGGCTTTTTTTTCTTCCCGCTCTTTTGGTTTGTTCTCATTAACTTGCCCACGCATGCAGCAGCCTGATTTTAGGGACGCCGACCCCTTCCGCATCCCCCACACCAAGGCCACGGACCCCGCACATCCCCGGAGCTACAAAACCTGCCGGGCTGAGGAGAACGACTCCTATGCCACCGAGGTATGGCACGGGCAGGGAGCCACGTCCCCTCGGCCAGCGGGGCTGGGGACAGGGCTGTGGGATGGGGTTGAAGCTTTTGAGAACTGGGGACAAGGGAAGCTGCAGAGCCCCATCGGGGAGGGACAGAGGGAAGTGCAGCCCACCTTCCTCATCCCCTTCCCGGGCTGTTACAGATGAAGGAGCTGCAGCTGGTGCTGTCAGAGGCCAACGAGAGCCTGCGGGGGCTGCAGGAGCAGCTCTCGCAGGAGAGGCAGCTGAGGAAGGACGAGGTGGACAACTTCTCACAGAAGATCTGCCAGGTGAGTAGGTAACAGCCTCTGCCTCTGGGAGACAGCTGTCCTCACGCCCATGGCAGTGCCACCTCCTGCTCCAGCCCTGTTACCCACGTGGGGACCTGGGTGTACCTGGCCGCACACACAGCATCTCACATTTTCTGGACTGAGCACACTCTGCCTTTCACATGAGCATGGAACCATGCAGGGCTTCCCCTATGGCACTGCCTCAGTGGCCCTGCTGTCCCCAGCATGCTCCCAGGGTGGTGCAGCTCCCTCAGATGGGGGGATATGGGGCTGGCACCAGGCTCAGCCCAGACCCTGGAGGGGAGGCATCACATTGCTGCCCCAGTGCCTGTCCTAGAGCAACTCGTCTCTCCACAGCTGAAGGAGGACCACCAGAAAGCACTGCTGCGACGGGAGTTTGAGCTGCAGAGCCTGAACCTGCAGAGGCGGCTGGAGCAGAAGTTCTGGAGCCAGGAGAAGAACCTGCTGGTGCAGGAGTCGCAGCAGTTCAGGCAGAGCTTCCTCCTGCTCTTCATGAAGCTCAAGTGGTTCCTCAAGCGCTGGCGCCAGGGCAAGGTGGTGCACAGTGAGGGCGAGGACTTTTTGGAGGTACAGTGGGCTGCCATGGAGGGGACGCCACACTGTTGGGTGTGGCCCTGCCCAGGGCTGTTTGGGTGTCCCCCATCCCTGGCCAAGGGCTGTGGGTTCCCGTATCACCCCAGCCATGGTGTCACCCACAGGTGAACAGCATGAAGGAGCTGTACCTGCTGCTGGAAGAGGAGGAGCTCGCCCCGCAGCAACAGGCGGACAACAAAATGTCTGCTGGGGACACCTGGACCCCCAACACGGTGAGCAAGGTCCCTACAAGCTCAGGGGGTGCATCTGGGAGGCATCAGCCCCTGCTGTGTCTGTGTGGCATGGGTGGTGGCTCCTCCTGGGGTGCATGGATAGGTGGGGATGCTCCTCCCCAGCACATAACCCCTCAGGATGGTCCCCTACCCTGGTGGCTTCCCATGTCCCTCGCCTTGGGAGCAGCCTGCAGGGGTGGGATGCAGAGAGGGCAGCTCCCACAGAGTCCCATGGTGTTGGGTCCCCTCCTGCTGCCCGTGTTCACCCCTGCTCTCCTGCAGCCCAACGAGTGCATCAAGACTCTGGCAGACATGAAGGTGACCCTGAAGGAGCTGTGCACGGAGCTGCGGGAGGAGCGGCGCGGTGCCAGTGAGCTGCAGCAGCAGTTCACCAAGGCCAAGGCTGCCTGGGAGATGGAACGTGCTGAGCTCAAGTGCCACATCGCCCAGGTGGGAGCCCCGGGCACCCCGTGGGCTGGCAGAGCTTCCCCAAGTCTGCTGGGGGGCTGGGGGCCTGCCTGTGCCCTGTGCCAAGTGCTGGGTTGGGAGCAGGGTGCCACTGTGGGAATCTTAATTAGCAGCCACTCAGGCAGGAGAGTTTCCATGGTAACGGGGCTGGCATGGAAATCTGACTGTGAAGCAGCAGAGGATGCTCTTTATTCCTCTGTCTGGGGAGGGTGGGATGGGACAGGGGCTCAGATCCCTCCTGAGCACAAGCAGAAGAAAGAAGCATCAGGGCCCACCTCTCCCCCACCCCGAGTCACAGCACAAGATCCCTGCGATGCTGCAAAAGGAATGCATGGCTGCAGGGAAGGCAGGAGGTGCAGGGAGGGCAGCCTGGGCACTGGGGGAAGCTCCTGCCTGTAGGATGAGTCCCATCCATCCCTCAGCCCTGCCCTCCCAGTGCTGAGAGGTTTGCACTCACTGTGCTGGCAGCAGCCCATGGCTGTACATCAGCCCTGCTCCCCAGCACAGGTGCCAGCACTTTCCAGGCATGATTTCTCCAGGCAGAGCATGGGTCCCCAGTTCCCATATCTACTCCTCAAAAGCAAGTAGAGCTACCGTGGTGGCAGCATCCCAGTGGTGCTGCATCCTCAGCAGCAGTGCAGGTGATGCTGCCCCTCTCCAGGAGCCGTGTCCTGCAGGCAGGGGCACAGCCGGGCAGGCAGGACATTCAGCCTGTGTCCTGCTGGGTGACCATCTGCTGGGCTGGCTGCATGACATGGATGCAAGCCAGGGCTGGCCATGGCTTGGCTGTGGCATGGGCACGCCATGCTGTGTGTGTCACATCCTTGGAGACATGGTTATTGCCCAGCCTGGCCGCATGGGACTGGCACTGGCAAGCAGGATGCCTGCAGCCCTGCCCCTTTGCTGGAGATGTCCAGCACCATGCTGGAGCCACGGGTCCCCCAGAGCCACCACCATGTCCCCACAGCTGGAGTCAAAGGCAGGCAAAGGGATCGCAGAGCGTGCGCTGCCAGACTGGAAGGTGGCACTGAAGAGGGAGCGTGAGGAGCACCAGCATCTCCTGGCTGAGTCCTACAGTGCTGTCATGGACCTCACCAAGCAGCTGCAGATCAGTGAGAAGAACTGGAACCAGGAGAAGGTGGAGCTGCTGGCTCGCTTCAAGGAGGAGCAGCAGCAGGCAGAGCAGCAAGCGAAGGACCTGCAGAACAAACTCAACCAGGTATGGTGTCCCCCATCTTGCACGTGCCCTCCAGCCTCTGCTGCTTGCCCCAAGAATATTTCATGCTTTTACTTGCCCAGAGAGGCAAGTGCTGCACCTGTTGAGTGACCAGTACATTCTCCAGTTGCAGAAAGGATCCAATCCGTGGGCATTGAAGCACTCTGAAATGGAGAAGCATGGCAGCAACTGGAAAGAGGTGGGTAAGAGAGGGTGGAGTGCTCTCAGGATGCCATCAGGGCTCAGGTCTGTGCTAAGGGTTAGATGGGAGGATGTGTGAACCCCAATAAACATCCTTTTAAACAGCAAATGAGGCTACAAGGGGGAGTGCCAGGAGACTGAGAATGGTGAAGGGTGTGGCTGAACCCCAAGAGGTTCTGTGGGGTTATAAAAAGCAGATTTAAAATAGATGTGGTTGCAGCAAGCCCCATACAGTTCTGGGACTGCTGTGCCTCAGTGTGTGGGGATGCTGAGGGAGGGAAGCAGGATGCAGCCCCTGAGCTCCAGCCCAGCTCTGTGCTCTGGACCTGTGCTTGCTGAACCCGGAGTTTTCTCCTGTGCCCTCCTAGGCTCTCAATGAGAAAATCACAGACAAGGAGACCATCTCTGAAGCAGAAGCCAAGGGAACCAACCTCAAAAGGTGAGTGTGCTGGTGTCTCCATGGTCCCTGGAACACAGAGAGGACCCCTGGGCTTGACATCCCTGAGAGTGGTGAGGAGATGCAACCATGTTCCAGGGTAGTCCTGGAAGCAAAGGGCTCCTTGTGAGGAGCAAGACTGAGTGCTCAGGAAGGTCCCACTGGGGTGGGAGCAGAGTGCCTCAGCTGTCCCCCAACCCCCTGCCCTGCCTCCTTTTGATCCCCATCCTCTCTCCTCCCACAGGACCAAGTCTGTTTCCTCCATGTCAGAGTTTGAAAGCTTGCTCGACTGTTCTCCCTACCTCCCTGGAAAGGCCGTGCCAGGGCTGGGTGACCACAGCCGGGGCAAAAAGGCATCCTCAACCACCCAGCTGCTGCCCAATGGGATCTGGGACAGTGCCAACCTTCCTCCCTCAAACTGTACATATGTGAATATCGAGCAACCTGCCCCTGACAGCCTGGCCAAGGAGAAGCTGGGCATCTCCTCCTGGGACTACTCACGGGCAAGCAGCCTCCCTGGGCACGACCCAGCTCAGAAACAGATCCAGAGGAGCTACACGGCACCCGACAAGACGGGGATCCGCATCTACTACAGCCCGCCGGTGGTGCGGCGGCTGGAGGCGCCTCTGGTGCACAACAAGGAGGGCAAGATCATGATCGAGCCCGGATTCTTGTTCACCATGGCCAAGCCGAAGGAGCCGGAGGAGTCGGCCAGCGCTGAGGGCACCTACAGCCAGTGGCTGTGCAACTTCTCCAAGCAGCAGCGGGAGCTGCTGGACGGGGGCACGGGGGACAGCGCGGTGCCTCCGGTGCCGCACTTCCCCCCCCTCGCTGCACGACCTGGAGATCTCAGGCAACATGAGCGACGACATGAAGGAGATCACCAACTGTGTGCGCCAGGCCATCCGCTCCAGCTCGCTTGAGAGGAAGGTGAAAAGCACCTCCAGCCAGACGGTGGGGTTGGCTCATGTGGGCACACAGACCATCCAGACCGTCAGCGTGGGCCTCCAGACCGACCTGCCCCGCGGCGCCGGCGTGCACGGCAAGAGCTGGTCCCCGCGCAGCTCCTCCCTCGTGTCCGTGCGCAGCAAGCAGATCTCCTCCTCCCTGGATAAGGTCCACTCCAGGATCGAGCGGCCGTGCTGCTCCCCAAAATACGGCTCTCCAAAGCTCCAGAGGAGATCTTCCTCCAAGCTGGATGCCTCCAAGGACAGGAGCCTGTGGAACTTGCACCAGAGCAAGCAGAACGGCTCTGCCTGGGCCCGCTCCACCACGACCCGCGACAGCCCCGTCCTCAGCAACATCAACGATGGCCTGTCCAGCCTGTTCAGCGTGGTGGAGCACGCGGGCAGCACAGAGTCCATCTGGAAGCCGGGCTGCCCTGAGAGCAGCCGGGCCAAGCCCGAAGCTCCCAAGTACGGCCTCGTACAGGAGTTCTTCAGGAATGTTTGCGGGCGGGCGCAGAGCCCCACTGCCCCCCCAGGAGAAGAAGGAGGCCACAGGGGAGGAGAACAAGAGAGCTGAGCACCCCAGCCCCGCCACCCACCACCCAGCCGAAAACATCTCCCGTGTCTTGAACAAGAAGGTCCTCAAGCAGGGCAGCTGCGAGGACCCCAAGCCCTCGTCCCCTGGCCAGGGCAGTAAGGACGCAGCCCTGCGGGACCCCGACCTCATCTCGGCCATAGCCAGCGAGGTAACGAGGCACAGAGCCCCCCGGGGTGTCCCGCCGTGGCGGGGGACAGGGTGCCTGACCCCTCTAACCCCGCTGTGCCCTGTCTATCTTTGCAGGACACGGCGTGTGACTGCAGCTCCCAGTCCCTCACGTCCTGCTTTGCCCGGCCATCCCGCTCCGCGGTCCGCCACTCCCCCTCCAAGTGCAAACTGCACCCCGCGGACCCCCCCAGGGCGGAGGAGAAGCCGGGGGCCTCGAGTGAGTGAGGACGGGGGGCCGGGGGACGCAGCGTGCCTGCCATCCACTGTCCTGCCGGAAGAGCGCCCGCGC
>JAHLSL010000064.1:3738566-3750537 GCA_025920805.1 Petroica traversi
CCGGCGCATCCTGCCAGCATCCCGCGGGCGATTGCAGCGCGGTTGCATCAGCCGCGGGCTGCGTGTGCTTCCCCGGCAGGAAGGAGGCGGGAGGCTCCCTGTGGTCACCCAGGCTGGGCTGGCTGGGGGCCCTCCCCGGCCACCCTTCTGCTCTGGGGGTGCTGCTGAGCCCCTTTGCTGCTGGGAAGGGTCTGGGTGGTCCCCGGGCTCCTCCGGCTGCAGAGCTGGGATCGCTGTGTGCACAGTGTGGGGAGAGGTGGCCTGTGCCTCTGTGTGTGTGTGTGCACACCCCTGCTCCCAAGGGGCCGTGGTGCTCCTGCCTTGCACCCACCTCCCTGCTTGGGGCCACTTGTAGTGATTTCTCCTCCAAGTGCTGAATATACATTTTTTTTTTCTTTTCTTTTCTCTTTTTTTTTTTCCCCCTCCACTTCTGGCTCTGCCCAACTCTGGACAGCCTGCAATGTAAAACCAAGTGCATTTTAAAAATACCGAAATGAGCTACATTGGAGAGGCACCAATTGGATTAAGAGATTGTGGGTTGGGAGGCTGCAGCGTGGCCTGCGGTCTGTGCTGAGCGTCCCTCCGTCACCACCAGAAAAAGCCTTACCCAGGGAGGGAGGGGGCAGCAGCCACAGCCCCCAAAGCACTGCAGAGCTCCTGGTGCTGGGGCACTGCGACCCAGCCCCACACAGAGCAGCCTTGGTGCCTCTGTGCAGCTCCAGGAGAGAACAGAGATTTCTGAGGCAGCTGCCTGACCTATTTTCGAGCTGCCTGGCAGGGGCCAGGCGGGGATTCACCCAGATGGAGCTGCCTGCAGGTGCCTGAGGCTTCACACACTGCTCTGGGGCTGTGTGCCTTGTTCTGGGGGCTCTATACACTGCTCCAAGAGCTCTGCATTGCTCCGAGGGCTCTGGACACTGCTCTGAGGGCTCTGCATTGCTCTGGGACTCTGTCCAGTGCACCAGGGGCTCCGTGCACCACTCCAAAGGCTCTGTGTATTGCTCTGGAGCTCTGTACATCACTCAAGGGCTCTGTGTGTTGCTCTGGAGCTCTGTACACTGCTTCCAGGGCCTCTGCACATTGTCAATTTGCAGTTTCTCTAAAGAACTGCCGGTGCTGCCGAGGCTGCTGCCCTCTCCCGTCCAGCCGCTCGCTGCCCACAGCAGCTGCTTCATCACTGCCACGTCGCAGCCTCCGTCAGCATCTCGGTGACGGCCACTCACTGCCTGTGTCCTGGGACACACCAGCATCAGCCAGGGCCCAGCAGGCCCAGCACCGATGGCCTTTTGCTCCTGCCACGCCTGGCCGGCCTCTGGGGGACCCTCATCACCCGGGTGGGGGACACTCAGGGCAGGTGCTGCCCACCCTCACCAGCAGCTGGGGCTGGGCTGTGTCTCTGCCTGCCACTGAGGAGCTGGGTCCAGCACTGCCACGGGCAAACTCCTGCTGTACATAGATCCTTTCGGGGTGGTTTTTAGCATTTTCATGGATAATTGGGGTTTTGGTTTGGTTTGGTTTTTTTAAAAGACTCAACTTTTTGGAATGTGGTTTCTCATTTTTACAACTGCCTTTTAATTATTTGTAATATTGGTCAGTTCTGTCCTACTTTGTAAATAGTGGTGCTGGGCATTTTCCAGGGGGGCTGAGATGAGGCTGGCAAGGAAATTATGGGGAAAATTTGGTTAAGGTATGGAGGAGGCTGATTCTACTCCAGCCCCTCCATGGACTCTGCCCCTGTCCTTCCCACATGCCAGTGCCCAGCCTGGGGTGAAACCCGAGGTGTTTTGGGCAAAGCCACATTTGCCCCTGCCCTGTCCTCCTGCTTCCTCTCACCAGCCCATGCCAAGGTCGCATGAAGGGCACCTCCTGCCCCGATGACAGGCTCTCTGCCTACCCCACCCTGCACCCCTGTGTCATGCCTGCTTGTTGTGTGATGAATAAAGGCTCTGCAACCCCTCACCCTCACCCTTGTTGCTGCCTTCCCGTGCTGTGGTGGGGGGACCATGCTGCCTGTCCTGTCTGGGGCAGTGCTGCTGCAGAGGGAGGAGTGGGGTGATGCGATCCTGTCCCTCTGTCCCTGCCATTCTGCCTCCTGCCCAGCCCACACATGGTGTCCCATCCTCTCCTCACCCACCTGTGTGTCCCTGGCACCATCCCCATGTGCTCACCCCAACTGTGTCACACCACCAGGGCTCCCGTGGGCCCTCATTGCCAGCACTGTCACCTCACCCCAAGCTCCCCTCAGCTCTGCATTGTCCTTGTGATGCTGGTGTTTCTCATGGCTCCCCTGCCTCATGGCCCAGCAGCTCACCCCAGCCTGCACTCACACCACATCCCCCCTCCTCTGCTGCCCATGGCTTCCTGCCCTTGTGCCCCTCCGTTGGACTGAATGATCTCAAAGATTGTTTCCAGCCTTAATGATTCTGTGATTCTCTGATCACCTGCTGGTCCCAGCCTCCCCTCACTCCCACCCTGAGATCCTCCATCACCCACCCTCCTCCTTTGCTACTCCATTATCCTTCCTGTCCCATCCCTTTCATCCCTGTTTTTTGATCCCCCATGTTCCATCCCTCTTTATTGTGCTTTTTCATCACCCACCTAACCCAACCCAGCCATCTTTCCTCCTTCCTGCGCTACTCCATCCCAGTCCTCCTTCCCATGTTCCACCACCCACCGTATCCCATCCTTCCTGGGTATCTTTTATGTCCCAGCCCTTCTTCCACCACTCCTCCATTGTTCACTCATCCCTCCTTCCTTGCTGTCATCCACTGTGTCCCATCCCTCCCTGCCACCCACTTCCACCACCAGGTCCCATCCTTCCTTTCTGTGCTCCTACATCAGCCACCACGTCCTGTCCCTCCTTCCCATCCTCCAGCATCCTCCAGTGTGTTCTCTCCTTTTCTGTGCTCTGTTGTCATTTCCCATCTCCAATCCCTCCTTGTTTTCCCCCACTCCCTTCACATCCCATTCCATCCCTCCTTCCACACTCCTTCCAGTGTGCTGTCATCAGCTGTGTCCCATCCCTCCCGTCCATGCTGTGCTCCTCCATTACCCACCATGTTCCCTCCCATCCTCTTGTGCTCCTGCATCCTACACTGCATCCTATCCCTCATTCTCCTCCATCACCCACCTCCTCCCATCCCTTCTTCCTGTGCTCCTCCACTGCCCTCCATATCCCACCCTCGTCTTCCTGCCACACTTTCACCCCATCCCTCTCACCTGCTCCTCCTTCATTCACCACATCCTGTTCCTTATCTTCATTCACCCCCCCCTTCTTCTCATGCCTTCTCTTCCTTCTTCACCTTCACCCTGTCCCATCCATCCTTGCCTTGCTTTGCCTCCAGCTTTTCCTTTCATATTCATGTCAACATCTGTCTTCTTCAGCTCACACCACCACTGTCCTCTACATCTTATCACTTAGCCCTGCTTATCCTCCATTAGTGCCACCTTCACCCCATCGTTTCAACCTCCATTACTCCTCTCCACACCTTTCTTCATCCTCTTCTCTCTTCCTATCTCTTCTCTCATCCTCCTTCACTTCCCCATCCCAAAACCCACCCTCACCTCCCACCATTTCACCATCCTTTCAACTGCCAGTCACCCAAATTTACCTTCTCCATCTCCACATTTCCAGTCTGTTCTTTGTGCTCATCCATTTCCCATCTCCTCATCCATCCTCCTCCATTGCCCTCCAGTCTTTGTCCTTTTCTATCCCTTCTGTCTCTCTGTCCCTCCTGTCATCCTTGTCCATCTCCTGCTGTCTCTTCATCCCTCCTCTTCTCCATCTCCCCTCCTTCTTTTTCCTCCACCACCTGCCATCTAATATTTCCTCGTTTTCCTCTTCCATTTTGTCCACCTTCTTCATCCTCCACTTCCCACTGTCCTCCATCCTTCTCCATGCCCCACAGCACCCACTATTTGCCTGTCCTTCCTCACCCTCCACTTTCTACGATCTGCTCAGTCTCCTCATCCTCCCCAACCTCACTGTCCCTCTTCTTTGTCCTTTCTACCATCTTCCATACCTTCTCCTTGACCCTCCATCTCATACTTCTTCCTCCACCTCAGTCCTTCCTGTGACCCTTCACTTCCCATTGTTCCCCATACTTTTTCCTGCAGTTTCATCTCTTGCACTGTCCCTCTCACACTTGATCTCTGGCTATCTCATCATCCTCTCTCATCTGCCTCCCACCATTTCCCTGTTTTTTCTCATGTTCCTCCTCCACTTCTCCCCACTTTCCTATCCCTGTTTATCCTCTAAGTGTCCTACCTACCTCACAGATTTCCCTCCCTACCTACAGAGGTAAGGAGGGATCTCCTTACCTCACAGGTCTTAACATTCTCCTTCATCTCCCACCTCTGTCCTGACTTCTCATCTTCTCCCAGGCTTTCTTCCATTCATCCCTTCCTCCTTCCTCCCTACACTCTTTTATTCCCAGCACATCTGACTCCAGCTGCAAATTTCTGCTTCTCTTCCTGATTCTCCTGCCTTATATCCCATCCCTTACCAACCCAGGAAAGCCACTACCAGCTCAGCCACCCCTGGTGCAAGCAGGAAGGGCCCTTCCTGACACCAGGAAACACTTCTCCCTAGGGCTGGTGCAGCTGGAACTGGTCACAGGGGAAGGGGGATGTTCTCTGCCCATGGAAGGTTTCAGTAACTCAGCCAGATAAAGTCACAAATGTCCTGATCTAACATTAGCAATAACTAATGTGGAACATGGAGCTCGACTAGATTCCCCTAGGATCACTTCAAGCAGTGAAGGGTCTCCAAGAGAGGCGAGAAAGGCCTGGAATGGCTTTGAATGCATTTCTTGGGATGCTGCAGGACATGAGGAGCTATCCCTGCCACTTGCAGCTGCTCCATGGTGCTCAAGCAAACCCACCACACACTGCTCCTGCAGGACCATGCCATGCTCCACAAGGACCATCCCTGCTGCCTGAGCAGGATCATCCCACCTTGCTCATGCAGGACCATCCCTCCTGTCTGAGCAGGACCATCCCACCCTGCTCAAGCAGGACCACCCCAGCAGAACCATTCCATGCTGCTCAAGCAGGACCATCCCACCCTGCCTGATCAGCAGCACCCCAAGCTGCTTGAGCAGGACCTGACCTTTCCAGGCTCCTGGAGCAGGACTACCCCATGTTGCTTGAACAGGACCACAGCAGGCTGTTCAAGCAGCACTGTTCCCAGGCTGCTTGAGTACCATGGGCCAGGCCAAAGTGGCCTCCTGAAAAAGCTGCCAGCTCCCAGGCCAGTGAGCAACCCCCAAGATGGCCCCTCAGACCCAAGAGCCAGGGACCCTCCATCATCCTTGTTTCCCTCCCCTCAGGCTGGGCCCTGCAGGGCCACGGCCATCCCCTTCCACCAGGCTGCACTGGGGCACAGGGCTGCTGGCACTGCTGCCAAGGGGAGGACAGGTCTCTCCATCCCAAGGAAGCCCCAAGACCTGCCTTGGAGCAGGGCCTTTCCAGGGCATCCCGTGTCACTCACGCACAAGGGCCAGCCAGCCTCAATTCCCCGCAGACTCTGCCTTGCCATGTGGGAGGCTTCCAGCCATCCCATGAAGGGGACAATGCCCTTTCCTAGGGGATGTGCCTGAGGGGCTGTCCCACTGCAACGCAGGGACAGGGAACCCAGTGTCTTTACAGGGTGGGGGTGGCATTTGTAAAGCATTCCTGCCAACAATGCCTTCCTGACTGGTAAATCTGGGGGAGGGTGGAGGGAATTTGCTACCTGTGTTAGAAACTAGCTGAACTTATGTGTCTCCCCAAGCTGGATTTCTTATTCCAAATGTTCAAATTGTTGTATATTGTACGGGGATTTTTACATTGAATTATTGTAGAAAACAAAAAAATTAAACCAAGTCTGTTAAAAAAATAAACATTAAAAATCTCTATGAAAAAAATAAATGTGAGCTTGTCTCAAAGTCCTCTCCTTACAAATGTGCCGGAGCAGGGATGTGGCATTCCAGCGTGAGACCACACCACCCTCTGGTGTCAGCACCGACCTCAGCTCGGTGCTGGCCCCGCTCCAGCCGTGTCGCTTTGCTCCCAGCTCTGCCCGGCTGCCAGCGCATCCTTGCACCGCCCTAAATCTGCTCGGTCAAAGCAGATCCCATCCTGCTCCCAGCACACGGAATCCCCGCGTGGACTGGGGCAGGACGAGGCCAAGCCAGAAGGAAGCAAAGCAAGAGCAGAGCGGAGCTGCTTTGCTGGGTGCTGGCACCACCCTCTCAGCCCCACCAGGAACCGGTGCTGCTTCCCGAGCTGCCGCAGTGTGGGATGTGTTCCTGTGTCCCCCGGCCCTCGCCCTGGGCATGACTGAGCCCGACCCAGAGCTCCGGCTACCCCTTCCTGCTCAATAAAACAGCGACAAAAGAAGGCAGCCACGTCTGTGGATGTGAAAGGACATGCTCTGAAACCCTGGGACAGCTCACACCGGGAAGCTGGTTATTAAACCCCAATCTCCTCTCCATGCTGCTGATGAAGGCACTGCCTCTCCTGAGCCCAGTTTCCCTTCCTTTGCAGCCCAGGCTTCCAACAAATCTCTTACCGACCTGGCCCCCTCTGCCAGAATGAAAATATCACCAGCTGGCAGAGCCCAAGTAAACAAACGAACTGCTGTGAGAGGAGAGAGCATCTTTATAAGTTAATTGGCCCCATCTAAGAGTCAGACAGACATTTTCCTGTGGATAGATCGCTCAAGAAGCTCAGGCAAACAGCATTAACATGTCTCCTGGGTTTGATTTATAAGCCTGATTGCGTTACCAGCTCATCTCCATATAGAATGATTATGAATATATTGTCTGTACTCTGCAGAGGGCTAAATTACCAGGCTCTGATATTCATCAGCTACTCCTTGAAGGTTAAAACCACCTCAAATTCAGGGCTCTCTCTCTCTCAGTGACAGCAGGGGTAGAAAGGAAACAGCTCAGGGTTGATCCTTGTTTTCTGCACAACCTGGCCTGTTTTAACACCCCGATTAAGCGGGCAGCTGGAGAGAGGGAACAGCCTGAGCCAAAGGGCTGTGGAGCGGGGAAGTGCAGGAACCCAGAGCCAAGTGTATTGGTATTGAGCAGTTACATTTACAAACAAAGGAGCTGATAACTCCCAGCAGGACTGAAGGGCTCTTATCACGGTGCTGATTAAAATTTCCTCTGCAGCCAGCGACGAGGGGGAGTGCCCTCAGTAGGAGACAGTGCAGCCCGGTGTTTAACCCTGTTGCTGCTGAGTGCTGATTCATTCAGCACAAGTGAAGGTCTGCCCAGCCTGGCCATGTGCTGAAAATTAGCCCAGAAAGCCCCAGCAGGAAGATGCACAACCTGGTCACATCCTCCCACTCCATCTCACCCCTGCTCTGCAGGTCCCAGGAGTTTTTGCTGGTGTCACTTGTGATTCCTTCCAGATCCTTTGCTCTTTTGTTGTGCCCCTCAATTCTCTGCCCTTGCCTGCGGTTAAAGAAATCTTTCCCTACCTTATGGGATATTCTGCTAAAGGCTCCCACTGCCTTTGGCATGGCTGTGCAAGGCACACACTTGTTTGTGCTGTGTATGTTTACCGAGAGCAAGGTTCATGACAAAAAGATGTCTTCTCTGGTTGGCATCGCTGACAGCTGGATCACTAAGCTGCTGAATCTGCCTCAGCAGGCCCTGCTCCAGGCTGCCCTGCCCAGGAGATGCTCTGGGAGGAGCAGACAGGCAGGGGGACAGGAGGTGGCTTGCTGTCCTCCTCCAGACAAGCCCATGAGCTCAGCCATCACGCTGGGGCCTCGGTGTAGCTCAGACACCTCTGTGCCTTCCTGGGTTCCTTGCCCCACTGCTGTGGGTTGCATCCTCCTGCCTGATACCCTCAGTGATTTGCATGAACAGGGGTGTGACTCACACACATTTACTGGCATTAAGGCCTGTCAGAAGGCAATGCCCTGTGACCCCACTTGGAGCCCCAAGTAAGTCACCTGCTCACCTGGGGCAGTGCTTTGCCCAAATTAGCACAAGTTTCCTATGTGAGACTGCCTCCTGCTCACCCCTCCAGGACCAGAAAGCCTGAGGTGTACAAACCAGTCCACACTTTCCAGTTTCTTTTACCCACCCCCAGCATCTGACTGAGATCTTTCATGTCAGGGAAGATGCAGTGAAGGGTCCCACCGCAGCTGCTGAGTTTCTGTGGGTGCTGCTCTAGAGAGGCTGTTTCCAGAGTATCCCAGGTTTTCAGAGTATATCAAGCAATGTGTGAGCAAGACACCACATATCCTGGCCAGTATAATTTTTTTCCCCTTCTGAGTCTCTTCAAAAGATCTTACTATACATTAATGTATACACTTTAAGAATTTTATTTCTTAACAGAAGAAGGAAATAAAGGGCCTAAAATGCAGCTGTTTTTCCAGGATTGCCTGGTGAGTCAGGAGAGCTGGGAGCCAAGCTGGGAGCAAACCCTGCATCATACAGCCCTAGCAAATACCAGCTCCCAGGGTAGGAGTCCAGCTGGATGCAAACTGTCCTGGGGTGGAGGAGCTGAAGAGCAAAGCCTGTTCACTCAGCAGGAGCCCCTTTCCCAGATCACCAGGGGAATCACCAGGGGAAGCCTGGTGAACAAAGTGTTCAAGGCCAGGTTGGATGAGCTTGGAACAACCTGTCCTAGTGGAAAGTGTCCCTGCCCATGTCTGGGAGTTAGAACGAGATGAGATTTCAGCTCCCTTCCAGCCCAAAGCATTCCAAGATCCTGTAGTTTTTCAGCTGTGAGACACTGAAGTGAAAATATGAGAAGGGCTATTTATGCTATGGGGGTCTGACTGATGGTACCACCTCTGTCGTTCACAACCCTGTACGCAGCTGCTTGGAGAGTTACTGGAAGAGGAGAGAGCTTGGGGAAACAACAGAAGGCTATTTGGAATTTTCTGCTTTGCAGGTGCTTTCTGAGAGGAGAAGCACCCGTTCCCCATCAGGCAGCTTCCTGGGCCCAGCTGTGGACAGCTGCAGCACAACAACAAAATTCCCTGGCTGCAGCAACCCAGGACAATGTTGGCTGAAGGACAGCTGTGGGGCTCGTGGGACATGGTGCTGCCCCAGCCTCGTGGCTCGGAATGTCCTACACACACAGCAGCAGTTGTTGGACAGAAATCATGCTGTCACTGAGGCTGGTGGGGAATTTCTGCTTCCCTTCTCACTGACAGCAAAAAGCCAATGAGAAGGGAAGCAGAGGGTGCCTCCCAGATCTGCAAACCACCTCTTCACTGGCTCTGGGACACTATCCTGTGACAAGGAGGGTGACAAAGCCCTTTCCCAGCAGTGGGGTGAATGACAGCCCCATCACAGCACTTGGGGGGACAGAGGGTTTGTTAGAGAGCTGCTGGTAAATGCAAAATCCCTGGGACACAGGCTTTGGGAACTGAAGGTTGGCAACTCGTAACAGAAAATTATCAGCTTGAGGTGGCTTGTGAAGGACATTAGAAGTGCTGGGTTTGTCCCACTTCTCATGAGAAGATCAGTGTGGTTTTCAGTTGTGGTTAAATGATGTGCCAAGTGTACCCAGAAACTCAGGGAGTTGTGCCCAGATCATTGATCCAAGTGGACTGAGATTCCCACAGCTCCTGAGGAGCTTCAGAAATACCTCTATCAGAGAGCCCAGGCTGTAGAGCCAAATTGACTTTTTCTTTAAAAAAAACCACCTTTTGTAAAAGGGAACTTGGAGGGATACTGTTGGCTGGTGAAGGGAAATACCTTTCAGGATTTGACTGTATTCTTACTGGTCTACCCACAGAAAAAGCCATCTCAAAAACTGATGATCCTAGGCTGAAAATCCAAAATTGAATGGGCTAAAACTGGGCATCTGGATGGATTGTACTTGTGCTGCAGACTTCATCTTCATCTATGTGATAGAGACTGAGACCCTGCACATTGATCTTCTTGTGATTTTTTTTTTTTGTTAATAACAATGAAATGAATAATATGAGGCCATGCTGTAGCTTTCCAGGACAAGGATTTTATACCACATGGCTGAGGAAACTTTATTACATGGGCTACAGTGTGGTATGAGGGTGGCTGACAGACTTGGGATGTAAATCCTGCTGAAGCTCATGCTGGAGGTGTGTAGTGAGTATCTCTGGAGTGATTCTGTCCATGGGATTCAGCCCATGGAGGGAGATACCACCTGAATTACTGCTGGGTTTCACCTTGGAGTAAACCAGGTGTGTCCTCCTAAATGGGATCACAGAAGAATCTTTGCCCTGAAGCAGCGTGGGCAGGCAGCAAACTGACACCACAGCAGGGACCTGCATCACAGGTGTGCCCTGCAAAACTAGGGAACATCCTTAATGGAAAATACACACTAGCGCTGCTGCTTTTGTCTGTAGAACTGTTTCTGGCCTCTTTGCTGATGAGAACATTGCTTGGAGCGGCAGACAATGCTCACAGGTTTGTGTCTCCTTCAGTCTTCAGCAGGGCAACACTCCCAGGGAATGCACAAAACCATGGAAAACCCAAGGATACCAGAGCAGGCTGTACCTGCTCGCTGACACTGGGCCAACTCCAAGTTTATGGACTTTAATCTATTGAGTGCTCCCTGGCCCTGGCCCAAACCAGCACAAAATCTCAGGGCAGGTGGCTCCCTGGGCTCAGTAGTGCTCCAAAGGGTGGTATTGCCCAGTGGAGAAAAGGAATTTGAGGTTTTGGCAGCCTGCCTAAGAAATATCTTCTGGGCAGGCAATGCCAAAGGGGCAGTTGGGCTAAATGCAGGGGATGTTAAAGATTGGGATGACAAGGGCTCTGCTGCAGGGGGTACAACCACAGGCAGCTCCTGCTCTGAGACCAGACTCCTGGAATCACACTGGTCCTTGGGAGACCCCAGCTCCAGCCTCCTGCTCCAATGGGCATGGGCACTCAAGGGCTTGTTGAATTTTGGCTGTGTCTAAGGACTGTGATACTGCTCCTACTCTGGGCTCCTGTTCCAGCATTTGACTGCCTTCTTGGTGAAAAAAAAAAAGTGGGAAAAGAAAAAAAAGTGTAATTTCTCACTACCTCAAAGGATCCGTACAATACTTTTGCAGGAAAAAGGTGCTCAATGAACTGTCACAGCTCACTGTGCTCACACAACTCAGTGGAGGGGAAGTGGAGGGTCATGGATCCAAATGAAAGCTGTTTTGCGCAGAGGGACAAGGCACAGAGTGTGGCCATGGCCGCTGGCTTGTGCTGGGGCTGGTGAAGGAGGATCTCATGGATAGTGCCCTGGGCTGCTCCCTCAGCCTGGAAAAGTGGCAGGGACTGGCACGGAGGGGACACAGCTCCTGCTGAAGAGGGAGAGGTGGCTGACAGGGCAGCACTGTTTAATGGGGACACTGCCGGCATGGGGGGACAGGGACTATGGGCTTCCAGGGGACACCGTTGATATGGCTGTCAAGGGGACACCACTGCCAGGGGACACTGCTGACAGGGGTCACCGCTGATGGTGGGGATGTGGCCGGCAGGGGGACACCACTGACAGAAGGGCCATGCCTGATAGTGGGACATTACTTGTGGGGACACACGGCTGACAGAGGGGACACAGCGGGTAGGGCACATGGCTGCAGGGTGACTTGGGGTCGCCACTGACACAGTGAACACCACTAACACGGGGGACACGGCTGACAGGGCGTCAGCACTGGCAAGGGACGACACTGAAACAAGGACACGGCTGACAGGGGGACACCGCTGACAGAAAGGAATGGCAAACAAGGGGACACCGCTGACACAGGGCCACTGCTTGCGGGGGGACACCGCTGACACAGGGCCACTGCTTGCGGGGGGACACCACTGACACAGGGCCACTGCTTGCGGGGGGACACCACTGACTCAGAAGTAACCGCTGCCAGAGGACATGGCTGACGGGGGCCACCACTGACACAGGAACACCAGCCACAGTGACACCACAGCGACAAGCCGTCCCCGCTCCGGAACATGGCCGCCGCCCCGCTCCGCCGTGAGGGCGGGCCGTGCCCGCC
>JAHLSL010000064.1:3750937-3778048 GCA_025920805.1 Petroica traversi
GGGGCTGCCCGCGGGGCTGTGGGGAGCGCGGGGAGCCCTCTGCGAACCCCCGCCTGTGGGCTGCTCGGGGGGTGCCCCTCGAGTCTCCGCCAGTGTTACCTGCCTCATCCCCGTTTTCCTCCTCCCGCTTTCCCTCATCCCCGTTTTCCTCATCCCTGCTTTCCTTATCCTTGCTTCCCTCACCTCTGATTCCTGCTCACGGGCTCCGGCGCCCGCTGCCTTTGCAGAATTTTGGGGGGATATCGCTAAAGAGTTCTACTGGAAGCGTCAGCACACGGGACCCTTCCTGAAGTACAACTTCGACGTTACCAAGGGGAAGATCTTCATCGAGTGGATGAAAGGAGCGACCACCAACATCTGCTACAACCTCCTGGACAGAAATGTCAATGAGAAGAAGCTTGGGGACAAAGTTGCTTTTTACTGGTAAGTTTCTGTTTTTGTTGTGATGGAGAAGATGTGTAAATAGCACCCTAAAGTGTACAAACAGTGTCGATTTCTACTGAGGTGAATGAAAACATAAAACCTGAGAGGGGCTAATCTGTAGATCGGTTCAGCACGTGTTTGCTTGCAGTGTCCTTGGGAAGAGCTGTGCCGGGAAGCTTCTCTGCCCTTCCCGGGAAGCTTCTCTGCCCTTGCTGGGATGCACTGAAGTGCCCGGCATAGCAATGGGGAGCGCCTGACTCGCAGCTCTGTCTCTGCAGCTGTACCTGCTGAGAGCTCAGAGCGGTCAGGCAGGAGCCAGGCAGGTGCCTCAGCTCCCTGGTGAAGGAGGTAGATGTGGATAGAGGCACGGGATGGGGAGCAGCCAACATCCAACAGCTAAAAGCTAATTAACCCCATTATCTTCTATGTTTATGTTTTGTGGGTCTGGCAAGTTTCCACCCCTGTGGCAGAAAGGTTCTCCTAACACCTGAGCTTATATGTGGATTCCTTGCACCTGAATGTGTGGTGCTTTCAGAAAGACTGGCTTCTCTAACTTTGGGAGGAAAAGTTACTTCCAACCCTATCTGAAGTATGTTTCTGTTTTTTTTTACCAGAGAAGTTACTAGCGTTAAAATCCATATGAAACTTAGTTTTTGTATTTATGCAAAATAGATTTCACTGGTGATGTCCAAGCTCCAGAAGTAATGCTCCCCTGCTGAACTAGCTCAGCTGGCACCACAGCTGAGTCCCAGACAGAGCTGTGCCTGCCTCCCCTGTGCATTTTGCTGTTACCCTTGAACTGGTATTCATGTAACCTGGCTATGACTGTATGTGGCAAGGCAGGAGCACAATTAAAGGCACCCCATGGGAGGCATGCAATAACTCATTGGGATATGGTAAGTGCCTTCAGCAGAGCACATGGAGAAATTGTACTGTCATTGCAATAAAAAAAATCAGATGCTCTAAGTGATTTATTGTGCAGCTGAAGGTCCCCCTGAGTCACCTGGTGTAAAGTTGACTGGGAGCCACCCCGCTGCTGAAAGGAACATGGTTATACCAGAGTGGCTCTGGCTGTGGCTGTAAAATTGAGTTCCTAGAGATTCTATTCATTACCCTTCTGCTTCAGTGAAAGAATTACACACACTGCCTAGTGGATAATCATATTGATAAGGCGTAGGTGAAATGTTGGAAACTATTTACTTCCCTGCTAGTTAAATACATTCTCTAGCTCACTCTGATGTGAAATGACTGCAGCTTCTGAATGAAAACTCCTTTGTAAACTCCTGCAGGTAAAGGTGTTCAGCAAACAAAGCCATTTGGTTGGCAGTGCTGGCCCTGTGCTGGGGTTTGTTGAGGGTCTGGGTTCTTCATGCACGTAAATCTTTGTGTGACAGCAAGGCAGCAACCTGCAGTTCAAAATTGAGCTTGATGAACATTTTTCTTGTTGGTTATTCTGGCAGCTTTTGGGGGGGGGGGTATTTGTGATGCTGAGCAAAGCTTGGAGCAGATATGAAAATGGTGGGTGGCTGTCAGTCAAGGTGTTCATAGTGCTAAGAAATAAAGTCTCTCATCCTCCTTAGCAGAGAATTTCCTCTGACTGTTTTGGGATAAACTCTCCTAGCTTGGCTCTGTCGCAGGTGACCAGGCACTGTAGAGTGGAGCTGTCAGCTGGGAATGCCAGTGGGAGGGATGGAAGAGGCACGCTGTGACCAACCTGTGGCACTGAGGACTGAGAAAGCAGGGCTGAGGGTTGCAGCTCATAAAATTACTCCTCTCTGGGCACATGGTTTTCTTCAAAACAAAACAATAATTAATTGCTCTCCTCTTACCCTCTCATGTTTTGCATTTAACACTCTGGAATGAGCCTGGCTCCCTAAAACACTTGAGACTTGTCACACTGTATGAAAAGTTGAAAAAGAAATGAAAGCCTCTGAAAAGTGAAGCGGTTTTTTTTATTTTTAGGCACCTGAGCCACTTGCTTGCTTCTAAGAAAGTCTGCAACCTGCAAGATGGGAAAGGTGCTGAACTTACACCAAGGTTTGGTTGACTGTCCCGCTCTGAGAGCTCCGAAAAGATACAGGACCATGGTCTTTGCTTTTAGAGAGGAGGAAATCAGGGAGAAGTTGAATAGTGCTTGGAGGCATTGCTGAGTGTCTCTGAGAAGTGATCTGTCCTGACAAACTCAGAACTGCTGGCTGGGGCTGACTGCAGTCTTGTATGGATGGGAAGGAGCAGGCAGCTCATCTGGGTTTGTTATGGCCAAGCTGCTCTAAAGGTTACTGCACCAGCAGCAGCCCAGGACTGCCCAAATTGGCTCCACTCAGAAGGTCTAATCCCAAGCCACATGGAATTGCATTTTCAGCACAAAGGGCAGTACATGGGATTGCCTAATGCTGCAGAACTTGTACATAGGTGACGTTTGCTGTCGTGGTGTCGGCCTCATGGTGCTGTTAGGACTGTGTAGTTCAGAGTGGTCATCCTGAGTTGGGAGGAAACATGAATTTTTCCCTGTTGCCTGTTTCACTGGGATATCTCAGGCTGCTTGCAAATGTTCCAAATATTTCTGGTTTTGCTGCTTCTGATTCCTCTTTCTCTGCTTGGTATTGCTGATGTGGCCTAAAAAAAGGAACAGAAGCTCCCGGAAGTGCTTCTGATAAAGTGCTGCTCTCAAAAGTAAAATCTCTTTCATAATGGTGTGCAAAGGCTGAGGTCAGTGACAGTGGTTGCTGTGCAGGTACCTGTGGTGACTCTTGTGGGTCTTGCAGGGGAAATGGACTGTACCAGATACTGGGATGTTAAGGGGACTCACAGCAGTGCTGAGGGCTTTTTGAGGGGTGGTTAATTTGGGCAGGAGCACAGTATTCCTTCACCTTGCTGTAGACAGGCCTAAGTCACTTGCACAGCCCTTAGTTCTGTTCTGAAGTGTCTGTTAATAATCTCATATAAATGTCAGCCTGGGCAGCCTGTGGAGGTAAAAATATAACCAGGTGGGAATTAAAAAACCCACCACCTATTACAAAACTTTTTAATTAGACACCAGGGTGTGAAAGCACTTGGATGAGGCCTGTTCTGTGTGTAATCTGTGCCTGCTTCTCAAACCAGTTACCCCAGCTGCAGTGCTGGTAGTGCCTGGTGGGACCAGGGATGGGGCAGGAGGTAGAGCTTTGTTTTTAGAGACCTTCTAGCCAAGGAGGACAAGAAGCCAGATGCTCCTGGCTTCTGCCATCTCTGGTGGAGTAAATTAATTTTCTGGTTTTTTATATTGACATATGACATTACATATCTAGAAAGGAGCAATAAAGATAGTAAAGCCTGCCAAAGCTTATTGGAGCTTTGTTTAACAAAATAATAAGTGCCTATGGTTCCTCTTCTGGGCCTAGAACAAACAGGACATGCAAATATAAAATTACGAGGTGTGGTTTGTTTGGTTTGGGTTTCTTTATATGATTTGACTTTAAAATACAATCATGGGTTTAGGGCCTTGTAGCCATGAGGTTTCTTCCAATAAAACTTTCTGTAAGAAAAAACCAAACAATTCTAAGAGCATGTTTAAAAAAATAAAGAAACAAACCAACCACCCCACACATCTGTCATCTGTATATGAAAGGCTGTTAACATCCAGCCTTTCCAAGTGCTTATTTGGAGCCAGCTTCTACATGATGCACTTGGCTCTGCTGCTTCTACTGGCTACAAGATTTTGGAGCATCCTGTGTGAAACTGGCCCTTTAATTCTTTGGTAAATTCCTGGATGAACTTATCCTTCCAGGGATGCAGCCTCTTGCAACGCTCTTCAGGTGATGAAAGCACATCCCGAAATCCCAGCTTGTTTAAAGAACAAAATTCAGCACTGGGAAGGGTGGTTTTACTGATCCACACTTGCAGGTGTGTGCATGGTTTGGTTCATGCCCACAGCCCCCCCAGGCTCAGCACAGCTCCTTGCCTGGTGGGGATTCTCCATGGGAAAAGGGGTGGCCCCCCTCAGCACTTCTGGGGTGCCTCCTCAGCAGTCCATTTCATCTCCCTGTTGTGTGTGCTGAGGGATAGATTGCTGCTTTTGACAAGTATTAATTATTTTGGAAGCACTGCTGAAAAGTACAGTGCTCTGCTTCTGGAAATCAGGCACATTATGTGCACCTAAAATAGGTAATAAATTACATTGAATGTGTTAGTATTTTATGAAGCTGTAAATCTTGTACCTTCTTCAAGGGCAATGATAGTTGTAGATTTCATCACAGAAAGTGTAGCTCATTTCTGGTGGGCTTTGTGAAACCTGCCAGTGTGGGAGGGGGTGACAAAACTGGATGTTCAGACAACATTTCTCATCCCTCCAAATGGGAACATCCCTGCATCGTGGGATCCTCCCTGCCTGAGCTGCGTGGGTAGTGCAGGAGTGGGGGAAGGGGGAGCATCAATAGAAACACGGTATTTAAACAGGGAGTACAGGGAATAGTGGAGTAGCTCGGGCATGTCCATGTCATGTGTTTTCCTGACTTCTTTGAAAGGTTTCCTCCCAGTTCTGGGCAGTCACCAGGCTGTGTGGTTAGTGCTGGGTGGTAGTGCAAGCAGCCACTGTGTTTGGACACTCATATTGAAGTACAGGCTGGGACAGGAGGGACTCACAGCTTCTCCTCAGGTATAGCTCCCTGACTTTTCTAGGCAGATGGAGTCTCTAACCTTGGCTGTGGGCTGTTTGGAGCAAGGTCATGATGGGCTTAAAATTAACTGATTTCATGTAACTGCCCTGATTTCCCTGCTGTGGGCTGCAGATGAGATATAAAGATGACTCTGCCCCAGGGCAGTATGGTGATGCCTGCTTAAGGGTTTGAGGTTGTCAGTTTGCCCTGAGGGGCTGGAAAACACAGGGATCATGGTCCAAAACCTGTTACCAAGGGCTCTGTGTGTGTGCCAAGACCCATTTTCTCCTGTCATATATTGAGGTATTTCTCTCCCAGGTGTTTCTGTTGTATCATGTGCTGCATCTTCCATCCTGTTCCTGACTAGTGAAATCTCCCGGGTAATTCCCAGGTGAACAGTTGTGCTACAGGGATGAAATAAATATCTGAGAGCAGCAAACTGCCTCCTTCAGGCATGTGTGGGGTGTGCTTGCCTGGATCCTGTGAGTCAGCAGATTGAGCACTGTGGTACTCAGGCACTTGGCATGCTCAGAGTCACTGGAAGTTGTTTTTCCATTCCAAAGGCTGACTTGAAAGCAGAACTTGACTCATCCCTGTCAGGTACACTTGCTGGTTTGCAGGGAGATGCTGGGAAGGGTGATTAGTTTGATGTTCTGGAGATCTCAAGCCCCATTCTTGCTCTGCAGAGCCTCTTCCATCCCAGGATGCCAGGCAGGGCAGGAGCAGGGAGCTGGCAGGTGCTCTCAGCCTCGTGCTGTTGTGCTCTGCAGTGCAAGGAAGGAAAGGCACAGGTATTAAAGGTTGGTGACCATTTGATAACCCAGTGCCTGTGGTCTCCTGTGCTTGTGCCCATTCAGAAGCACCCCTAGACTTGTGCTTCCTTGGGAACATTCTTGAAGATTTGCTCTGGAAGTAGTTTTTACTGAGCTCAAATAACACATAATCCTGCTCCTGGAGACAGAGGGGGGTTTTTCTTCTCTGTTAAGTAAAATCTCTTAAAAGAGAAGGCACTCAGGCAGTGCTTGAGTGGTTGGTCCACAGCAGAGCAATGAGGAGAGGGTTTGTTTAGGCTCTGCTGCCTGGGAGCACAGCTCAGCTGCCTTGAATCAGGGGAGCAGCTTTCATTTGAGTTCTGCTGGATCTGTTTGTTCCCGGCCTTTTACTTAGAAACCTTTGGTAGCTGCTACTGGCAGGGTTACAGCATCCATCTATATAAATACAAGGGAATATCCAGGAAGTGTGGGAGCAGATAAACAAGTGGGATGTCTGTAAGTGCCCAGGATTAAATGGCATGTGCCTCAGATGGGGGGCAGGAACTTGAATGTGGAATTGCAGAGCTGCTGGCCAGGGTATGCAGGTGCTGTTTGCAAAAGGCTGCAGTGCCAAGGGCTGGGAGGCTGCCAGTCCCTCTTTGCCCAGAGAGGGCAATGGATGGGGTCCTGGGAACCAGTAAATCTGACTTGCATCCCTAGGGGTTCAGTGGGACAGGGTCACTGGGAGAGCTGCTGGCAGAGCTGCCAGAGATGGGGCCGGTGGCACTGAGCACACAGAGATGGCTCTTTTCAGACCACCTTCAGGAGGTTTCCCACAAAAAGTTGTTCAAGAAAGTAATTCAAGTGTTCCTGGAAGAACAGTGTTTTTATGGAGCTGGTTTAGCCTTCCCCTTTGCTTCCTCACTTTCAGCCCTCGCTCTTCAGGGTCAGCAGCAGGTCTGCCAAGGACAGTGTTGAAACAGAATTGCTGATGGTGGCCAGGCTGTCCTGCTCCAGAAACAGCATCTCCTGCTGCTGTTGCTCCTGGAGGCAAAACATCAGCTATGGTTCTGACCCAACATGGTACTTTGGTTTGGTCCAAGAGGCTCTTGGCTAAGCTGCTGTGAGCACAAGTGCAATGCTGCTGTGTAAATGACACCAGTGACAGCTTTTATCTTCTTAATTATACTTTTTCCTCGTCCTCCTCTAGCTCTCTAGATTCAGCACAAGGGATTTGATAACTTTACATTAATTTCTGCTTACATCCCTACCCAAAAAATGTTGTTTCTGTACCGTGTACAATGCTGCCTTTCTGCGTGGTTCTGGGGGTGTGGTTGTACAATAACTACCTGGGGCAGTATGAGGGGTGTGTGACGCCTGGAGTTTCTCATGTCTGTGAAACCTTTGTCTTGTTCTTCTGGCAGCTCTTATAGGCAGCTGGATGTGTATTAAGAATACTTGATTGCTTTAGGGAAAGGGCACCATGGTTGTGCAGTGGGGGCATATTGCAGATATTGGCAGGAGACTTGAAACTTGCGGTGGATAAATGGAGTTCATGGACAGAGGGGATGGTGAACTTCTGTATGGATTCAGGACACAGAAGATCAGAGCCTTCAGTTTGCCCATTGGGCTAGAAAACCTGATTATTTTAGCTGTGTGAATGGCTTGTGTGTTCTCCCCTGGCACTCTGGTGTGAATGGAGCAGCAGTGGACAAGGACGTGGGTGAGACTTACTCCAAGCAGGGGACAAAATGCACAGGCTTTGCCAAAAAAAGGTGTGAGTGGGTGCTTGTTCCAAATGTGGCATTTTTCAAGTGGTTGTTGCACTTGCTGTGCCTGGTGGACTCTCTGTGCCCAGAGCTCCTGGGCTGAAGTGTCGATGGGCAGTGGTTTCACAAGAGCTCTCACCTCCCCCCATTTTGGAGCAGGGTTTCAGTTCTCTGTTTGCATTTCTGCACATCACTTGGAAATGTCGAAATGAGGTGCGGTAGAAAATCGTAAGCCCTGGCAGTTTGCCGTGAATTCATTTTCATAGATGTCACCTCCCTTCTTTAGGGGAATCCCTCAAGGAAGTGGGGGCCTTCCTGGTTGCTTTGTCACACCTGGCTACCTGATAGTGCCCAGAGAAGCTGTGGCTGCCCCATCCCTGGGAGTGGTCAAGGCCAGGTTGGACAGGACTTGGAGCAACTGGGGATAGTGGAAGGTGTCCCTGCCCATGGAATCAGATGGTCTTTAGGATCTCTTCCAACCCAGACCATTCATTTTATGATTCATTTAGTGATCGTGGAGCATGTTTTCCATTCCTGGTGCCACTGACCATCTTCTAAAAGATGTTCCCTAAATGACGTTCCAGCAGGTGACACCTGGCCATCACCTCTGGAGGTTTATGATGCATGAAGTTGAAATGTCCACCAAGAATCTGATTAAAAGCTTAATTTCCTACCGTGCCCTTTATGGATATTGTTTGAGCCTCCACTGAAATTGCCTTGCCTGGCTTTCTGTGTTTCTAGAAGCTCTTCAAAATTTGGCCCAATGTTCCAGCCAGAGATGCAGCTATTTCCCAAAATGGGGCATTTCCCAGCTGCAGGCGGCTCGTTGATTATTTTACTTACAGAAGCTCCATCCAGGGTCTGTTCCACAGCCCAACTGTAAATTGTTTAAACAAGGAATCAGCTGTTTTGTACTGAATATAAGCCCTACTCCCATTGGACTGGTAAAAATAGTCCATGCTCCTTTGAAAACCTCACTGATGGTAAACATCTAAAATGTTTCCTCTCATGTCAAACTCTCACATTCCTGTGCAGCATTGAGTGGGTTTGGCTGCTGGGGTTTCAAGTGCTGGCTGAGGGCAGCCAAACTCCGTGACATGCTGGGTGAGTCTTGCACATGATCTCTGTTGCAATGCTATATAATCATTTTGTTCTTAGAAAAGTAATTAAAATCTGCTTTAAAAAAACCTCTCCTCTAAAAAAAATAGGCAAAAAGCTGCAGTTTTTCTCCATTGGGTGTTCTCTTGTGTTTTAAAGTGCTTGAGAAAGTAGGAGCTAGCGCTAATGCTTTTCCTCTTGACTTGATGGTTATTCAGTATCAAGCAAGTAGGAAAATTGTGGAGCCCCAGAGGAGAAAATTGCCCTTGCTGAGCCCATCAGCACAGAGTGGCTGCGGACACTGTCACCAAGGTATTTACATGTGGTCTGTGTGACTTGTCAGATGTGCCAGGGTGAGAGTACATTTCCCTTGAAGAGGGATTTGGTGGCTGCTGTGGATCCTGTCTTCCTCAAAACTGTTCCCCTGGAGTGTTCTGGCTCTCAGGTGTGAGCACAGTTCAAACCCCACAGCACTGAGTTCACTTGCCTGTGTTGGCTGATGAACCAGCAGCAGTGTGAGGTGTTGATTCCTTTAGAGATGTCTGAGCATCTCTCAGATGCCTAAAGAAAGGGCTTGAAGTAGATTTTTGGGCATAGCCTGGCGTGAGTCGGATAACTGGAGGGAATTTTGGCAGGTTGATAAATACAGAGTGGTTGGAGCACTGTCCACCTTCAGCCAGGCTCTGTGGTGTAGCATCACTCAGGGTATGGCAGAGTGAACAGTGGTTGGGCTGCACAAGATAAATATTATTTCTTTAGATGCCTCTGGTGTTTGTTCAGCTTCTGAAAGGCTGCTGATACAAAGAGTAGCTGGGAATGCATTTAATGAGAAGGAAGGACAGAAAGATGGATGTGGTTTTCCTATGGGACAGTAGCAGCCATGCAGGGTGTTGGGTGTTTGCTTTGTAGGCTGAGTGTCCATATGGCTGTTTTTAAAGGTGAGTAGAGGATTGATCCCTGATCAAAGAGCAGACGGTGGCCCAGTGTCCCTGTAGAAATAAGTTCCTTTCTGGCTGTTCTATAAAGGGCACAGTGCCTGTGCTGGAGACAGTTGGGCTGGAGGGGATCTGCCCACAGACCACTGTACCTTGCTGAGCACAGGGCTCCTGCTTTGACACAGCTGATTTGAGTTTCTTAACAGCAGTAGGAACCCATTCATCCTAGGTACATGATCAACTTGAAGTTGGGATGGCTTGGCTCAGAGATGGATTTGAGAGCAGAGCTTTGTTAGGCCCGACCTAAGCGTGTGGGGGACACTGGAAGGGAAGATTGACAGATGGTTTTAATGCAGTTGTCGGAATCAACTGTGTGTGTTTAAGAAGTGATGGTATTAAACTGGTAAGACTCTTCTTTTCTCTGGGCTTCCTGTTCCCAGGTTATTCCAACGATGTTCTCTCAGTTCTTCCAAATATTTCTGAACACACTGAGGAAACGTTTTCACCAGCCCCTCCCAGGCTGAACTCTGTCATTACACAACTTCTTCTTTCTTGATCCGTGTTGTGACGAAAGGGGATTTAAGCGTGGTGATGGTGTGGTTGAGCTTTCTGGTAAACCTGCTGCTCAGGCTTCCCAGAACTCCCTTGGGAATTTTACATTACTGTGGTGGGAGATGGTGACGTTAAGCATGGGCAGGGCTGGGCAGTCTGCCCTGTTATTATGAAATATTCTCATGCAGGTTTTTTGCAGGCCTGCTGCAGACCCATCTATTTGTGCAGTTGAGAGAATTTCCATATTGAACGATCTATGCAAATACCAGAATTTTTTTCTGATGAAAAGGTGTCTTTTCCTGATTATCTTGCATAGCTGCTCTTCCCAAACTTCATGTTTCACTGCAATCTATTTTCTCAAAAACAGATTTAAAAGGCTGTCTTTACTCAAGTGCCATTCCTCTCTCAAATGGTATAAGCAAGGGAGGGCAGAGGGAGAAATCCTACTTTTTTTTGGTTTTGGCTGCTGTTGTTCCTGATGAACCAAGCTATGTCCAGGCAGACCCTTTTCAGGCAGCAGTTTCTGGGGCTGTTCTGAGAAGAGCTGAGGCCAGGCGGTGGCAGGAGGTGTGTGAGCAGCTGACACCACGGTGGCCGAGCACGCCCGGGGCTCTCGCTGCCCATGCGGCTCACACATGAGCACATTCCCCACATGGCAGGAGCCTGGCTGGCCCAGCTCTGCCTGGCATTTTGGCTGCTCTAATTCTGGATGTGGAATGGATCGGGGAGCCATGAGCCCTCCTGGCTGCCCCTGGTGACCTTGCACATGAAGAGCTGTCACCACAGCAGGAAAAAGCCTTCCTTTACCTTGTACCCTGCTCTGGGGCGAGGCTGCTGGTGAAGCAGGAGCTGAAGATCTCCCGTGCTGCATTTGGTCCCATGTTTAGGAGGGATTCTGGGCTCTGAGCATGTTTTAGTTTAGGTGGCAACAGAAGTGTTCTAGGGCAGTCCCACAGCCCCATCTCTGCTCTACTGGAATCACAGAGTCACAGAATTAACTGTGAGGTTAATTTAGGTTTAGCTTGGAAAAAACCTTTGAGATCATTGAGTCTTTCTGAGGTTCCCCACCGTGCAAATTCTACCTGTGACATGACATCATCTGATAAAGTCTTCTTTCCCTCTTTCAACACCTTTTCTAGACTGGGAATCCATTTTTTCTTTAGTGTGCTTTCCATAAGTAAAATGTAGAGCCTATTTCCTGCATTAAGAAAAATTGCTCTGTGGGCTGCCATCACATCTCTGTTAGTCAGAAAATGAGACTTGGTGGCTTTGAGATGGTTTGCTGTGCTTTGAAAGTTTACCTTTCATGTGCCCCTGTGCTTGCTAACTTTGAGTTACTGCTTTTACTCAATCACAGAATGGTTTGGGACATTAAAGCCCATCCTATTTCACCCCCTGCAGGCAGGGACATCTTCTACTATCCCAGGTTGCTCCAAGCTCTGTCCAACCTAGTTGGACACTCCCAGGAATAGGACAACCGCAGCTTCTCTGGGCACCTGTTTCAGGGCCTCCCTACCCTCACAAGGAAGAATTTCTTCCTAATATCCAATATAAACCTATTCTCTTCCAGTGTAAAGCCATTCTCACTTATCCTGTCACTACATGCGATTGCAAAAAGGGAGTGATGTGTTCACAGGAGCTTAGAGGAGAAACTCAAATGATCTGCAGCCCCTTTGGTCCTCAATGGGATCATTTCCAGGGATGAGAAAGGCTTTGGCTTCGTCCTTAATTTGCTTTGGTCTGTGATTTTTCTGTTTCTGACTGTGTGGATCTGCAGATGGTCTGGCAGATCTTGAAAACTTCTAACACTTTGCTTGCTTGGCTACATTTCCTCCTTTTCTGCTGTACATCACCTTATCAGCCGTGTTGTAGCCCTTATAAACCACGATTATCATCCTCAATTCCTTTGAAAACTGTAATTGCCACTGATGCAACTTGTGCTTCCTGCTGCTCCCAGCCAATGCCAGGGCAGCTTTGCCTACAGAGTCATAGTCATCTATTACTCAAACAAATGATGCAAATAACTTTTCTGTAGAAATGCTGTAAAAGAGAAGAACCAAACAGTGTTGCTGGTTCATTTTCAGGTCAGCTTTGCTTGGTCTGTTTTGGTGCTCTAGGAAGTGTGTGTCGCCTTGGCTGCTGAGTTCCTGCCCCACCCTCCTGTTTTCACCCTACAGTTGAGATGGCCTCAGCTCACTTGGTTGGGTGGTGATTGGGTGAAGCAGACCATGCTTTGGAAAGTCCTCTAGTCAGCCCTGCTGTTTGGCAGAGCAAAACTTCTTAACCTGCTTTGGTACAAAAGTCCAGATCATCTGAGCACAGCATCCTTCCCCACACTGCTGCTCCTCATCCCTGACTGCTCCCCAGGCTCAGTGCTTGAGCTAATGGGGCTCTGCAGAAATACTTTCTGCTCCTACAAACCACCTTCCTACACCTTGTACATACACCTGTGTATGTACAACACTAAATCACTTGCTTGGTGTGATGGCTCTAACAGGGAAGCTTAACCTTGATTTACTACCTGGGCATAAGGTGAAATAGCTCTGTGGTTCTGCACCTTCAGGGTCAAACTCCCCGCTGAGCAGGCAGTGTGTGAGTCCCCTGTAAGTGTGGTAGTGCCAGAGAGGTGACAAGTGTTCAGCTTTCCCACCTGATGTTTTCTTCCTCTCCTGCCTTTGGGACTTTTCCATGCAATTGTTCCTTCCTCGGGCACTGTCAGGGTCTGTGCCACAGGACTTTGTGTGTACCCCAGTGCCTGCTCTGAAGTGGGGAGCCCCTTGTTTTAACTGCTGGTGGAAGGGAGCAGGTGGCAGGAGCTCTGCAGAGCCTGGGCTGCCTTTCCTCTGTTGACAGGGATCTGTTTGGAGCAGGACTGGGCACTGCCATCCTGCACACTGCAGTGGTGGTGGTCCCCAGTGCTCTTGGCATGTCTTTCCCTGGCAAGAAATGGCTGCAGGCAGATACAAAACTCTCCTCTTTGCAGGAGACCTGACTTCTTCAACAAATCTCAATTTCTGGGAGAAGACCTGCCTCAGAAGGCCTCCAGTTGTGCATCTGTGTGTTTAGTTGAAGAACTTATATTTGCTGACTCAATGGGTGGTTCAGTGGAGGTCTTAGAATCAGAATGTGTTGAGTTGAAACCCCATGTAGTTCTACTCCCTGCCATGGGCAGAGACACCTTCCACTGTCCCAGGTTGCTCCAAGCCCTGTCCAGCCTGGCCTTGGACACTCCCAGGGATGAGGCAGCCACAGCTTCTCTGGGCACCCTGGGCCAGGGCCTCAGCACCCTCACGAGGAAGAATTCCTTTCATATGTATTCCATATGGCCAAACTTGCCTTTCTCCAGCTGAGCCTTCACACAACATGCAATATATAAAACACAGGCTTCTCAAGTGCTAAAAATCTCAGATGCATTTCTGCCATGAGCCAGATGATACTGCAAAATTTTGGATTACAGTTGCTAAATGTAGGACTCAGTTTAAAGATTAAAAAAACCCTCAGACTCACTATGCTTCACCATGTATTTCATCTGATGATGTATCTGGGATGTTTGGGGAGCTGAGAAATGGATTTTTCTTTCAAAAGAAACCTTGCTGTTAGAGCAGAGATTGCACCTGAACAATCACAGCGGTGCTGCTGCCAACTATTTTCACCACCAGATCTTAAAAAATATGTATTTGGGGGGTGTTGGATTTGGAGGCATTAGAGCTGTGGAGGTGAGTTCTGCGGTGCTGTTTTCAGAAGAGTGGCATTTATTTTTGCAATTTTATTTCTTTTTCGGTTGAATTTGGGCAAGGGAGCCCATGTGAGATGCTCAGGGCTGACAGCTCTTGCTTGTGTAAGATGGACACTGTAGGGAAGATGCTGCTGGCAGAAGTTGGATTTCATAAGTTTACAGGCTCGGTTTTGATGCAGAAGTACTCAATAGAGTACAAATGGGCATTACTTTAAATGCCCTGCCTAAAATCCATCATTCACTGGGCCTTTGTGCAAGAGCAGAGGGCAGAGCAGTCTGAGTGCTGCTCTAGCCCACAGAGTATAGCTTTGGGCACTCAGACTATTTTCAGATGCAGGGAGACATAAAGCAATTGCCTGCTCTTGAGAGGCTGCTCAAGGCCTTGGCTGGAGATGCACTGAAAGGAGGCATCTTGTGCTGTAAAAACAAGGACATGATTTGTTTCCCATTGAACAAAAGATCTTCTTAAAATCTGGAGCCTGAGGTTTGCCCTGCTGGTGGGAGTGGAACTATTTTGCAGTCACGCAAATGAATGGAAAGAACTTTAAAGCCCCTGGAAATCCTCACTGGAGTTTTAACTTCTCTTTGACTTTGCTCTGTGCTTCTCCTGCAGCACCTTATGTGTTCTGGCCTTGAGGAGGAGCCTTGGTGCATTCCTTGGCCTGAATGTCCCTCCAAAATCCTGCCAAGGAGGAGGACCTGGCGTGTTTGAGATGTGCCTCTCATGTGCAGGGACAGCAGGAATCTGAGTGGTGCCTCGTGCTGGGTGGCTCAGGGCAGCTCCGTGTCCCTCATGGGCACCGTGTGCAGGACTGCTCCCCTGAGAACCCACAGCTTGGGTGACCTGACTGCCTTTCCCCAAATAGTACACAGGCCTTGGGCAGCCTGTGCTGGTCTTTCCTCCTAAAGTGTTCCTCTCTTAGTAAAGGCTGTAATCAGATCCCTTGCTGGGGCAGAGCACGGACAAAGGGACATCCTTCCTCCCTGCCTTGTTTGTTGAGCTGCGGACTGGCTTGCCCAGGGCCTGCCTTTGGAGCCCAGCAGACCTCAGGGACCTTCAAGTGGGGGATTAGTGGGCTGGGATGCTCCAGCCTGCATTTGGAAGCCTTGCAATTGTCTTTAAAGAGCTATTCCATAGCAAGTCTCATGGGAAGAGTTGCACACGCAGTGATCCTGCACGTCTGGACACAAGCAGGTTTGCACAGCACCAGCCTTGATGTAGGTGCACAGAGGAAAACCTGCATGGTAAGGCCCCCAGTGTTCAGCCACACACAGCAAAAGCAGATTCTGTTCCTGGGAGCCAGATCAGTTACAGCTGCTCAGCCCAGCACTGAAATCAGCTCCTGCATCTTTGACCTCAAGCAGCAGAATGAAAAAGGAAACTGATTTCCTGATTTCCCTTTCCTAGCTGAGAGTCCTGCTGTAATGGACCTTGACTAATAGTTACACATGTCATTTAGCTCAAAGTGATGCTTCTGGCTGCGATGGGAAAAGGAGAGGAAACTGCTGGGATGTCAAGGCTGAACCTCCTGCCTTGGGCATTGGTTCATATTCCCACGCTTCGCTTTTGCTTTGTATTCTTGTGTCTCTTCCCTTTGCTCTTAGAAGGAGCCAAACTTGTATAAAGGATCAAGTAGGGAATCACCCTTTCAGCAGCCAGTGGTGGGAAGATTCCTTGTCCTGTGTCAGGGCAGGTATCCATGGACCAAATTGCTGCAGGGGACCATGGAAGCCAGGGGTGTAACTGAGTATCAAGAGGGATCAGTCAAGTGTGTAAGCAGCAGATCCATGAATGATGATCCAGGGGTATCCATCAGTTTTGGAACCCCTCTTCTACATGGAGCAGGAGCAGAGCTTGTATCAGTGGGGCTCTCCCAGCTCTTGTGGACCATGTCTGCCAGTGGATCATGTGGTCACTGTTGAGCTGGCACAGAATGGCATGATTTCCAGAATCACTTGAGAAAGGAGGGTGTTGCTTTATGCATTTCTGAATCCTAGAAGCCTTCCTGCTGCTTGTGTTGCTGGAGGAAGTGGTTGGTTTTTGCTGGAGTTCCATACTTAGCTTTGGAGTGTTCTGTTTGGTGTGCTGAAGAAGTGAGGTTTCTGTTTCAGAGCTAGGCAGAGCCTGGCTGCAATCCTGAGAGGGCACATGGCATAGAGGTGCTTCCTGGCCTCTCCCCAGCACCAGTGGTGCTTTTCATTTGGCTGCACACACGAAGGGGACAGTGGCAGCTGAGAGTGATGTGGTACCTCTATTCATCTATGGAGCACTGGAGTTTCTGAGCTGGCTGCCTTGCAGAGCCCTGGCAAAGTGTCTCTGTCCTTCCAGAGTGTGGGAGACTGCTGCTTCTCCCCATGTGAAGTCATGTCAAATTCTTTATTCCTGATCCATTGGGAGTGCCACCACATTTGCATGTCTGAAAGTGTTGAGTCACATGAAATTAGGTGGTTTTTACTTGGGTAACAAACCATTCCCTGAGGATGTGACATTCCTGTTCCTTCTCTGGTGCAGCCCTTGGCTCATCTTCCCATCAGAGTCTGGCCTGCAGGAGCCTGGAGCTGGTTCACAGAGGACCCAAGCAGAGCAGGCATGACCCTGAACAAACATACATGGGTGTATTTATATATGACCTTGGAAATTAAGACAGGCCTTGGCATCCCACCACAGCCCATCAGGTGTTTAGGGCTGGGTGTTGCTGCACATTGGCCCATGTTTCATGCAGAGACACATGCAGGCGTGAGCACCCAGGAGTGAGGGAGCCATGCCAGAAATCCCAGAGTGTTCCTGAGCCTGTGCATTCTTAGCTTTGGTTCTGTTGGACTCTTCTTGCCTCTCTGAAAGTGCCAGTGTTTCCATTTCACATATTCAATTGCTTTCCATAGTGATTTACACAGGGGTGGCAACTTTGGACTAAATTTTCCTACTATTGGAGAACTTTAGTCCAGAATTGGATTTCTGGAGTTTGGTTACTCTATGCTGGGAAGGGCAGGTGAGGACATATTTGCTGGCCAGAGCAGTTTTCAGTGTCACTCTTACCTTTTACTACCTGCCCAGTAACAAAGATTATCTTGCTTTTCCAGGGAAGGGAATGAACCTGGGGATTCCACGAAAATCACCTACCGTGAGCTGCTGCACAAAGTCTGCCAGTTTGCCAATGTCCTCCGCAGCCAAGGTACACAGCTGGGGCAACAGGAGCACTGGAGGCTGGGGAGGCATTTGGCCGAGGGTTTGGACATTGGGGTCACTGCTTGTGTGGTTGCCAGTCTGTTGAGTAACTCTCATCAATTGGCTCTGCAACACACAGGTTCATTCCTGGCTCTGTCTGTGAAAACTGATCAATGCTGGTCGTGTCAGCTGTACAAGGAAGAAATCAGTGCTCAAAAGTTCATGCTCTGGGGTTTTCCAACAAGCAGTGGGCTCTGATTACTTTTCTGCTTCCTTCAGGGAGCCAGATGAGAGCATGTAGTGTTCATTGCAATCAGCTCTCAAGAGCCATAGTGCTTGAAAGGCAAAATCCAAAGCTGCTACAGCTCCGACTCCAGCTGAATTGTTATTGTCTGCATATAAATGTGGAATTAAAACAATTTATATATTTCTATATCCTGGGGTTTTTTTGCCATGTAAGGTGTTCATTTTGACAATGCCATGTTCACTTTCCCTCCATAGGGGTGAAGAAAGGAGACCGGGTTTCCATCTACCTGCCGATGATCCTGGAGCTGGTCATAGCCATGCTTGCCTGTGCCAGGATTGGAGCTCTGCACTCTGTTGTGGTGGGTGCAAGCTCTTTGTGCTGAGCTCTGAGGGGAGCAGCTCTTGCTTTTGGGAGAGGAGCTGGAAAGATGAGTGCTGACCATGAGATGGATGGAAGCTCAGTTAAGATGTTGTGGTTTCCCTGCATTCACTGTGCTCCTCTAGCTCTCTCCATCAGTGCCTGGTGGTGAATCACTTGCCTTGGGTGAACAGCACAGCAGCTCTGGGGGTTTGGGCTGGGTTTCTGTGTGTCCTTGCTGACTCTGCTGTGTGCTCTCTGGCAGTTTGCAGGTTTCTCTGCAGACTCCCTTTGCGAGCGGATCCTTGACTGCGGTTGCTCTCTCCTCATCACGGCAGGTAAAACACATGTCTGAGCAGCTCTCTTCTGCTGCCTGGCTAAAAACTCTTTATTTTAAAAGCCAGGAAGTGGCAGAGGGAGGGGCAGTGCCTCAGCTGAGCCTCCCAGAGTGGGTACAGTGCTGTAGCTGTTTCCCACTCTAAACATGTGGTGAAGCCTCTGAGCAGCCCCTCAGTTTGTGCCGTAAAGCTTGATGTCACCAGCTGCTAATAGCATGTTTCCAAACACTTCTCATCCATGTTCCTCCTCAAAGTCAGCCAGATGTTTGCAAGATGCATCATGATGCAGGCCTAATGTAAGAATTCACACCCTTCCCAGTTTTAAGGGCATTTCTGCTGCAGCTCCCAGCCCTGTAAAGGAAATGATCAAGAATGTGGCAGTAGTTGCATGTAAGCCCACTGCATTTCCCCAGCTGTTTTTTCCAAAAGTGCAAGAAATAGTTTTTTTAATTATTTCCCATGCCATGAAAAGGATGCATTTAGCTGCAGTTTTGGATGCATTGGATTATTTCCCACAGAATACTCCCAAGAGATTTGTCAGGTCAAACTGGGACTTCTCCCAGAGAAGGAATTCCACCGTGTCTTTTGGCATCTGTTTCTCTGGGCCTGAAGGGTGCGTTAGGAAAGCTTTCCCATCAGCTGTTTTCCTGCTGCCCCTCACTCCAGCGCATGTGCTCTGCCCTCCTGAAACTGCTTGTTGCTCCTGCTGTCCCAGGCTGCCTTGGCTGGCAAGGCCCTCTGATATTGCCCTCACCGTTTTGCAGATGCCTTTTATCGAGGGGACAAACTGGTCAACTTGAAGCAGATTGCAGACGAAGCCATTCAGAAATGTAAAGACAAGTAAGTTTGGATTCCCTTGTTGAAGAGGGCATTGCTGCCAGAATCTGCTCCTGCACAAATGGGAGTTGTCATAGGTGGGCAGACTCTGCAGCAGCTCTGACACAAACAGTCATCAGATGTTACAGAAAGGGAAATAATCATGGTGAAATGACTTTGCCAAGCTTGCAGACGCAGCATCTGTGTAGCTTGGGTGAGACTGAATGTGGGTTTGTGTGTTAGATCAAACATGGAAATTCAGGGCAGATCGTCTGCACATTAGAAATTCAAACTCTTTAAGAAAACTTAAGTCTTTTTGTCTGTAAAAATAGGTACCTGGGAGGACAGAAGTGATCCTGAAGCAGGGAATTAACTAGTGGAGACTATGTTGATATCTTGAACAGAGTTGATGGGAAATAAGATCATTCTGTCAGCATTTTGTAGGTTGTCTTTGCCCTCATGAGGGGGAAAACACCTACACCTTTCCTTTAGAAGCCTTTTCTCCCTCTGAGACATTCAGTCATACCTAGGGGTTGGAGCAGCCATTAACATCTCCTGGTAGGAGGGCTTGTTCCTGCTCACAGGCAGGCAAATTTGGGATTTGTAAGGAGTCTTCAGAGCAGTGTCCTGGGAGAGAGACTTGTGGGACCCCACTTTCTCCCCAGGAATCACACCTGATAAATCCCCAGTAAGCTGTGCACAGACTGTTCCTGCATTCCTGTGCCAGGTGTCCTTGGAAGTTCATGGTGTACCTGGAGTTTTCATGGCAACAAAAGCTCCAGCTCAACTAAAGGAGCTCCAGGCTCCTGCCCTGCCTCCAGTGCTGCCTGTGGATCCCAGGAAGGGCTGACTCAGCCCCTGAGCAGCCCAGTGTGACAGCTCCTGTCTTTTACAGGGGATCCTCTTTGAAAAAGTGCATCGTGGTGAAGCACCTGGGCAGGGATGAGACAGCAGTGGATGGGACGTGCAGCAAGTCTCCCCCCTCTGAAAAGGCTGTGCCAGGATGTGCAGGTGTGTTCCTGGTGGGATGAAATAGGGGTTTTATTTTATTACCGTGGCCCTGAGACCAGCAAATTGATCAGTGCGAAACCACTGCAGAGATTCCCTGTTTTGACTCCTGTTTTCTCTCCTCCTTGCTGACATTGCTGTGTGAGTGTTTGAAAAATGTTCCTTTTCCTTACCACGATCCTGTCCCAGCTGCTTCCTTTAACATCCTCACAAGCTGCCAGCCTACAGGACCCTGGGTACATTGTCCAAAGCCGCTAGGGACACAATGTCCATTTTGCTTTGCCCAGTAGAAGACTTTACCTTCATAACCCTTTGTCTCTCTCCCCTTTTGTGCAAAGACCAGTGCTGTGCTGCACTGTAGCTGTGACAGTGGCAGCAGGAGAGGAAACCCACGAGATCAGTGCTCGTGGTGTGGGCTCAGCACAGCCCCCAACAGGGCAGCAGCCACCTGCTGAGAGCAGTGCTGGGTGTGTGCAGCAGGCACAGGAACTGTCAGCTCTCAGGCTGGGGCTTTCCCTTGCAACTGAAAGCAGATGAAAGGATGTGGGCCAGAGGTGTGTGGCAAGATGGGAGCTGTGGCTGCCTGCTGAGCTCCTGAGGCTGCTGAGCAGCCCTGCTGTGCCCAGCCTTACCTGCCTCAAGGACAGGTTACTGTCAGCTACCCCACAGCTCCAAATCTTGCAGCGTTGTCGTTTGTCACTCTGTGTTGGGTGATTATTTACACTGAGTTATCCCCAGGCTGCTGCTGGCTCAGAAATGGATTGTGTTTGGGGAGTATTAGAGCTTTAGACTCTGCTTTCAGGAGGAGTGGTCTGTACACATCCTTGGAACAAGAAGTCCAGCAGATTCTCTACCTTTGAGTTATTTTCCCTCATTCAGTTGTGTTAATTTTATTGGGGTGTTGCTCTGTGTTTGTCATCCTGGCAATGTTCATTGGCCTGCTCTGCCCTTCTCTTGTGAGGGCAGGGTAGATGCAAAGGAATGGGAAAACTGGAACAGCCCAGCCTTCCTGTGTGATGTTTCCCTGGCAAGGTGATTGCAGGGCAGCTGTCCCTGTGCTGGTTCCAGCAGGTGAGGTGAGGTTTTTGTGCAGATTGTCCTGGGGGAGACTGGAGGGTGTCTCTTACCCTTGGGCGCTCTCTGCTCTACTTGATTGGACACTTTATTAAGGATTCTTTGTGGATGCATTTTCACTGTGTCATTGGCTTGTGTGAGGCTGTTGGATGGTCCCTGTGTCTGTTCCCAGCCAGCCATGTGCAGGGGCTGGCCTTGGAGATCTGCCCTGGAGGCAGCTGGTACCCAGGAAAGGTGATGGAAATGGGCAGGCTTCTGCTCAGAGGGCATCTCATGGCCTGGCCCTGCACCTGAGTGTTTTCCAGCCTGCCAGGGTGATTTCCCAGCCTCTGGGCCTGTGGGCTTCCAGCTCCCTGCCTGCAAGGCCCAGTGTGTGGATCCTCTGCTTCCCAGATTTCACACCTTCTTTGTGGACTTTTAACAGGAAAAAAAGACTGAAAGCTCTCAGAGACTCCATCCCAAGGTATTTACACACAGCACTGCCTTCCTCTTTTTGGCACCTCCCCTCTGCTTCCCATGCAGCTCCCCACCTCCCCTAACTGCTCATGCTGCCTGGCCACACGTGCCCTCCTAACCAGGGTGCCAGCAGCTGCATGTCAGAGACAGAGCCCACCCAGCTTGGCAGAGCTGCCCACGGTGTGGGGTGAATGCAGTGCCACCAGTGCTTCCAGAAACAGCCCCACATCCGTGACCCCTGGGCAAGGCCAGCGTGCTGCTGGGCACTGCAGAGCCCCTGGGATGCAGTGTCAGCATCCAGGTCAGGGTTTGGCTCTCTGCCTGTCAAAAGCAGCTCTCACAATGCGCTGCCCTTTGTGGAAGGCTGGCAGGGGTCACCTGCAGCTTCCTGGCCACAGGCAGCAAACCTGGAGCTCCAGAGCTGTCATGTGGACTCTGCCTGCCTCATCCAAGGAGCTGTGGCCTCTGGACCCCCAGAGCAGGCAGAGACACAGTGCCCTGGGTCTGACCTCCTCTGTGGGGCACTGGAGGCTGGGTGCTAAATCAGGGATCCTTCAAGAAGGGGTGCAAGAGAAAAGTGCTGGATGGCCTTGGGCTTGTGTGCCTGATTCCTTGCTGAGAGCTTGCTGGTGGGACAGAATTTGCCCCTGCAAATTTACCTGCTTTGCCAGGTAAAACCAGGAGCCCTGGGGATCCATGAAAGCTTTCCAAGTGGGCTCAGTTGTGCCAAGCTGTCCAGCAGCTGGTGTCCCCTGCATGGTGTCCCTCGCACCACATGTGCAGGAGCTGTGTGCTGGGCTGTGGGATCCCGGTGCCTCCAGATGTCACATGAACATCTTCAGGGCTGCAGAGTCACCACGTGTCCCCGTGGCTGCTCTCTCTGCACCCCAGCTGAGGGAGCTGTGGCGAGTCTGCCATTGTGAGGAGGAAATGTGTCAGGTGTCTGCCCTCACAGAGATGTGAGAAGTGGAGGTTTGAGCTGAGGCTGGGGCGTGTTCCCTTCTCAGCTTCCTGCAGGCTTCTCGGAGGAAAGGTGAAAAGGTCAGGGAAAGTTGAGTCGTGCCCTTAACTGTGCCACCACCCTGGAGAAGTGGGCAGCGAGGACAGCCCTCTGGGTGACCTGTGCCCATCAGCCATAGACCTTCGTGGCTCTGTCACAGTTCTGGCATCTTCAGTCAGCCAGTGCTGGGTGGTCTGCATTGGTGCAGTCACTTCTTACCAGGGTACTTATTACCTAAAAACCCAGAGAAAAGATTTCTGGGGGGCTGCAGGGCCAAGCAGTGTGAGCCCACAATGCTGCTGTTTGTCTCGGGCCATGCTGTTGTTGGGGTCCCTGCAAGGTGTGTGTGACAGGTGGCTGTGGGACAGGTGGCTGTGTGGCTGTGCTTGCTGCTTTGCTGTGGGACTGCAGCATGGGGCAGCCCCACAGGGCAGGAGGAGCCTGTCTGTGGGAACAGCCTGGAGCAGCTTCTGCTGCAGGGCTTCTCCTGGCTGCTGCTGCTGCCCACAGGGATTCATTCCATTACCTGTGGTCTGGACACTCTGCTTCAGGTCTTGCAGCCAGACCGTGTTTAAAGGTTTTCCTCGTGGCTGTGGGCTGTGGAAAGGAGCTTCTGGAGTGGGAGCTGCAGCTCTGGTGCATGGTTTGCAGCAGGCTGTGCTGTAAACATCCCCTTGGTGGCCCGTGATGGGGGTGAAGTTTGGGCTGTGCTCCTCATTCCCCCTCTCTTGTTTTTGGACAAGCCTGTTTCCAATCTTGTGCTTTCCTCAGGCCCCCTGGAACCCAGCCATGGACACGTGGTGGCACGAGCTGGTGAGTGGTGCCAGCACAGAGTGTGAGCCCGAGTGGTGTGACGCCGAGGACGAGCTCTTCATCCTCTACACGAGCGGCTCCACTGGAAAACCCAAGGTGTGCTCCCAGCTCCCTGCACGGGACAGGCTGAGCCACAGGAACCCCTCAGCTGGGGGAGCTGCTGAGGGGGGAGTTGGGAGGCCCCAGCAGGAAGAGGAGCCACAGAGGGTTTGGGAAAGGGGCTGTGCTGGTCATTCCTGCTCAGCTGCTGTCAGAGCTCGGTGGGGCTCAGCTGGGCCTGGCAGGGTGAGGGTGATGGTGGGAGCTCACCCTGACACTCCTGTGCCTTCTCCTCGCAGGGTGTGCTGCACACCACGGGTGGGTACATGATTTTTGCTGCCACCTCCTTTAAATACGTGTTTGATTACCAACCTGAGGACGTGTACTGGTGCACGGCCGACATCGGATGGATCACAGGCCATTCCTACCTCACGTATGGGCCCCTGGCAAACGGGGCCACCAGCGTGTTGGTGAGTGCTGTGTGCCAGTGGGTACCTTCACTCCGGGAAAAGGGAGATGGTGGAGCTGAACTGCATCCCTGCATTGCTCTGTGATGGTGTGCAGGATCTGTGAGGAGAGGTGGTGCTCTCCAGGGAGGGTGTGGTGACTGCTCAAGGGGGTAGTTTGTGTGTGGCTTTTGGCTGGTTAATTTTTCAAATGTTCCCCTGTTTCTTTCCCGTAAAAGTACAAGCCTTGTGTACCAATGCTGCTCTGAGTTAATGGAAAAACTGATCAGGGAGTGATGTTTTCCCTGCTGATTCTGATTTGACAACTTGTTGTTTAACTCCTGTGCCTGTATCTCTCTTGGCAGTGTAACAGATCAGGGAGCCAGAAACCTGTGCCCAAGAATCCCCAGGGAAATACAAGCAGGAAAATCACTGTTACATTGGGGGAGGCCTGTAGGGAGTTCTTGGTACTCTGGGTTGTGATTCTGTCCCAGTGTTTGGACCTCTTGACCTTTGCCACGTGGGCAGGGTCATTTGGGCTGGTGTGTCACTGTGGTGGCCACCCAAGTGGCTGGGCTGCAAGCAGCTGTCAGGGGACATCTGCTAGGACACCTTGGGTGGGCTGGTGGCAACTCCATCCCAAGGAGGCAGTGAGAGGGGGGTCCTTGACCTGGGCTGGTTCCACTGCGTGGTGCCCCTGTAAGGACATGGAGTCCAGCTGCTGTTTGCCTCCTCCTGCTTGGGCAGGCGCTGCAGGTGGGGAGCAGTGAGGAACAGCTGTGTCACTGCTCTGTCTCCTGCTCAGTATGAAGGTGTCCCCACCTACCCAGATGTTGGGAGAATGTGGAGCATCATTGACAAGTACAAGGTGACCAAGTTCTACACAGCACCCACGGCCATCCGGCTGCTGATGAAGTACGGCGAGGAGCCCGTCAAAAAGTGAGTGCCGGTCCCTTGAGGATGCTTGAGAGTGTCAACTGTGCACAGCAGGGTTGAGTGGGAGATGCCTAAATGACCTAGGTCTCCTCTCTTCCCGTATGGAAGAGTGCTGAGAAAGCTCTGAACTGTACCTGGAAAGTCCATTTTGGGTAGCGCATGGGTTCAGCTGCTGCTCTCCATGGCCTGCTGAGCCCCTACCAGCCCCCTCCTCTCTGCAGGCACAGCAGGAAGTCTCTGAAGGTGCTGGGGACTGTGGGTGAGCCCATCAACCCCGAGGCCTGGCTGTGGTACTACCGTGTGGTGGGAGAGGAGAGGTGTCCCATTGTGGACACATTCTGGCAGACAGAGACGGTGAGTCCTGGCTGGTGTCCCTGGCACCTCTGTCCTCTCTGCTCCCTGCAGGGGACTACTTGTTTGGCCTGTCTGGGAAGCTCTGATGTGCCTCTTCTCTTCCTATCCTGAAACTCAGGCTCCAAGGGGAAACCTTCCTCTCCAAAGGCTCTTTTCCAAACTCTGTTCTGGAAATTGCTCTCCTTTCCCTTTCTCTCCCCAGCAGCTCCAAAGCTTTGTCCCCAGACAGACTTGTCATGTACTGCCATATCCTTCCTAGGGCCAGTCTCCACACCTGCCCTGATTGGGATGTGCTGTTCCCAGGGCTGATGGCACAGCTGTAGGATGGGCTGAAATGGCCCAAACTGACTGGTTTTTGCCTCTCTTTGCAGGGAGGCCACATGCTGACACCCCTTCCTGCTGCCACCCCCATGAAGCCAGGCTCTGCCGTGAGTACATGTGTTCTCCTCCTGTCTGTGCCATGCTGGGTGATTGCAGCCTGCCAGGGGGTGTGGGGAGGTGACCACCACCCAAAATCCCAGGGCGGGCCCTGTGCAGCCAAGCTCATGGGCCCCATGTACCACAGCTCTGCAAAGCTGCCTTTGCCCTGCCTCCCACTCCCTCTGGTCCACAGGGGTTTAATGCAGGGGTTCACCTCCATCTCTCTTTCTCCCTGGTCCTCATGGCAGACATTCCCCTTTTTTTGGTGTGGTCCCTGCCATCCTGAGCGAGTCGGGCGAAGAGCTGGAAGGAGAAGCAGAAGGTTACCTGGTAAGGAAGGGCTGATCTTCCCCACCTTCCCTTTGTCCATTCCCTGGGAGCTCTGGGACATTCCTGGTGTACAGTACCCACATCTTGTGGCCCAGGGAAGGGGTAGAGTCACCATCCCTGGAAGTGTTCAAAAAATGTGTGGAGGTGGCACTTGAGGACATGGTTTAGTGGTGAATGTGGGTGGTAGTTGGATTTTTCCAACCTTAAAAAAAAATCTGTGATTCCACCTCCACTAACTCTGGTCCACACAAGGAACCCCCTTGGGTGGTGGGAGCTCGCTCCAAGGCCATGACTTTGTGGGAGCTTTTACAGCTGATCACTAACTGGACTTTAACATGGGGGCAAGGCAGGAGGATGGGAACAACTCCTCAGCCAAGCTCCTTCTCTCTGGCCAGAGCTGGTGAGAGTTTCCCAGTGGATCAGCACTGGCAGCAGGTGTCTGAGTGCTCCTCGTGCTGTCCCTGACATCTCTCTCGCCATGCTACAAACCTGGGTTATTGGTTTGGCTGTCACTGCCCCAGCTCTGTGTTTTCACCCCCAGGTGTTTAAGCAGCCCTGGCCAGGGATCATGCGCACACTCTACGGAAAGCACCAGCAGTTTGAAACCGTTTACTTCAAGAAGTTCCCTGGGTACTACGTGACGGGCGATGGTAAGGGGCTCCAGGCTGGTGGTCACAGGGGCCTGGGGACAGCAGTGGAAATCTTGCCCTGTCCTGCCCCCAGAATCCCTTATCAGCTGCTCCGAGGGCTGGCACTGCTGCCTCACACTCATTTCTGGCTATTTTTAGGTTGCAGAAGAGATAAAGATGGTTATTACTGGATCACAGGGCGAATTGATGACATGTTGAATGTTTCTGGTAAGAAGGAGTTTTGTCTTCAGTGGGACCAGAACACTTTCTGGCACCTTGCTTTGTGACACTTCTGCATCCATTTCCAAAGCCACCTGGTTTGTGGGGATGGTCCTGCAGCTGTGGTTCTGCCCAGCAACCTGTCCTCAAAGTAGATCCACTTGCTGGGTCAGGGTAATTCCTGCACCATTTTCCCTGTAGACAATGCCCTGGAGGGAATGACCCTTCTGTATCCAGCCAGGGCACCTCTGTTCTGAAGGGTTAGGGCCATAGGGAATCACAGAGTTTGGGCAGGGCCATGGGGTTGCTAATCCAACCTGCTGCTCCATGGGGGCACAGCTCAAAGCTGGATCAGGCTGCTCAGAGCTCTGAAGATTCTCCACCTCTCTTGACTGAGGCTTTGAGATTCAGCTGCTTCTCAGCCAATTATTTTCCATATACTCTATTTATTATTTCCCTCCCTCCTTTCCTGGAGCCTGTAGCCTCCAGGTATGTCCTGCTGGCTCTGAGGTGCTGCTATACTTGTTCCTGGATCAAATTAGATCCTTTCACCTGACCAGCAGC
>JAHLSL010000064.1:3778058-3792397 GCA_025920805.1 Petroica traversi
TATACTTGTTCCTGGATCAAATTAGATCCTTTCACCTGACCAGCAGCACCTGATTTTCCACCAGCTGATCATTGGAGTTGACAACCTTCCTGTGGCTTTCTCTGACAGAAGGGCCAGGGTGGAATGTCAGGAGCAGAGTGTGCTGGAGTGAGTTGTGCCCGTGCCCAAGATGTGGAGGGTCATTGCCCCTTCCCACAGCAATGAGCTGGAGCCTGGACTTTGCAGATCCAACCTCTTCCTCTGCACCTTGCAGCTGACCATGTGGGCAGGTCTCCTCTTGCCAAATCCAGCTCCTCCTCAGCCTGTGCTTTGGAAGGGCATCACTGTGAACTGTCCATGATCTGTTCCAGAAAGAAGCCTAAGGGTGGGAGAGGGAACAGCCAGGGGAGGTGACTTCTGTGGGTAAGTGATAGCTGGCAGCTTCCAGAGCACTGCAGAAATGAGTTTCACTCTCCCGCTGCTGTCCTTTCCCAAGCCCATCAAACTGATGCTCTCAGATCTGTAGTTTAGGGCCTTTTACAGCCTTAGGCCTCCTCCTGCAGGTGTGTAAAGCTCTGTCTCCCCTTGTTTGCAGGCCACTTGCTGAGCACGGCAGAGGTGGAGTCAGCCCTGGTGGAGCACAGGGCGGTGGCTGAGGCTGCCGTTGTCAGCCACCCCCACCCCCTGAAGGGCGAGTGCCTCTACTGCTTCGTGACCCTGAGAGAGGGCCACGAGTTCACCAAGAGCCTCATGGATGAGCTCAAAAAGCAAGGTAACAACAGCCAGATATTGGGGAGCAGGCAGGGGGCAGGCAGGTGATGGAGGGGTTAAGGGTTTGAGTGCTTGCAGGAGGTGCCTGTGGTCGGGGAATGCACTGTGGACAACTGCCACAAGGTGCCTCTTGATTACAGAGCATGGCTGACAAAGACTAAAATTAGTTCTCCCAGCCTTTGGCTGCTCATGTGATGCCACCTCTGCCTCGTGGGAGCTGGCAGCCTGTGAGGGACTGGGGTGCTCAGCAGGCTTTTGTTTGCAGCAGGGAGTCCCTGACAGACTGGGACATCCATCATTTGGTTTCTTTGGGGTGGTGCTTTGGGTGTTTGTGCTCCACTCTCAAGGAGCTGTTTCACTGCAAACTGCAGCATTGCATACATGAAACAAACCTGTAGCAGCTGCTTCTCTGGAGTAACCCAAGAGTGAATCAGTCCTTGGGTTCAAAATTATCATGGTGCTGGTTGTAGCCATTGGGGAGGTCTCTGGAAGATGGAGAGAATGAAAAAAGGAGTGCTCTTGCTGTTGGGAGATGTGCTTTTGGCTCTGTTGGCATTGCAGGTCTTGCTGTCCCCTCCCACTGTGTGGAGGCTCAGGTGCAGCAGCCCCAGGCACTGCCCTGCCACGTGCCCCAGGAGCTGGGCTGTGTCTTAACCTTCCATCCACTGGAAAGGATGTGTGGCTTCTCATCCCTACAATGAAAATCTCTCTTTTTTTTGCAGTCAGAGAAAAAATCGGGCCCATAGCAACACCTGACTACATCCAGTATGCCCCCAGCCTGCCCAAAACCCGCTCAGGTGAGTGCCAGGGATGTGCTCAGGGGAGGACTGGGCACTTCCTGCCAGTGGAATTTGATCAGCCCTGCCCTGCTTGTCCAGGGCTGCTCAGATTTGGGGAGGTGCAAGTTCAGGGCAAGGAGGATGTGCAGGTCTGGTACTTCCCACTTCTGCTAAGAATGCTGAAGAGATCCTGGCTCGTGGGGGAGAGGCATTTTTTATATGGACAGATAACAAAGGACAGGGGTGATGGTTTTAAATAGGTGGAGGGCAGGTGTAGATTAAATAGACATAAGGAAAGAATTGTTCCCTTTGAGGATGGGCAGGCCCTGGCACAGGGTGCCCAGAGCAGCTGTGGCTGCCCCTGGATCTCTGGAATCATCCAAGGCCAGGCTGTTCAGGGCTTGGAGCAACCTGGGATAGTGGAAGGTGATCCTGTCCATGGTAGGGAGTTGGAAAGAGATGATTTTTAAGGTCCCTTTCAAACCAGGTAATTCTGGGTTTCTGATTCCTGCTTCCCTTTCTTGGCTGCCATTACAGGAAAGATCACCAGACGGATATTAAGGAAGATTGCCAAAAATGACCAAGATCTGGGGGACATCTCCACCTTGGCAGACCCGGGCATCATCAAACACCTTTTCAACAGCAGATGTGACACTAAGCAGTAGCAGCAGGACCTGTCCCTGCTGAGCAGAACAGTGGCAGTGGCACCTGGTGAACAGGTCCCTCCACCAGCCGCTGCCTGCCCGGGAAGGAAACCTTCACCTCTTGAATTGAATGTACCAATCGTAGGAATGAGGAGAGTCTGGCTCTGGAGAGGCCGTGCCCATGCCCTGGATGAGGTGTCTGTCTTGTTCCAGATGGATGTCACACATCTGAGGGTCAGCCTGCTGCACAGAGGGACTCTTCCTCCTCCCTTTTCAGCACCTCGTTCTTGATTTTAATTTAATTTGGGGGGGGTGGGGAAGAGGGTGTTAATTTACTTTATGTCCTGGAGGGGCCCTGGCACGTTGTGCCCAGTGGGAAGGAGCTTTGGGGGTTGGAGGAGAAGTGGTGCTGGAGTTACTCAATGCAGGCAGGCCTGGGAGGTGCATCTGGCACTGCCCACAGAGCAGCTGGGCTCCCCTTTGTCCTCGGAGTGCTGCAAGCTGCAGAAGCCCTGCAGCAGCCATGTCATCCCTGCACAGCAGTGCTTGTCCTGCATCCACTGCCCTGCTGCTAGCACAGCTTCCCAGAGTCTCCAGGGGACTGGGGCAAGGCTCCAGGGAGCTCTGGACTTTAAACAGGTTTTTGGGGCAATCTGATACCAAGATCTGCTGCTTCCTCACTGTACTGTGCCAGCTGGTGCACTGTCCCCAGTCCAGGGTCCTTCTCTGGCCATGCACACTACAGGGAGCCAGGAAGGGAAAAGCCTTGCTGTGACATGTCCCATGGTGCCCCCATTCCTCCAGCCCTGCTGCCACAGCTCACAGCTAAACCCCAGCTGGAGCAGCTGGGTGCTCCCTTTGTGCTCTGGGGGAGGACTGGGGGCTGTTACACCAAAGGATGGAGGGGAAGCAGAGCCAGGCACAGGCACCTTTCCCATGGCAGGTGTACCTGGCACTGTGACCACTGCTACAACAGGGAAACCAAGGCAGGCAGGGCTGGGGGAGCCCTACACGTTTCCTCATCAGGAAAAAATAGTGGGAGATGTTTAAAGTGAGTGTTTGCTTAAATCTGACATGGTTTAAGGATGATGAGAGCTAAAGGCCCCCAAACCTCTTCCCCAAGAGCTTGAACATCCCCAGGGTCCTGCCAAAGCCATCCTTCCTCCACTGAAGGACATTTAACTCCAGCCAGGGCTGAGCTGGGGCTGATACCTCCTTTGCAATATCTGTATGAAACCTGCATGTGAACTGTTTGATTTTGCACTTAAACCAAAGGAGAACTGGGCTTTAAAATTTGCTGCAACAGCTGTTTTGGGGAGTGCCAGTGGACAGGCATTACCTGCAACCTCAGCTGACTTGGGGCTGGAAAGGAGGAGCAGCTGCCTCTGGGTCAGAGTGCTCAGGACAGGGGTTGGGGAGCTCTGCTGGGCTGTTGGCCAAGTCCCAAATCTCATTTGCTACCTGCTGCTCTCACTGGCACAGCACCTGTGTCACCTGTAACCTCGGTGCCTGCCTGTGTCCCATGTGCCCCCACAGCTCTGTACCACTGGATTGTGCCACCTTGGTGACAAGGACTCCTACATCATCGTTCCTCCTGTTACTCTTTGTCAGCTATGTAATTTTGGCTGGAAAACAGCGAGAATTTAATGCAGAATGGAATAAAATTCAAGAAAACAAAATGAAAACAGGCTTGGAGTGTGCGTGGGTGGTAGGTGCTTGTGTGCTGTTGAGTGGCCATGCCAGAAGCCAGGATTGGCTTTTGGGATGAGAGGGCAGGTTCCAGCATGATGTTTTTCCATGGACTGGGATTTTCTGTGACTGTATGTGCTGGCTCCAGGGCTGCAGCTTTTGCCTCAGTTTCTCCCTGGTCTCCAGCCAGTGCTGCTCCAAGGCTCATGGAAAGCACAAGACAGTGTGACACCCACGTGTCACCAACCCCCTCGTGCAGCAGCAGTGCCAGGGAGCTGGGTGAGGAGGCTCAGGGCTGCCTGCACATCTCAGGGCTGCCTCACCTCCACCCTGTGCCTGATGCCCTCCCAGGCACAGCCATGGATCTCTGTACACCTGGGCTCAGACAAACCTGGCACAAACAGCACAGTCTGATTGCACATTCCTTTTAATCTCTGGCTTGGGGCAATCACTCCCCCAGCAAAACACCCAGGAATCCCAGTCTCAGTCACACTTGAAGAACAGCAGTTTCTCAGGTTTCTCAGATTGATGCCACAGCAGTAAAAAGCCAGCAGGGCTGGCACTCAGCACATTCATTCTGCAGGAATTCTGCCTTTGTGCTGCTTCTGTCACTCAACACAGCCATTCTTCAGGATTTCTGCTTCTGTGCTGGTTCTGTGTAACCGACAGGGTTGGGCTGAGGCTGCCTGGGCTCTTCACAGCCAGAAAGGTGCAGCTTTTAGGGCTGAGAAGGAAAGGGGGCTGGAGGAAGAGGTGGAAGACCTTGAGCAGGAGAGCCCACACTCCTCCACTGCTGTGCTGTTCCCACTGATCAATAAAACCTGGAGGGACACAAGTCTTCCCATCCACTGGTGCTGGTCCCAGAGTAAGGTGCTTGGAGCTGGGGCTGTGCTGCCCAGCCTCCCCTGAAATTCCTGTTTCCTCACCAGAGCTCCCAGCCTCAGCAGGACCATTCCCAAGGTCGGGGCTCCCTGACAGGAAGATGCTCAATGTCTGATTTGCAGTGGGATGCACTGGAACAAGCCTAGGGTGATTTGGGATTTATCAGCACACACAAGGCTCCAATTCACCACTGCCTTGGGAGCTGCCTCCATCTCTGAGGGGTTCTAATGGAGATTGTTGGGCAGGGCTGCAGGAGGCAGTGGGAGCCTGCCCTGGAGCCTGCACTGCTGCCTGCCCTGTGTGGCACAGAGGCACTGTTTAGGATTAGCACCCAGCCCAATAAAACAGGAGTTGGGCAAAGCAAAAGCGAGCAAGAGGCCCTTGGGCAAATTACCCAGGGCAGCTGTGCCTGGTGCAGGAACCCTGAGGATCCTCAGGCACATGGGAAAACAGAACTATCAGGACAGCAGCAGCATGGGAAGGAGGACTGGAGGGGCCATGGTGAGTGGAGCTGGGCTCTCCTCTTTAAGCTGGAGAGCAGAGGCACTGGATGAAGGTGAAGGCTGGTACTTGCCCATCCACCTTTCTCCTCTCATTCCTTAGGCTCTGCATGTCTCCAGAAATCATGCAGCATCAAGGAGCTCAGAAGTAGGAGCACAAAGGCCTGATGTGGCACGTTCACCCTTTGCTCTATGTCCCCCTGACCCCAGGCCAGGCCTCAAGGGAACATCTAGACCCCTGCAGTCCTGGGAGTCACAGCTGGGCTGTGCACAGGGCAGGGCCCCCTGAGCAGGCAGAGCAAGGGAATCCCTTCTTATTGGAGGAGGAATCACCAGAAGAAGCTGGGGCTGGCACCCAGGACCTTTGGGCAGTTGCATCCACACAGTTCCTCCTCGCAGCCTCCAGCACGCTGGACCTCACAAGCACACCCTAAGGAGAAATCCCTGGGCAGATCAGCTCTTCAGGCAGCAGAGAGAGGAGGTGGGGCCGTGGCTCCTCACACCAGGAAGGGCGTGTCCAGCACAGCCACCCCGGCTGCCACGCCGCCGTCCGCGTGCTCGATGGCCTTGGTGCGCAGGAGGTGACCGGCGGCCTGGTTCAGCACCAGCTCCTGGCCCTGCCTGCAAAGGAGAGGGAAACTGAGCGCTGCAGAGCACAGAGCTCGTGGCATTTCTCTGGGCAGCAAAATTCACCTTCCCTGTCAGCACCCACGGCAGGGCAGAGCCCAGGGCTAACGTGGGGGCCCTGCAGTGGTGGCTGCACTGGTCACTCTGTACACAGGCAGTGCCAGGGGCTGAACGCTGCCAGAGCACCTTTGTTCCCAACCTGTGTGAGAAGGACTTTCACTGGAACCCTATGGAAATGTGGCCTATGAGGGTTTTAAACTAAAGCAGCTCCTATTTGGGTTGAACTAGCATTAGGCCTTCAGGTATTTTAGAGACCACCAAGGCTTTAGAAAAGCCACACTTCTGGATGTGGCTGCATCCAGAACCCAAGAAGTGCTCCCAGAAGTCAGGGATGAGACACATCGATCCCAAAGTCCCATTACACCAGTAACTGCCAGCACAAGCTCTGTGGTTGGCAGCAGGCTCAGAGCAGCAGCTCAGCGTGTGCACACGTGCTCAGAGCTGCTGCCAGGGGCACAGCCTGAACGGTCACATCTGTCCCCTGCACCTGCACGTGCCCAGACACCGGTCCTGCTGCTGTGCTTGGGCAGCACAGAGAGCAAAATACAACTGATCCATGTCACGAGCAGGAAAGGCCCTGGAACTCAAGCACATTCCTCACCTGACATAGACACCAAAGATCCCGAGCTCAGAGATGCACTCGGACACTTGGAGGGGACTGTGAGCCCTCAGCAAGTAATTCAGTGCTGGCTGGGGTTTGATCTTATCCATTAAGATGTAGGAGGTTCTCTCAGGACTGTCTTTGATCTTCTCCAGAACCTCCCTGAGCTCTTCACCATAGAGGTTGTTCCCTGGCAAACAAAACCAACAGGTCAAGCCGTTCCCAGGACAGCAGAAGCCCCTGGTCCCAGCTATGTGGCCTTTGCCTCCCCAGGTGCTGACTGGGCTCTCCACACCCAGCACCAGTGCCCTGGGAGCTCCTCCAGGAGCTTAGTGGTAGGACTAGTCCCCATGGCTGAGTAGCCACATGCCACCCCACCCTTTATCCCACAGCACAGGACCAGGAGCTGGCAGAGAGCTACTGCCTGTCCCAGGTACAGCAGAAACCACAATGGAAACCCCCAGGGGCCCAGCCCAGCTCACACCCCACAGCCCAGCTCACACCCCCACAGCCCAGCTCACACCCCCACAGCCCAGCTCACACCCCCACAGCCCAGCTCACACCCCCACAGCCCAGCTCATACCTCCACCTTCACGCTGAGGCTTCAGCACAAAGCGGTCGGGGTCAGCGATGGCTGTGGCAGCTATCCTGTCACCCTCTTCACCCTGGCAGGAAAGGATAGAAACAGGGTGGATGTCAGGAAGAATTTCTTCAGGGACAGGGTGTTTTTTCACTGGAATGGGCTGGATGGACTCATCAGCCCTGGAGGTGTTCAAGGAATGATGGGACATGGCACTCAGTGCCATGGTCTAGTTGATGATGTGGTGGTGAAAGGTTGGACTCATGATCTTGGAGGGCTTTTCCAACCTAAATTATTCTGCGAACACCAAAGCATCAGGGAGCAGCAGGGGCTCCTCGGCAGATCCCACTGAGCAAGGCATCAACAAATTCCCCAAGCAGCACAACAAAGCCCTCTCTACTTCTCAAAGAGCACGGGTGTGCATGTCCATTCCTGCTCCAGCCCCTCCCACTCACCTCATCCAGGGAGTAGAGTCCAGCAAAGGTGGCTCTGATGCGAGCGATGGCCTCGGGGTGGCCGGGCAGCAGCTTCTCCAGCGTGCCCGGCCTGCTGAGCTCCTGCTGCACCTTCTTGGTGCCCGCCAGCTGCGTGGCAATGTCGGGGCACTTCACTGCCCGGGAGCGCTCCAGCAGCAGCCGCGCCTCCCAGTTCTGAGGCAGCGAAGGAGCAACCGCCCCGTGAGGAAAAAAAAAACACACAAAAGGTTTGCTCTGCTCTCTTCTGTGCAGTTATCAACATATGGTTTGTCTCCTCCCTGCCTGCTGGCAGGGACAGGGGGTGGGAGTAGCACTCCAGAGAAAAGCAGACATGGATTTCCCAACACCTCTGGGAACAGCACAGTCAGAGTAATCCACTGTGTGCTCCTTCCCCAGCTTGTCCAGTGCTGCCACCTCGAGACACCAGCAAGATCTGCTCTGTGCTATTATTACCTGCAGCCTGATCGTGCTGAGAGAGCACAGAGTGATCTGCAGACCAAGTCTGAAACCTTTAAGCAGGTGTTCATACCTGTGTTAACCCCTATTGACAGAAACAATTCAATGCTGCAATAAAGGATCACTCTCTGAAGAAAGCCACCCATTTCCTTACTCCAGGGTCACCCACCTGCTCTGTGGAGTCACAGCTTCCCAGTGCTCTCAGCCACGCCAGGCAGGACTGACCCCACCCCAGGCAGGGTAGCTGCCCCTGGGATTATTTCCAGCTCCCTGGCCAGTGCCCCAGCTGGTTTGTGGGGCAGAGAGATGGGTACTGACCTGCTGGTCGTAGTTCTGGGGCACGTAGCCCTCTCTGTAATACACCACTGCAACCTCCTGGCCATCCCTGGAATGGAAACCAGAATGCTCAGAGAGCCAGGCCAGGCCCTGCCCCATTCCCAGCACCAAGGGGGATCCCAGCCCTCTGCCCCTTCTCCTTGGCCTCTGGCCTTCCTTCTCCTGCCTGGCTCTGCAGAGCAAGCTAAGCACTGTAAGCCCTGGCTCCTCTCCACTGAGCCCCAGCTTGGCTGTCCCCAAACACAGGGAGCTGACACCCAGCCTCTGCTCTACTCAAAGGCTCAATAATTCTGACACAGAGCTCAGCAGAGAGGTAAGAACCTCATTTTTAAGTTTTTACCTCATGCTGGCCTGGGGAACTCAGCCCGGAGAAAAGGAGGCTCAGGGGGGACCTTCTGGCTGTGCACAACTCCGTGACAGGAGAGGGCAGCCAGGGCCCAGGGAAAGGTCGGGCTCTGCTCCCAGAGAATAGGGACAGGACAAGAGGAAACAGCCTCAAGTTGCACCAGAAGAGATTTAGATTGGAGATTAGGGAAAATCCCTACAGTGAAAGGGTGGTCGAGCACTAGGACACGTGGCTCAGTGCACTGGTGAAGTCACCATCCCTGGAGGGACTTTAAGACGTGTGGCTGTGGCACCTGGGGACACGTTCAGTGGTGCTGGGTTACAGGTTGGACTCAGAGGTCTTTTCCAACCTTAACAGCTTTGTGATTCTGTGATTCCTGAAGCTGGAGGGAACAGAGTTCTTGTCCTGTGGCAATTCAAGGCAGGACATCAACTCAACAACCTGAGAGGCACCAAACCACCCTTCCAGAGCTGGGCTGGCAGCACAGATGTAGCATCACATGCCCAAGATTTGGCCACAAAACAGTGCACTGGGTCTGGGAGCTGCTGGCAGGCAGGCAGGAAAGGCAGAGGCAGTGACAGGGGAGGATGCTCAGGAGAAGTACAAGGGATACACCTTCCCCTCAACTATCCAGCATGTATTTGTCAATTAAACACAGCCCAGACATCAAGGGTCAAACCATGGAAAAATCAGCCTAACTACAGAAAAATCACTGGCATGAAACCATGTTTTCCCTTAGGTTCATACAGCTCCCAGCACATTACCTGGAAATAGGACAAGCGTCACACTTGGGACCAACTGGGAGTCTGTGATCCTCCCGTCCTGGTCTCCACAGGGAGCAGGCAAGATGCTGAGTGAGTTCAAACCCAAGAGATCCCCAAAGGACAGGGAATGCTTCCTCCTCCAGCACTAACAACCCAGCCCAGCTCCCACTGGCAGAGCATCACGTGAACAGTAAACAGGAAATGGCTCTGTGGTAGCCTCTCAAATAGCCAGGGCTGCTCAGAGACCTTTGTGGAGGAGGTAAAATCCCACAGAGCAATGAAGGCTGAGGCCTGAAAGAGGGAGATTGTGATTGCAGCTGTAAGGGACTGATGTGAGTCTGCAAAATCTCACCACTGTGAACACAAAATCGCTTCAGCCCCAAGAAGCAGCAGCAGCCTGGAGCAGGGAAGAGAACTGCCTTCTCAGACAGTCCCTAGTCACACTCAGCTTTGGTCACAAGCTCCCTCTGGCAGCCCTGTGTGCCCGAGAGCCGCAGGGATGCGCACCTTGGCTCATACTCACATATACAGCCTCCTGCTGGCATCCAGGGAGCCCTGCTCAAACACGTCCCGGAACCGCTTCCTGATCACACGGATATTCCTGCCAACAGAAGGCACAGTCACCAGGCTGGCCAGAGCTACCTGGGCTGCAAATCATGGGTGAATCGGGGGCTGCAGCAAGGAGGATCTGTAGGTTCCTTCACAAATCGCCTCTGGCTTCTATGGAGCCAAAGAAATGCTATAGCTTAAACCACTCCCTATTTAGAAACCCATCCTAGGCTTCCTATGTTCTGGCAGCAGTTTTCTCAACTTCTCTTTCCAGAGACTGAACCATCTTCTTCCTTTCCCATCTCAGGAAAATTCAAACCTTACCTGTTCCAAAGCTCATTTTCTACACAACGCTGATCAAAAATATTCCTCTGGATTTCCTCCACCAGAAACATCACCACAGCCCTGGAAGAGACACCAAGGACATCATTAAACCCATAAACACTCCACATGCTCCCAGCTGGATCACCAGCTTTCCATCTCTGTGATTCAGGTTTCCTGCACTGCTGCTGTTCATGTTCTCCTCCTCCTTACCTTTGGGACCCGTAGAGCTCCCAAGCTTTGGCAATTCCCAAGGCCAGCCCCTTTGCTGGGTTGTTGGGCAGCAGGCGTGATGCCTCCTCAGTCTTCCCCAGCACTTTCAACACCAGCCTGGGACTAAAAAAGCCATAAATGCCATGCCCAGCTGGACAAGGGAGCAGCCTGGAGAGCACAGGGGCCGTGCAGAGCAGCTGCTGCAGTGCCAGAGGTGCTCCTTACCTGTGCACGTCGGCGGTGCGGGACGTGAGCCCCCCCGAAGCTGGCAGCAATGGTGTTTATTTCTATCTGCCTCAGAGCTGCTGTGCCACCCAGCCCGCAGTCAAACATGTAATCCGAGCGGTTAATGCCCAAAAACACAGTCTGCAACACAGGGAGGGGAGCTGGGGTCTTCTGTTGCCTTTAACTGCAAGTCCTTTGATGACACAGTTTCAAAATCCTCCCAGGGCAGATACAGTCAGAGAATGCCAGATTGGTTTGGGTTGGAAGGGACTTGAAAGATCAGCTCATCCCAACCCCTGAAGTGGGCAGGGGCAGCTTCCACTCAACCAAGTTGCTCCAGCCCTGTCCAACCTGGCCATGAGTATTTTCAGGAATGGGACAACCACAGCTTCTCTGGGCAACCTGTGCCAGCACCTCACCAGCTGCACAGTAAATTTCCTAGTATCTCATCTAAACCTATTCTGTGTCAGTTTGAAGCCATTCCCTTTTGTCCTGCCACCCTCAGTTTGATACAAATCACTGCAGGTCACACACCTAGGTGCTCTGCCCCCTGCCCAGGGCCCTCAGTCCCCTCAGAACTCCAGAGGAGCTCCCAACACTCCTGAGAGTAAAGGAGCTTCTGCAGGGGTGGCCTGTCTGGTGCAGGTCCCAACAGGACACGTGTCCCTGCACACTCCCACGGCTCCCAGAGGACAAAGACATCAAATCCTCCCACTCCAGGCCAGGCTGTTTCCAGCAGCACCAACCAAAGAGCTCAGCTGCACAACAGGGCAAGGTCCTGAGCTCACAGGCTGTGACAAGACATGGCAGTGCAGGGCGTGACCAGCCTGGGACAGCTCAGAGCCCACAGTGCCAAAGCTTGCAGCCAGAGCCAGGCACCCCCACCACAATGCCAAGGGGCACTGGGATCCTCTGCCAAGGTACCTGAGCCAAGCCTTCCTCCAAAACTTGCATGTAGATTCTGAAGAGACGAGCTGTGAAATCATCTACCTTGATGGTGCTAGAGAGAAACACAGAGCACGTCAGCCCCTGATGCAGTCACAGGCGAACAAGAAAACTAATTCTTCTCCAGAAAAACACCCTTAGTGGGGACATTCTCCAGCACAAGAGCAGGGCTGGGGCTCGACCAAGAGCTGCAGTACTGTGAAACACCTCCCAATGAATGTCCAGTGCAAAACCACAATACAAACCCAGTTTGCCCAGCACAGCCACTGCACAAAAGGCCCTCCTGTGTAGAGGTGACTCACTGGCAGGGCAGAGATGGGACAAGTAAAGGCAAAGAAATGTAGCAGAATTCTACAGGTTCAGGGAAGAAACCACAGGTCTCTCTGTGCCTGCACACACAGTTCAGAGAAGCTTCACAAGCTTCATCCAATCCCCCTGTTTGTCAGGCTCCAAATCCCACACACTGTGGCCCTGCTAGAGTAGAACTGGCTTTTCCTCAGGGCCCCAAATCCCTGAGCTACGTGAGCAGCACCTCCAGGGAGCTGCCCTGGCACAGGGCAGGCACAAGCCCCAGATACTGCATTCTTTAGCCACAGGTACGAACATGTCCCCACAAGCTCTGGCTGCAGGCAGCTCTGGAACAGGCACAAGCACTGGGAACAGCTCCAAGAGGTCAGGCTTTAACAAAACAAAAGGATGCTGGAAAACAGCCTCCTCTGCTCTGTCCCAGTGCCAGAGCCAGCAGCATGTGCACAGACAGCACAGAACGGGCAGCAGGAAGGGAAGGGAGATTTGTGGAAACATCAGCCCCACAATTAGGAGCGGCAAAGTCAGGAATGGTCACTCCAGCCCAGGGGAACAGCCTGGACTGTTCCTAAACTCAGCAGGACCCAGGAGCCAGAGCTGGACTGTCCTCCTGCACTCAGAGCTTGTGGCTGGGAAAAGAGGAGACAAGGGTGACTGATGGTGTGAGAACAGGAACAGACACCTCCTTTTCATCACTGCTGCAGCAGAGATGGTGATTACTGGACAGCCACAGATGCAGAACAAGACTAAAAGAGACTCCTAAATCCAGAACTCAAAGACTCCAGTGATTTGCACTTAAGGCCCAGGGGCCAAGCTCACAAATAAGAATTCACAAGTTTGAAACAGTGGCAAAGTTGAAGATCATTGCAGGGAATCAGGTCTTGACCAGATGTCCCATTTTCTGAGGCCCAAGGAGACCTCAGAAAGGCAGGAATGCCAGAAGGGTGAAAAACACTTCACATTTAAAATAGTTCATTAAAATGCAACCCGCAGAAACGTTACCTGGCCAGAGTTCGCTCCAGGAATTCTTTGTTTTGACTGATGGCATCCACCAGCAGGTTAAAATCCTGCTGGACAGCGTAGGCTTGCTCAAACAAGGCCCGTGGCACCGCGGACGGGAGCAGCGTGAAAGGCGCGTAATTCACCACCTGCAAGCAGGGACACAGCAGAGCAGTCATGTCTGGGCAGCTCAAGAGGACCTAAGGAGCTGCTTCCTCTGCCTGTCTGAAGGTTGAAGTCACCTCCCAGCCCTGCTGGGCAGACACATGGTCTCAACCCTGCTCATTCCTAACTTTCGAGGGCTTTGCTTTATGAACCACCCACGGGGCACTGCTGCTTCAACGCCTGGGCTGGGCTGGCTGCTTCCCCACTCCACCTGAACTGGACAGCACTGTCTGCAGAACTCCTCAGGGCCAGACAAAAGGTGAATTTGCCAGACCTGGGCTCTGGCCATCAGTTACTTCCTTTGATCCCTTCTCAATGACTCCTTTCTCCTGGCTCATCCCACATCTCAGGCATGGGGTCATTCTCAAAGTACATATATTGCAATACAAAGAAGTTTCCAATTCACCTGGAATTTTACACAAAACAAGGGACACTGGCAGCGTGTTTGGTCTCTCCTCACAGGCTCCCTCTTCCTCTCATTCTTTGAGATCTCTCAGAGCCCTGGCCTGACATCAAGGAGCAGCGCTGTGGTGAAGACCTCCCTCCTCACACTCCTGCCTGCTTGTCCCCAGGCTCTTCAGGGACCCGTCCCCAATGGTATCCTACCCCTCCTGCACAGGGGGCACTTCTTTCTTTGAGACCCCTCATGGCATCCTGCTCCAACAGGCTGAGCCCTCCCACCCCAGCCATCCCCCAAGAACTGCCCAGAGGCAAATCCCACACATCAGCCACCTCCACCCTTTCATCTCACCCCATGTAAGGGGCAAAGGCTGACTGTAGCTGGGAACATGCCAAAAGCAGAGGCCCCTCTGTGAGACTTCTCCTCTGGTTCAAAGGTTCGTATGGGTGGTGAGAGGCTGGAAAAGGAATTAACTCCCAGCAGCACAACTGGCAACTTCCTAAGCCTTCCCAGATCTACTCGTCTCCTTGGAAAAAGGAATCTGTATGAGCTGTGCTCATCATCGGGAAGGGCTGAGAGTTGCAGCCCCAGCCCCGCTCCATCCAGGAGCCGCTCCTTGCGAAGGGCTCAGAGACCCCCGGCTCCTCCCCGCGCTGCGCACTCACATCCGAGGCGTGGGGCTGCTCCCCGGTCCGCATCAGCACCCCCGCCAGCAGCGCCGCGTCC
>JAHLSL010000064.1:3797397-3808002 GCA_025920805.1 Petroica traversi
AAACCCTCCCGCTCCCACTGCTCCACTCCGACCCCGCCGTGGCACTCGGCCCTCAGCTTCCACAGCGGGTTTGAAGTTTCATTCATAAGACTACAAATCCTCTGTGCCCCACCGTGAGAGAGCCTAAGCAGGACCCTCATGTACTCTGCTCAGCCTGGTACAGCCATTGGACTTGTGTTAGGAATGTTTGAAACCATCGATGGCTGGTGAGGAGATGGGTATTTGGTGATTGCGTGTAGCCAATGGAACAGCAGCTGGATGCTGGCCTCACATCTGCATCTTGGACTTCTGTTTTTACTAATGCAGACTTGGGAGTGGGATGAGTAAATCCATGTGATGCTCAGATCCTGTAATCACAGAACTGAGAAATTTTAGATTATTTAATTTACTCTAGTGTGCTGCCATTGGATACTTTTTTTTTTTCTGTCTGCTCTACAGCAGGGATTAGCTCAGACATTTCCTGCTGTCAGGGAGGTGGGCTGGTCTCTAACCCAACCTCCTGCTCCCAGTGGCACCATCCTTAGAACAAGAACAGAGCAGCCATGGCTTTATTTAGCCAATCCTCAAGAACCTCTGAGGATGGAGACCTCCCCATCCCCTGGGTGACCCTGTCCCAGAATTGTAAGATGTGCCACTGGCCTGGCTAGGAGGATGAATCCTTTCCTCACTTGACCATTGACTTGCTGATGACCTTGGGCCAGTGACTTTATCCTTTGTCTCAGTGTCCCAGCTGTCCCACGAGCTGCTGTTATGCAGCAGCAAAAGCAGCACCAAGTCTGTCACTGCACTGGTGCCAAACCCCACAGCCCCAGTGCTAAGCCACACAGAAAACCCTTTGTCCCAAACCTGTCTGTGAAGGAGGGTCCCTGACCCAGATAAACTGCAGAGAGGCTGTGGGTGTGATGCCTTTTTCCTGGTGTTAGACACAGTTAAGAGAGTTGGGGTCTTTACCTCAGTATTTTAATCAGGATCCCGTTTGATGCATCCACTTCACCCAGGTGACAGCGTGGCAAATGCACCCCCGTCAGTCACACACACCAGTTCTAGACTTTACACATCAGCAGATCTATCAAGGGAGCCCAATAGGGGCTGGGGTGGGCTCAGCTCGAGTTTACAGAATCTGTCCTGCTAGGAGACCTTGGCTTCCTGAGATAGCAGGATGTTTGATGTCCCCGGCTCTGCAGCTCTGGGCTGTTCAGTCTCAGGGCCTGCAGAACACTTACAAAACACTAAGCACTAAACTAAGTGAAGGGTTACAAGTGTGCATGCTTATACTTGTGGATACAGAGAACTGTGTAAAAGGGATATAAAGAAAAGACAAAAATCATTCTGGCATCAGGTAGATTAAGGAAAACACCCTGGGGCAGCAAGGGAAAATCCCAGGAGGGCATCTTGAAGTGGGATGCACTTAAGAGGAGGCTGCAAAGGCAGCCCTGACACTGGGCTGAGCCTCCTGGGCTGTGCTGGACAATGGCTGTTCTTACATTTGCCTGTGGTCACCCTCCACCGAAAGTTCATCACTGCTGGACAGGCTGGGACACGACTGGCTCTTTATCCTACTCCCTGTGCCAGGTCATTTCGAGCCTCTCAGCTCTGTTCTTAGCGATCTATCACCAAAATGAAGGTCTGTAGTTACAGCTTCATGGGAGGTGAAGCAGAGCCATGAAGATGCTATAAGGACAGGAGTTTCTCTGCTCTGGAGCCAGGCTGGGACAGCTGGGCATGTTCACCTGGAGAGGAAAAGGCTCTGGGGAGACCTCAGAGCCCCTTCCAAGGCCTAAAGGAACTCCAGGAGAGCTGGAGAGGGACTTTGGACAAGTGATGGAGTAACAAAACCAGAGGACAGGGCTAGATGGGATATTGGGAATAAATTCTCCCCTGTGAGGCTGCTGAGGCCCTGGCACAGGGTCCCCAGAGAAGCTGTGGCTGTCCCACCCCTGGAAGTTTCTTCCAAAGCCAGGTTGGTCAGGGTTTGGAGCAGCCTGGGATAGTGGGAGGGATATGGACATGGAAGTGAGATGAACTTCAAGGTGCAACCCAATCCAAACCATTCTGTGATTCTATAAACAACTAGTTTGTTTTCTGTACACAGGAATCCTACTCCTTTTTCCTCTCTGCTGCCCCATCTGTCAGTAACTGTGGATTCACACCTTAATTAATACAGGTCCAGACTGTGAATCTGGCACCTGGTAATCCAGTCCTATCTCACTGGAAAACTGCCCTGGGTCAGGATCCAGCTCAGATCCCACCATGTGGCAAGGGCTGTTTGCCCATGTGGTGATCAAGGGTTAGAAGTGAGGAACAAATTCTAATAAGGGTGCAGAAGGACAAAGTTTTCTCAAACAGAAGCATTTCCCTTCTCAGTCCTCAGTCCTGTTTATTCTGATATTCTGAGGAAGGGCATAAAAAGCTTAAGTTTCTAAGCAAAAAATTGCAAAAATGGTCCAAGACCATTGCAAAACGCTGGGAAAAAAAGCTCTGCCCTTTCCTTGGGAGTTCTGGAATGAATGTACCCTGTTCAGAATAGAAGTATTTTATAGAAAGCTGTGGTTTGCCTTTTCTGTCTTTTTTCCCAACTCACTTTGGAGAATGAGATTTTTTTCAGAGTAATCCAGTAGCCCAGGGAGGATTTGTACATGCAGATTGCTCATAATCTCTGCTAGAGGGTCAGAGAGCTGCAATGCAGCTCAGAGGAGGCTGAATCATAAAAGAATATGGCAGACACGGTAAGTATTTGGCATGTTCCATGCAACAAAAGATGAACAACAGCAACTGGACCATTATCTTTATTTGCTAAAAATAGAGCCCCGCAAAGTTTAAAGAAAAGCGTTTTATATTTGTAAACCTCTCCTCTCCCTGTTAAAGAGCCTTCAAAGATGGGCTTTGTGGCATTGGGCCGCCGCATCCCCTTTCAAAGGCTGCCCTGCGCTCAGACAATTGAAACTCGAGACAACATCAGCCCCAGCGGGGTGGGGGAACGAATAGTTGTGCCATGAGCCTGCTCTCCTCACCCAGCCGAGCCTGACAGTGCTCGGCAGCTCCGCAGCAGGAACATCCCAGCTGCCCCAGCCGTGCCGGGCACCGAGGGCACCGGCAGGGCCACCAGAGAGGCAGCAGCTCGCTTGCCCAGCTTTGCTCGGGCATTTGATACCCTGCAGCTGCCGGAGGGTGCAGAGCTGGGCGCTGGCTGCCCCTCCACGCCTCCGGGAGCTGCTCATCACTCGCACACTCGCTGCCCTGGTACCTGTATCAAGGAAAAACACCCCAACCCCCAGTTCTCCTTTGCATTTCCAGCTGCGGAGAAACCAGACTAGCCCAGTCTGAGGTTTTGGGCAGCTCTGTTGTACCTCGGGATATTTGGGCATCAGTGAGAAAGCAGTGTTTGCAATAGAGCAGCCCCAAAGCCGCGGCGGGAGGGGATGATGCGATGCTCAGCACCAGACCCATAAAGACAGAACAATAGGGCTATTTTCATGGAAGAGAGTTCGCGGACTCCTCCGGGAGCCAAACCTCTTGCTGGCCCATCATCCACAAGGAAAACAAGACAGAGCTCTGGAACCCTGGCTTCCCTGCGGTATAAGCAGCAGCTTCAGCCAGGGTGTGACACAAATCTATTGTCTCTAAGGCTGGATTTCGATGCAAAATGCTCTGGTAAAGCCGGCAATTCTCCTCTTCCCCACGTGTGGCTATTGTTTGAAGTGCAGAACAATTGAAGGGTGCTCTCATGGGCTAAAGATAGAACGGCAGCTGGTGCTGTCCTTTTCCCTGTAACTGAGAATAAAACAATGCCCGAGTATTGTCTGCATTGCTGGAGCAGTGACATCGGACTCTCTGCCAAGGGAGCATCTAAAAGATCAATGAAACCGGGGTTTATTTATAAGCGGGTAGTGTCATTTCTTCCCCAAAGTAATTTCACTTCCTTGGCTTTTCCACCAGACCTTTCTGCGCCGTGAAGTGGCCGTGGAGTGAGGTATAAATAGCCCGAGCCTGGCTGTGAGAGGGGCAGCGGGACCGGGGCCGGGACACGGAGCTGCCGTGCTGGGCTGCACCTTTGCCTCCCCGAGCTGTGCCCAAGCCTCTGCAGCGCCAGCGTGGGGACCGGCCAGGGATGGGAGCCGGCCAGGGATGGGGATCGACCAGGGATGGGGATCCCTTCTGCCCCCGTGCTGCATGTGCAGGGACCCAGCAGCTGCTCCTGGGACCAGATCCCCATCAGCACTTGGTTCCTGCGGGAGCTTTAAAAATCAGTCTGAGAATCTCCTGAGTGGGAAGGGACACACTGGGTTCATCAAAGCCCAGCTCCTGGCCCTGCCCAGACCCCCCAACAACCCCACCCTGAGCATCCCTGGCAGCGCTGCCCAAACGCTCCTGGAGCTCTGGCAGCCTCGGGGCCGTGCCCATTCCCTGGGGAGCCTGGGCAGTGCCAGCACCCTCTGGGGAAGAGCCTTTCCTGATCTCCAGCCTGAGCCTCCCTGACACAGATCCAGCCATTCCCTGGGTGCTGTCCCTGTGACAGAGAGCAGAGATCAGAGCTGCCCCTCTGCTCCCTCGGGAGGGAGTTACAGATTTCTGGGCAGGGTTATTTCTCTTACCAGCCACCAGGCAGGTGGGAGCATGCACTGAGTGTGTGTGTGTGTCCAGCTCAGCTGATCTGCTGGAGTGTTCAGGAAAACCCTGAGCCCAAAAGCCTGGGACCGAGCCTTGTTTAGGGAGAGGGGATGGTTTATAGGGGAAAGCTGCTGCCTGCAGTCCAGACTAGAGACTGGATACCTGGAAGCAGACATTCGCTGCAGTTTTAACACAGAAAAGCTCATCTTGGCTGGTGTGCCATAGTGAGGTGAGAAGTTCTCCTGTTGGGATGTGAGGACATGCAGGAATATTCCTCCCTTCTGGCAGTCGAGAAAGGCCCAAGCTGAGCAGATCCCATAAAGAGCTCCCATGTCTGCTGCCACTCCACTTTGAACAATTGTCCCCTGCCATGAGCTGGACTGAGCTTGGTCTCGTGTGAGGGTTGATGATCCAGAGCAGTGGGGAGGCTTCCCATGGAGTCAGGGAGAAGGTGCAAGAGGGATGGAGAGAGCAGGGGGCTGGGATGGGATTGTCCCAGGAATTGGTTCTGTGGGCTCTCTGTGTATGTGCAGGACAACACTCATGCAGCCTCCTCCAAAAATCGCTCAAATCTGCTCCCGCATCTCACAGCAGATGAAAACTGGTGCAAAACCAGAGCAGCTGGGGCACTGCAGGGGCACACCCTGCCCACAGAGAGTCAGAACTGCAACCCAGCTCTGGTTCTGATCAGCCTCTGCCTCTCCCTTGCAGCCTCAAAGGCAGCTGCTGGCCATGATTTCCAAAGGCTGCTGTGTTCCAGGGTCTGTCCTGGCAGACCAACTGCAATTAAGGTGCTATTAAGTATTCAGATGAACAGGGCAAGGTTCTCTTTTCTCTCATTGTTTTGGAGTGCATTGCCAAAACCTCACTGAAGGCTCACACATTCCTGTAATTTTGCAGTGTTCAGTACAACCTTCATTCCTACACAGATGCTTTACAATGGCAATCCCCAGAAGAAAACCCCTGGGACCTCAAAGCTTGAAAATTCAAGGCAAACAAACAAAATGTCTCCAATTTTCCCAATCTCAGGTGACCACTCTCCATGCCTACGTGTGACCTTGCCTGCTAACTCTATACACTAACTGCTCATGCCACATCTCTTCTAGATACTTTTTCATTCCTGTTATTAATTTTGGAGGTTTCCTTTGTGGAGAGTCAGCCACCAACATGCCTGTGCTGCCCAGGGCTCATGGATGGAGAGGTGAATCCTCTGCAGGAAGGTGCTCATGGCAGCAGCAGCTTTGTGTTTGTGCTCACAAAGGGTTAGAGAGGCAGCACTTCACCCCAGCCAGCTCAGGATGGGCCCAGCACTGTCCCCAGAGTGGGACATCCCATTGCCCATGCTGGGAAGTGCCCAAGGAGCTGTGAGAGGAGGGGATCCTGTGCTCACCCCATTCTAAACCCCGCAGGAGCACCTTAACTTTGGGATCCCAGCAGCAGCAATGCTGCTGCCCCCATCTCCTGCTCACTTCATGGGGGCAGGGAAAGCTGTGCTGGGCTGGTGGCTGCTGTCTCTGTCACCCTGGTGGGACAGGGCTGGGGGGGGTTGGGGGTTTGCTTTGGAGAGGGCCTTGCATGGCCAGGCTGAGGCAGAGGGATGTGAGCGGTCTGGCAGCACTGGCCTGTCACCTCCTGCCTTGCTGGGAGCAGACATTCCCACTCCATGGAAATATGCCTGAAATAGCCCCTCTGCAGATTGTCTTTATCTAATCAGCCGCCTTCGCACCCCCCTCAGTGCATTTCAGGGAGCTGATAGTGGGGATATGTTAAGTGTGGAAACCTCTAGCGAGCTGCCCGACACAGACAGTAATTCTCCTTCCTGCCCCTTATCAGAGCCTGCTAATGGGAAACATTCCTGCTGGGGGTCAGGGAGCAGCCAGGGGATTTCTCTGGAGAGGGTGGTTGAGCCCCTGGCACCCTCCTGGCTCTCCATGCCCTGATGGGAGCTGGTCTGACCACAAAACGTTCACTGAAGGGGCAGCTCTGCTGTCTGGTGCTGGTGCTGTCCTGTCCCACAGGGAGAGGCCTGTCCAGCCCTCGGGGGCTTGGCTGAGGATCCTTTTCCATCATATCATGGGATACCAACACCAAGCACAGAGCCCAGAGGGTAGGACAGGGGTGTCTCAGTGGTCAGTAGAGATGATCTCACTGCTGAGGGTGGACATGCAGGGCTGCTGGATCATTTGGGCAGGCTGTTCATGCTGGGCAAGAGCCACTTAAAGAAAACTCCCTTCAGCACAGGCCATGCGCTCCTCATTGTGCTCATGGGCTTCTGTGGGTGGTGCATAGGATCCGACTGCCCCACTGGGAATGCCCTGTCCCACCTTCCTGAGCAGGGCACTGAGCAGGCCAGACAGACAGACAAGGATGAGCTTCCCACCATCCAGAAAAACCACATCACAAACATCAGCGCCAAAAACACCCAAACCTGCCAGAAGAACCCTTCAGCAGCTGCTGCAGTGACCAATTCACATTTCCCCTTCTGCAGATCTGCTTGGCCTTTGATGGACCCTGCTGGAACCTCTTCAAAGAGGGAGAGAAACCAGGGCGAACAGAAGGAACTGCAGGAGGAATCTCCGAAAATAAAATCGCTTTAAAGATAAGGCGGGGAGGGGGTGAGCAGAGTGTGGGGCGAGTACATGCCCTGAGAAGAATGTGTGAGGCTGGGCCAGCTGGTGGGTCTGGGCCAAGGGCTCATCCCACTGCCGGGGCGCTTGTGGCAAAGGTACTTGGCACAGCACCCACCAAAGCCTCAGGTCCCTCCAGGGAGTGGGTGGAAACCTGACTCCAAGCCCGGGACAGAGATGCAGAAGACCACCAGGGTAACCTCAGAGGGACCTGTGGTCCCCCAGATCCTGTGGCTCTTCAGGATGCTGGAACTCTGCCATCTTGGCAAGACCGAGCATCTCTGTCATGCCATGGTCAAGAGAGGCCTCAGGACTGGTGTCCCCGCGGTCTCCCCAGGGGGTTGCAGCAGATACTTTGGTGGAGTCCAGCTGAGGACCTGCACTCCTGAACACTGATGCTGAGGAGTGTTGACATGGGACACGGGGCTGGGGGCCTGCAACCCATTTTATCCCCATGTACCCAAAGTCCTTGTTCATGCTACAGATTCCCCTCCATGGGAGCATTTCAGTTCTTGGGGAGTCTGGCACTGACATTGCTCTGCACAGCCAGTGAAGGCAACATCAGCCCATCCCTGCGCCCAGCCATGCTCCCTGCTGGGCCCTCAGGGGTTGGCTCTGGAGTCCTCCTCCACCCATGAACCCCCCTGTGGTCTCTCCAACGCTGGGGGGGTGGGCTGGGGATGTTTCTGTCAGGGAGTGCAGAGATGATGGCACTGGAAACCCAGACTGGGGGTGTAGCAGCAAATCTGAGTGCTGGATGGAAACACTGACCACGGCTGGGGCTCGGATTCAGGGCAGGTGCTGGGGCTGCAAAAACCTCTCTGCAGCCTCGGCTGTGTGCCCAGGCTGAAGCCACACACCCAAAGAAGCCTCTGGTGCTGCTATTCTAGCTGTGACAGAGGCTGTGCCACATCCAGCCTGGGCACAGCGCTGCACAGCTGATCCTTACCCACTGCCTGCCTCAGTTTCCCCCAGTCTCAGGAGAGTACAGCAGCCCCAAGTTACTCTGTGTGTCTCTCTGGGCGTGAAAGGTGCTGAACTGAGCATCAAACCCTGCAGCCACCGGCCCTGGTTCTCCACTGCACTTTGGATGCCAGCAGCTAAATGGCTTTTCATTGAACTGGCACGGCCCCAGGGTGTCCTGTTCCCATCTTGGACAGCCCACGATGGTGCTGCCACGATGGTGTTCTCCAGGCTGTGATCACCTTTGGGTGCAGTCTGGGTAAAATGGTGCAGGAAACCCAGCAACCTCTCTGTTGAATGATTATGAACCTGGTCTAGCCACAAAACAAGCTCCCATGCCAAGATGAGGAGTTCTGGGAGCAAAACCTGGAGGATCAAGCCCCAAGGTCCTTCTCTTTCCAGACAGTCTGTTTGGGAGAGGCTGAACCAGAGCTGAGTGAGGAGCTGGGATGTTCCAGCTGGAAAAGCCACGCACATCCCACCAAGCAGCATCTCTCCTGGCATGGTGAGAGGCAGGAGCAGCAGGATGGAGTGTTCAGGTGCAGGAGGGACTGGCAGAGCTCTCACTCCTCAGTGGAGCAGGCAGAGCAGGCTGGGAGGGCTGTGCTGCCTTCCCAAGCTGGAGTCTCTCGCTCTGCCTTTGTACTCGCCTGACAATACAGGAATAAAAATAACCAGGCTGCATTTGCAGAGAGATAAAAGTGAAGTTTGCCTTTTGTGTCTGTCCGGGCAGTGGGACAGCAGCACCAATGGAGCTGTGTGGACATGACACATGGGAATTTCTGACATATCTTTTCCCACTCTGACCTTGACAGACACAATAAAAAGGGGCTTTGCAGCACGCACAGAGCCACTCAGTCCTAGCACAAAGGTCAGTAATACAGAGCATGTCTGTGTGCACGTGTGTCCCCTGTACTAACCTGCTTCACCCCTGTAGGGTGGCTGATCCCAGAGGACAGGGGCTGGCTCTGGTGGCACAGGGGAGGGTGGGACAGACCTGGATCAGGAGCATTTTTGCTGAGGACTGTGTGTTTTGCCAAGTTGTGGCTCCATCTGTGACGGCTGCGGCGTTCCGCAGCTCTGCAGGGTGGCACTGCATTAGATGGATATTAGGAAGCCCAGTCATAAAAAAGCTTTTCCAAGCAGCTGCCACACCAGCCTTCTGGAAGGGTCTTCCCAGGGATAATACATCCAGCCTTGCTTTTATCTTGCTGCAGTATCGCTCAGCAGGACAGCTCTGGGTCTTTGCAGAGGGTTTGTGCGGGGCACCAGGGCTCCAGCGGGTCTGTGGAGCAGGGATAGGTTTTAGCTGAGCTTATCAAGGGAAGGGGTGTTATTGACAATCTCACCTAAAGTGGGAATGTGGGTTTTGACACCACAGTGATTCCGGCTCACCCAGCTGAGACTTGAAGTGTGGGGACAACAGCAGCAGAAGGGATTCAGTAATTGTGTCATTAAGATAATTTTTATCAGCTAGCATTGTTGTCACTGTCTGTTGTCACTCCCTGAAATTAAAAGCTTGTTTGGTGTCCGTGTCTCTCTTGGTTCTCAACCCCGTGGCGGGTGCTTGCCTCATGCACTGACCCCTGGTCCTTCCCTTCTTTCAGCGCTCAGGAGTCTCTCACTCTTCCCTCAGATGGACAAGATGTCTCTGCTGGACATGAGCGAGTTTGGGGAGGCTGCTCCGTACCTCCGGAAGAGCTACACAGAGCAGCTGAAGCTGCAGACAATCCCGTTCGATGGTAAGAGCCCCGAGCGTGTCCCCGAGCCTGCCCCTCTGCCATGGCTCTCAGGAGTCCTCCTGCCCCTTCCCTGTGCTGCTCCTCAAGGCATCACAGGCACTGCAGAATTCCCCCAACACCCTGAAAGGCAGGAAGATCTCAAAAGTGGGAAAAGCAGGTTTTTTACTTTCTTGTGGTTTGCTGAGGTGTGGGTGGAGGTGATCCTTCATCTCCCCCGACCCTGAGGGGCAGCAGGGCTGAGGGACTGGTGTCAAAGCCTTCTGCAGCTTTGTTTCATTTTGGAGGTGTCCTCTCTGTCCCCGTCACCCTGCTCAGGCTCCAGGGCCCAACTTGCTCCTTACAGTTTGACAAAAGGGAAGAGTTTTGCTTCCTCACACTGTGCTTTTCTTGTGATGGTCTGAGTGCAGGCACACATGAAGCAGCAGATTTTTGTCAGGCTAGAAGGTGACCCCACCAAAGTAAAAAGCTGCCAAACATGAGGAAGGCAAAGAAATCCCAGCTCCTATGGCCAAGAACGTAGAAAGGAATAATCACTGTCCTTCCACAATATCAAACTGCATTTATGTGGCTTTCAGCTGAGAATGTCAAATGGTCTTCTACACTTCAACCTGTATTATGTTCCTTTCCTTTCCTTTCCTTTCCTTTCCTTTCCTTTCCTTTCCTTT
>JAHLSL010000064.1:3810946-3869630 GCA_025920805.1 Petroica traversi
CACGGCCGCAGAGCCGTGTCCGCAGCGGGCAGCTGAGCCCCCGCGGGCTGGCAGCCGAGGGGACACGGACAGCCTGGAGCTGGTGCCGCTCCAAAGGCGAGCCCCAAAGACGAGCATGTACCCCCGAGGCTGGGGATTGAGGGCTCCAGCCTCCCCGTCCCGCTGAGACTGCGCTTTTCCCTGCGGTCCCGGCAGGCCGGCAGGGTGTCGGGGATGAGTTGTGCCTGTTCTTTGCCTCATGCCCTTGATCTGTGTATTTCTGTTGCTCTAAGCGGAGAATCTGGTGCTGGTAAGACTGTAAACACCAAGCGGGTCATTCAGTACTTTGCCATTGTCGCAGCCTTGGGCGACACACCGGGCAAGAAATTAGTAAGACCTTCTTTTGAAACAAGTTCTTGCTGTTTTCTTCCTTCCTTTCTTTCTTTTTCTTTTATTTTTTAAAAAAAATTTTCCTCCTTCCCCTTTCTTCTTCTTTCCCAATTTTTTTGCGTTTGGAAACGTGTTTTGGTCTGACCCACCCAGGGCTTGGCTTTTCCCTGACTTTTGAACAAGCAAGGCTTGAAATTATTCTGCTCAAGAGGAAATGGATTTTTTTTTTATGTGGCTGCTCAATCTGTGCAGCTGGAAGAGCTGCTTTAGTTGTTCTCTTTTTCTTCTCTTCCTCCTTCTACACCCCAGTGATCTTCTTAAGGAGCATTCAAGGGGTGAAGTAAACCTTCCATTTCCCACCTTGCCTCTTTTAAGCCTTGCTTTTCAGCATTTTCTCCTTTTTTCCCCCTCCTATTGTTAATTTTGACCCTTTTCTACCTTGTGCTTTTCTTGGTCTTGTTTTGATTCTTGCTTTTCTTTGGTGCTGGTTATTTTTGAGCTGCCCGTGCAATTGCTTATTTCTTCTGGATACTTTGGGGCTCCAGTCTGCTTTCCCCTCATGGAAGCAAACTGGCTGCTTTAGGTATCAAACAAGCAATACTTTTATTTTCTTTCCTCTTCTTTGAGTTTGAATTTAACTGTTCTTGCTTTTTGATGCATTTCTTTATTTTCTTGAGCTAATCTATTTAACAACTTTTTGGCCTCTCCCATAAAGTTTAATCCTCCAAGTTGGTTTTTTTTTTCTTTCTTGGACTTCTTTTTTGGCACTAAATGGTCATGCCCTGCTTTTCTGACCATGCTTCTTGTGGTTCTTGCCTGGCTTTTCTGGGTTTCTAAAGACAATTTTCTCTCCTTTCTCTAGGCAGCTCTTGCCACTAAAACTGGGGTAAGTGTTGTGGGCTCTTTAATGCTGAGGACAGAGCTCTGCTGCACCACAGATCTATGATGGGGTGTGTGTGGGGCCTCTGCCAGGTCTGGGAGCAGCACCTGGGCAGTTTTTATCTCTCCACATGGCTTTGAATCTCCCTCCTTCCCATAGTTTGTAGTTCTGCTGTTTCATCTCTCGGTGTCTTTCTGCATTTCTGACTCCAACCTCTCCTTCAAGGGATAATTACTCCTCAAACATTCCTTTCTGTCCAGTGTTTGCCTGGGGTGGTGTGGGCTCCTCAAAAGCTGAGGTGGAGCCTCCACTCTCTGAAGAGCCTCCTCAGCCTCCAAGCCCAGCTGAGGGGCAGGAGAAGACCCTTTTGGCCACAGCCAGCCCTGTGCTCGGGCTGGTGCCTGCACTTGCCAGCCCTGGGCTGGCTCTGCCCAGCACTGCAGGCAGCTGCTGTCCTTGTCTGGGGACATTTTGGGTGTTTGCTCCAAGGAAACCCAGCAAAGGTTCAGCCCCTGGGGCTCCCAGCTCCCCAAGGGCTCACTCACACATCCTTGGCACCTTCAGCAGGTGCACCCATGGCTGGGGGGGTGTTTGTCATCACATGAGTGACCACTTGGGCAAACTTAGGGGCTGACTCTGTGGGTCTGGGGGCTGCCCTCACTGAATCTCACAGGCCAGGTAGTTTTAGGTGAGGCTGAATTTAGAGATAGGAGATCGAGGGGTACTCAGGTGGGTAACTGTGGGCTTCACAGCTGCTCCCTGTCTCCTTTGCCTCTCACATGCCCGGAGCTGCAGAGGTGGGGAGCAGTTGAGGTTCCGGCATTGGAAATCAAGGGTGGCTCTGGGTGGGCAGAGCCTAGAGCTGGTGTTCTCCCCCTGAGGAAAGCCCTGTGGATTATAATGTGTCAGAGCACGGGCAAAGTTCTCAGGAAAAATCCACAGGTGCCTGTGCCACCAAACTCTGTATCTGGTGTCAAACCCCACCATCTTTCATGTGATTTGGCACCAGCCTCTTGCTGCTCTCCTCAAATCCTTGTCCTGCTTTACCTGCACTAGGTGGAAGCTGTCTCTTTATCTTTGAACAGAAAAACACACATGGAAAACAGGGTTAAGAGAGGATTAATCTTAGGGCTTGCTCAGGAGAGCTCCAGTATGCCCAGCAGATCATCCAGCTGGGACCTGTGGTGTATTCCCATCACACGGGACCCTGCCATGCTTGTTGTTGGTGTAGGGACCTCTTGTTTTGCCACATGCTGCTGATGTGAACTGTCCCAGACTTGGGTTTGGTGGAAGAGGAAATGCCTGATGTCAGAGAGCCTGAAATGATTCAGATTGTTTGTGGTGACAACACAAACTCACTCCTGGTTTGCTTATTGTGGTTCTTAAGCAAGGGAGTAAGGACTGCTGTGTGCAGAGGGAACAGCAGCCTGGCTCTCCCCTTTAGGCAAGGAGAAACCCACTGCTGCAAAGCCCAGCTCTGCTGATCCCTAAACGGAGCTGACTTGCCGGGCAGACAAGGAGGTGCCTGAGGAGCAGCAGGACTCAGGGACAGCTGAGGAGTGCAGCAGGGAGCCCCTGGCACTGCTCTGCCTGCGTGGCAGCTCACACACCCTTTGCTTTTGTTTCTCAGGGCACCCTCGAGGATCAAATCATCGAGGCCAACCCAGCCATGGAGGCTTTTGGCAATGCCAAAACCATAAGAAACGACAACTCCTCGCGTTTTGTGAGTGCCTGGGGGGGACAGGGAGCTGTGGTTGTGTGTGTGGCTGGGTGCATGGTGGTGGCACTGTGGCTTTGGGCAGTGGGAGCTGCATCTGTGTCCTGGTGGGACTGGGGATGCCAGAGCCCAGTCTTTCTGCCTGCATCAGTGCAGTAAATTGTGGCCAGCACCAATGGCCCTGGTGTCACGGCTGGAGAGACATCCCTGGCAGGACCAGAGCTGAGAGGGACACTGAGCACAGCCTAGAGTGCTCTGGGACAGATAAGTGAGTCCCTTCCAGGGAGCAGCACCGTTTTGCTAAGCCCAGCCTGGCTCTGCTGTGGCTGCAGAGCTCCTGTGCCTTGGAGGGCAGGTAGGCACTGCTGGGAGTCACCCTGAGCCCAGCACAGGGCTGTGGGCAGGTTTGGTGTCACAGGGCCCTGCAGGAGGGGTCAGAGGTAAGAACAGACCTGAGGACAGGAGTTATCTGCTGGCAGTGAGAGTTCTGCCTGCCTGGTATTTAAACCCTTGGGCAATGCTGTTTGAACTTCACATTCACCAGAGAACTTCACCCCTTTACAGAGCCCAGTAACTGGCCTGGATCAGCAGATACTCGAAAAGCAGGAAATTAATTCAGTTTCTAGGGGCTAATTGGGGCTGTACCTCTGTAGCCAAGGCCAGCACTTAACTCCTGTGTGCATTTTCAGGGCAAGTTCATCCGGATCCACTTTGGTCCCTCAGGGAAATTGGCCTCTGCAGACATTGATATCTGTGAGTAGCTGCATTTGGGCAAGAATCCATCCCACTATTTGGGCTCAGCTCTGGGAAGGAATAAGCCCTGCTCTGGCTTATTTCATTCTAGATCTTCTGGAAAAATCCAGAGTGATTTTCCAGCAACCCAGAGAGCGAAGCTACCACATCTTCTACCAGATCCTCTCTGGGAAGAAACCAGAGCTGCAAGGTAAGGCATCCAGAAATGCTGCACAGCCCTGAGATCAGGATGGCCTGAAAGCAGCCCCAGAGAGCTCTGTTGTCAGCTTTGGGTTCCACAAGAATGAGCAAACCCCACTCACCATGGAGGCTCTGCCCTCGAATGCTTTGCTAACTGCACAGGATCATTGGATTGGTGGATAATTCAGGGTGGAGGGGATTTCAAGAGGCCATCTAGCCCAGTCTCCATTATCCTCACAGGCTGAGAAGCCACACTAAAGCCCTTTCTGCCACCATGTAGGAGCAGAGGTCACTCAGGGTCTGTGTACGAGGTGGGAATGTGCTTTACAAAGCTGCCTTGCACAGAGTCCTTGTGGGGTGGTGGGTACAGCACTGACCTCAGCATGGCAGGCTGGAGATTTACTCAGTTTGGGATAGAGGGAGGTGTTTTGCAGCCTCCCCCACAAGTGAGATGACCTGTTTCAGGTGAGCTGGGAAATAGCTGCCCCGCTCTCTCAGGGCCCTGGTGCAGATGTGATCCCCAGGACAGCCCCACCTGATCTGAGTTTGTGCTGGGGCAGCTCTGTGCTCTGAGCAGCCTCTGGGTGCCACATCACACTCAGGAAGCCTCTCCCCATGCAGAAGGATGGCTGGCACAGCCCCCTGGGGTGGTCAGCTCTTGGCTCAGGGCTCCTGAGCTTGGTGCTGAGCAGCACCTTATTAGGCAGGTCTGAGAGAGAGGGCAGTAATCTTATCTGGAGTCACAAGGGCATGGTGGCCACTTCTAAATCAGTCTGCAGCCAGGCCATATCCCAAGATAGCAAGCAGGAGGCAAGCACAGAAGAGCTGGACCCATGTGTGGACCTGCCTGTGCTGGAAGAGGCTGTTCCTCCCGCAGCTGGTGCCCTCTGGTTGAGGCTGGGGAAGCCTTCCTGCTGCATCCATGTGCAGGGCTGTCCCTCTGCCCAGGGATGTCCCTGCCAGGCTGGCCTCACCCTCTGCATGTCATCCCCCTACAGATATGCTGCTGCTGTCCCTCAACCCCTACGACTACCACTTCTGCTCCCAGGGGGTGACAACGGTGGACAACCTGGATGACGGCCAGGAGCTCATGGCTACAGATGTATGTGCACAGCCCTGGGCCTGGGGAGGGCACAGCCTCCATCTGGGCAGCTCTGGGGATGTATCCTGGCTTTCTGTGTGTCCCTCTTTAAATTAGCTGGGAGTTCCCTCTGGTTTTTTGGCAGTTATTAGCCTACAAGAAAGGGCAGAGTATCCTGATCTCTACCAACAGTTCCATCCAGGCAGGGAAGGGAGAGTAATTTCCTGCATCAGGAGGGGCCTGTGGCTCATGAGCAGTTCCCATGGTGCCCATGAGAAAGAAGGTCCCAGAATCATTAAACTTGGAAAAGACACCCAAGATCATGAAGTCCAACCTGTGACTTATCCCCACTGTGACACCCAGCCCAGAGTGCCACAGCCAGTCCTTCCTTGGACACCTCCAGGGATGGGGACTCCAAACCTCCCTGGGCAGCCTCTTCCAATGCCTGACAATTCTTTCAGTGAAGAAATTCCTCCTGATGTCCAACCTGAACCTTCCCTGGCACAAGTTGAAGTTGTTCCCTCTCCTCCTGTCCCAGTTCCCTGGGAGCAGAGCCTGACCCCCCTGGCTGCCCCCTCATGTCAGGGAGTTGCAGAGATCAGCCAGGTCTCCTTCTGAGCCCCCAGCTTGGAAAACCTCCTCCTTGTAGGTGCTAGGCTGGTCCTTTTTCTTTCAAATAGCTCTTGTGAGAGCTGGAGGCACATTCAAACCCCATGAACAGGATTCTTTGGTTAGGTGCTCACCAGAGAGAGTCCCAGGACAGGGAGGGTACCTTAGGAGGCAGTGGGAGAAGGAACCAACCCTGACCTCAGAGTGGTGAATTTGTTCTGTCTCTGCTGCTTTGTCTCCTCAGCATGCCATGGACATCCTGGGCTTCAGCAACGATGAGAAATATGGCTCCTATAAAATAGTGGGGGCCATCATGCACTTTGGGAACATGAAGTTCAAGCAGAAGCAGCGGGAGGAGCAGGCAGAGGCTGATGGCACTGAAAGTGAGTTGGGCTCTGTGCTCCAGCCCTGCCCAGGCTGGGATAGCTCCCCATGCTGGCCTGGGGGGATCAGTGTCCCTGATCCCAAACACCCACATGCTCTTATGCCCTGCTGGAGATGCACAGAGGGCTTGTCCTTGGGTGGGAATATTTAGGAGGGTTTCTCTGCAAGGTGGTCTCGCCTGCATCAGACTTGTCTCAGCAGCATCACAGGGTGTCACACCCCAGCTGGGCTTCATCTTGTGCAGTCTCCTCCTGCTCTTCATCTCTTGGGCAGCATTCCTGGCAGGGCATCCACAGGGGATGAGCCAGGCCAGGAGCAGGACCTGCTCAGCTCCCAGCCTCCTGAAGAGCAGTTAGAGCAGGATGCAGACACTGTCTAACACTTCTGGTTTATCTCAGGAAAATCCAATGCAAATCACAGATCTAAGAAGAGTCAGGCTGCAGAGCAAACCTGAAGGGAGAGGGTGACTTTCCAGCATGTGCAAGGGTGAGAACAGGAGCCCTAGCACTTACCTGGAAGGTTTCAGCAGGGATCCAGCAGAAATGGTTACCTGGATCAGTCTGTGTCAATTAATGTTCATGAAGGAAAAGTTCTCTTTGCCTCAGGAATGGCAACACAAGCTTTAGCTGATACCTGGTTGTTAATGAAAGTGTTGATCTGGCAGTGATTTCCCTACAGAGGTGATTTTTCTAGCTACTATCTTCTAGTAGGAGATTATGAAATTCAATCACCTCACTTCTGGTCAGTTCAAATGCAAAAATCACTGTTTGGAAATTCAAACTTCCACTGAAAAATGCATAGAGAATCCCAGATCAAGAGGACTAAAACCTGATGAGTACTTGATATGGTGCAGCACGTCTCCAATCAGTAACTTCTCAGGCAGGAGGTTCAGACTTTAAAGCATCACAGACTATCTAAGATGGAAAATCACATTAAACACTGGAGAAGACTATGGAGCAGGTAGAAAAACTAGTGTGGTTAGGACTGATCATCATAAGAGCTGGTCATTTTTTATTTTGCTCCCTTTTTCCCTTCCCAGACCCTCCTTCTGGGCTCCTCATGCCTTTGTGCTGCTTTCCAGGTGCTGACAAAGCTGCCTATCTGATGGGAATCAGCTCAGCTGACCTCATCAAGGGGCTGCTCCATCCCCGTGTGAAAGTGGGCAACGAGTACGTGACCAAAGGTCAGAATGTGGAGCAGGTGAGTGTGACAGGACAACAGGACACTTGTCCCCTGCTCACACTGGGGTGCCAGTGGTGCCTCAGTTCACTCTCCTGGGTGTAGGAGGAGACTCCAGAGCAGCAGGAGAAGGTGTGAGCACAGTTCTTGGCTTTTAGCAGCAGGGAAGGTGGGTGGCAGGGCTGGCTGATAGCTTTGCATGTTAGCCAAGGCTGGAGATTCCGTGCAGTCTCTTTGGGATGTGGGTTGGATGCCAGCCAGAGGATGTCCAGGTTCTATGGATCTGCTTCAGAGATCTTCACACTCCTGGGAAGAGTTCAGTCCTGAGAAGTAGAAAACTCATCTGAGTTGATCTTGTAGAGGACTCAAATGCACCAAAAATGTGTCTTGTCAGATTCCAGGCATATCCCAGTTGGGAACCCAGACCTGGTGTGAATAGTGCAAGCCAGTCCTTGAGCACACAAGAGGACCTCAGGAGCTGGTGTCTTGTCCAGAGTGGGCTGTGGGCTCCTGCCAGGCAAGAGGCTACTGAAAATATAACTTTAATTTATATCCTAAGACCTTGCAGGCAAGATAGGCCAGGTAGGCAGGAACACACTTGTGAGGAACGTGAAAACCAATTTTGGAGCTTGTACTGTAACCTTGAACTCCTTGGATCCCTCTGTCCATCGCTGTGTGTCAGGAGGAGCTCCGTCAGCCTGTGGCTCCTGCAGGAGCAGGGAGAGCTCAGTGTGTGCCCTGGGTTTGCTTTGGCAGGTGCTCTATGCCGTGGGGGCCCTGGCTAAAGCCACCTACGACCGCATGTTCAAGTGGCTGGTGACTCGCATCAACAGGACCCTGGACACCAAGCTGGCCAGGCAGTTCTTCATCGGGGTGCTGGACATTGCAGGCTTTGAGATCTTCGATGTGAGTCCTGCAGTGGGTTCAGGGGAGGGCTGGTAATGCCTTTTTCCTGGTGTTATGAAAATGAAGCCAGACATGGTTAAGAGGGTTGGGGTCTTTACCTCAGTATTTTAATCAGGATCCCATTTGATGCATCCACTTCACCTGGGTGACAGCGTGGCAAATGCACCCCCGTCAATCACACACACCAGTTATAGACTTTACACATCAGCAGATCCAACAAGGGGGGCCAGTAATGGAATTGGGGTGGGCTAAGCTCGAGTTTACAGAATGTGTCCTGCTAGGAGACCTTGGGTTCCTGAGACAGTAGGATGTTTGGTCTCCCTGGCTCTGCAGTTCTGGGGTGTTCAGTCTCAGGGCCTGCAGAACACTTACAGAACACTAAGCACTAAACTAAGTGAAGGGTTACAAGTATGCATGCTAATACTTGAGAATACACAGAACTGTGTAAAATGGATATAAAAGAAAAGGAAAAAAACCATTCTGACATCATTGGAGGGACAGCTCAGTCCCCTGGTGTTTGAGAGCTCTGTCTCCTCTAAGAAACTGCTGGCCTTGGTGAGGAGACGAGCTCTTGTCTGAGCTGATGTGTCTGGAGTAGACAGGCAGCTCTCCAGGAAGGATGTAACACTGCTGTGTGCTGAGCCTGGCAGGGATCACCCTTCACACCCAGGCAAAGCACAAGAGTGAATCCCTTCACTTCTGGAGCTCCTCCTTCTAACAGATCTGTTTTGTTCTTGCAGTTCAACAGCTTCGAGCAGCTGTGCATCAACTTCACCAATGAGAAACTGCAACAGTTTTTCAACCACCACATGTTTGTCCTGGAGCAGGAAGAGTACAAGAAGGAAGGCATCGAATGGGTCTTCATTGACTTTGGCCTGGACCTGCAGGCCTGCATTGACCTGATTGAGAAGGTGAAGTGTGAAGCAGGGCGTGGAAATGGGACTGCTGGGGGATGGTTTGTTAGCAAAGGCTGCAAAAATGAGAGGTGCTCTGCTACCAAAATGAAATTATTCCCTCCCTGGTAGTGGAAAGTGCCCAGCTTTTTCTCCACACTTACTGCTCAGAGCCTCCAGCCCCTTGAGACCTTTTTGACACAAATTTTGACTTTATGAACATTGGACGTTCTGTTCCTACCCACTGGGGAGCCACAAAACCTGGTGCAGCCTTTCGGTCCAGAGAGCAATGATCTCTGCTCCTTTTCTCTTACCCACTTGCCCCACAGTGCCTCTTACCTGAGCACTTGATGATTCAGAGCAGCTTGTAGAAAATATTTCCACCATTGCGTGAAGGAAACGTTTTTTGTTTGTTTTTTTTTTTTTTGGAAAGGAGCAATCCTGGAGAGGATCCCTCCTTCTGTTGGACCATGGCAAGCTCCCGTATTTTGCAGGCACTGCCAGTCCTACATGGGCCTGGGAGGTCAGATACAGCCTGGAATCTGCCAGTGCCAGCTTGGCCATATGGCCAAAGTCTTGCACCTGGAATAAGATGAGATCTCCCAGGTCAAGCCCCTGCTCAGTGGCACAGAAAATCCCATTTTGGGATGGGATGTGGAAACATTGAGCTCAGTCCTCTTTAATCCCCCTCTCCCTGCAGCCCATGGGAATCCTGTCCATCCTGGAGGAGGAGTGCATGTTCCCCAAAGCCTCTGACATGACCTTCAAGTCCAAGCTCTATGACAACCACATTGGGAAGTCTCCCAACTTCCAGAAGCCGCGGCCGGACAAGAAGCGGAAATATGAGGCGCACTTTGAGGTGGTGCACTACGCTGGAGTGGTACGTCCCTGGCAGCTCCTCCCAGCACCCACACCCTCCCCTGGCAGGGACAGGGCTGTCCTGACCCTTCTCTCTGGGGACAGGTGCCGTACAACATCATAGGGTGGCTGGACAAGAACAAGGACCCTCTGAACGAGACAGTGGTGTCCGTCTTCCAGAAATCCCAGAACAAGCTGCTGGCCTCCTTGTATGAGAACTACGTGGGTTCTGCTTCAGGTGAGGAGCACCCTCACCCTCTTTTTTACTTCAGTCTCTCCCCTCCTCTCCTCCATGCCCAGCTGTTGGTGCAGCATCCCTGTCCCTGGAAAAGGGAAAACCCACACTGATTCCAAAAATCCTCCCTGGCCTGGCTTGGTGGGTGCTGGTCTAAGGGCCTGTATGGGGCTGTAGGGCTGTTGTAGTGCCCCTGTAACTTTGGGGATGTGAAGGGGTGTCTTGCTACCACGAGCTGAGGAGCAATACCCAGAGCTGGGTGCTGTGGGATATATTTTTGGTGGCTGGTGCCTTTGTTCTACAGCAGGGAGCAACCACCTCTGCTTTAGAGACAGCAAGGGCTGTGAGACTTCTAGGGGTGTCTGGGGGTGCCCCTGAGTCCCCCAAGCCAGGCAGATGTTTTGCTGATGTAAGTAATCAATATTTCAACCCAACAGAGGAACCTCACAAGCCAGGGACCAAGGAGAAACGTAAAAAGGCAGCTTCTTTCCAAACAGTGTCACAGCTGCACAAGGTAAGAGCCAGTCCCTCATCCAGGGCCATGAGAGAAACCTGCCCTGAGAGTCCCATTGGCAGTCCCATTTCCCTGCCAAGACTCTTGGCTTCCTGCACCTCCTGGGGCCTGAGGGACCGACCACCAGAGCTCCTGAGGGACACCAGAGCTCCTGAGAGACCACCAGAGCTCCTGAAGGACCAAAGCCCCCAGGTCCCACTCATCCCTGGGCAAGGGGCCTGTGCCTGACAGAGTCCCAGCCCTGTCCCCATGCTCCTAGGGCAGGACAGGAGGCTCCAGGCTGGGAGAGCTCCCTGGAGCTGGGCTGGTGCTGCTCCTGCCCTCGTGACGCTTGCGGCAGCTCCTCCGCCTTTGAGAGAGCGGCAGTTAAGACTTGTAGTGATGTTTAGATAATTAATTACATGAACATCACTTTAAGTCTGTGCTACTTCTCTGCTCATTCCTGCCAGTGGGAAGGACAACTTGTGGGCAGAAGAAAATGGAGGAGCATCTTGCAGGTCTCTGAGCAGGCAGCTCCCTGTCCTGGGGGGTGACCTGTCCCATTTTACAGCCCGGGATGTCACATTGCTCCATCCCATGCTCACCACAGGAGTTACTTGTCCAACCCTGAGCTCAACCAACTGCAAAGCAGCACAGAGGGATGTGACAGCCTTGTGGTGACAGAGCAGTGGTCACAGCCCTGAGGCTGCCAGAGCTCCAGGAGTGTTTGGACAATGCTCCCAAGCATAGCGGGGACTTGTTGGAGTGTCTGTGCAGGGCCAGGAGCTGGACTTGGATGATCTTTGTGGGTTCCTTTCAGCTTCAGAATATTCAGAGGTTCCGTGCCAAGATGTTTGAAGAGGCAGCTCTGTGGCAGAGCCCCTGATTAGGGAAAAGTGTGACTTTTCTTCCTCTGGACAAGTCACAGGCCTTGGAGAAAGGTGTCTGTGGTGAGGAGTTGCCCCATGGTGATGCAGAGCTGTGGGAAGGTGTTCCCTTCCCTGAGCTGTTCCTGGACAGGCTGAGCCTGTACAAGCAAGGAAAGATCAAGGGCAGAGATGCCTTGGAGAGAAAAGGAGGTGCAGTCTGGATCACAGGGCCCTCTGTCATGGCTGAAGGGGCTGAAGCACTGTGAAGGTGCAGGGAAATCCTGCCCATCCTGACATTGTCTGCCTGCAGCCAGTGTGGACACCAGCACTGGAACTGCTGAGCACAGAGCTCTGTACCAGGATTATGCTCAGTCCTGTGTCCCTGGCTCTCCCCTGCAGCAAAACTTTACTTACAAATATTTGGGAAGTATCTGGCACAGCAAACCTCTCTAAAACCTGCCAGTGCCATTTGTCCTGTGTGCCAGCCCTGGGGACAGTCTCCCACCGTGGCAGGAGGCACTGATCCTGCCCCAGGGCTGGGGATATCCACTGGCAGGATAGCAGGAGGAAATTCCCCCTTTCTCATGCCACAGGAGGCTCTCAGGGTCTGCTCCCCGCCTGCCTGTGGGGGGAAGGGGCTGGAGAGAAAGAGGAGCTGTCCCCTCAGCCCCTGTGTCTGCCCTGCAGGAGAATCTCAACAAGCTGATGACCAACCTGCGCTCCACCCAGCCCCACTTCGTGCGCTGCATCATCCCTAACGAGACAAAGACCCCAGGTATGGGACAGCTGAGGCCTGGCAGTGCCCCTGGGGACAGACACGTGGGGGCTGGCAGGGATTCTTGCACCCACCCACTCCCCAATTCTTTTCATGCTGCCCTGAGCCCTGAGCTCATCTCAGTGTTGAAACTCCCGTGTCCCAGATCAGCCTCCTCTGCTGGGGAGAGTGAGCTTTGCCAGGCTCCCATTTTGGCTGTGTATAACAGCAGGCATGGCTGAGTCTTCCAGGCTGAGTTCCACCAGCCAAGGCCCAGGCTGCAGCACTGGTGCTCAGCACAGACTGCAGGACAGGCTGACACCCCTGTTCAAACCACGGGATGTTCCCAGCGTTCAGGCCCAGGCTGCAGCTCCATTTCCTCTGTTTTCTTGGGCTGAGCATCTGCTCCATGTTTAGACAAATCAAAGTGATACTTATCTAGCTTTATCTTTCTATCAGTTCCTCTTTCCCTTTTTTCCTTCCACTCTTCAAAAACATTCATATATTTTAAAAAAGCAATTTTGTGATCAAAATTGGTTCCATATTCCAGCATTTTCTTATTTAGATTTCAGTTCCTTATTTTGTACCATCACACAAAATTTTCCAGGGTATATAGAAAATTATTACATTATTATAAATGTTCCCAAAATAAGTAGTAAATAACATTCAAAATAAATCCTATAAGTAATTATCACAATTAACATTGATTCATTGTAAATCAATTGTATGTCAAGTAGTCAAATTTTAACAGCTGTAAGCAATTTATTTTTGTTTTTGTTTTTGTTTTTATTTTTATTTACTCACCCAAGGGAAATATTCCTTAGATTATTCCTAAGACCATTAGATTGTTCTGGCAACAGCCTACCTTTGTAGGGAAGCCTAATACCTCTGACTGGACCAAATTATACTGTAAGGAAAAACACACAGGCTTTTAAGCACACAAATCTTGCTTTTATACCATGAAACCATTACAAACTCCCCACAGGAGCCATGGATTCATTCCTGGTGCTGCACCAGCTGAGGTGTAACGGGGTCCTGGAAGGGATCCGCATCTGCAGGAAAGGATTCCCCAACAGGATCCTCTACGCAGACTTCAAGCAGCGGTAACCCCCTCTGCTTCCTCACCCAGCAGATGTTTCAAGGGCAGCCAGACTTGTCCTGGCTCCAACCTGCTCCCCAGCTTGTGCAGGGCTGGCTGAACCCCCACATATCCCCAGTGCATGTGCAGTTTGGGATAGCTCTGCTCCTGGCTCTGGGATGGCAGATATGGAGAATTTGGGATGAGGGCTGGGTGTCTGAGGTGCTGAATGCAGGGCTGGTGCAGGGGGATGGTGGCAAGGCTCAGTCTCCTCTGATCCTGGCTCAGATTTCTCTCTGCCCTTGGGATGGATCCTTGGAGTTCTCCAGCTGGTCCCACCCGTGCTGATTAGCCCAGGCCTAGTGAGGCCAGTGGCCTCCTTGCACAGCCTCCCTGATGTTCAGGGACTCAAATCTGCCAGGGTTCCCTGGTGCCTGCAGTTCTGTGCCCTGGAGCAACTGCTCCAGCCTGTGGGGCACCACACGACTCCAGAGCTGGCATGGCTGGGGCTCTGGGATGATGCTGGTGCTGCAGTCCTCTCACATGGCCTCCCTCTGCTTTGTCCCACAGCTACCGTATCCTCAATCCAGCAGCCATTCCAGAAGACAAGTTTGTGGACAGCAGGAAGGCCACAGAGAAGCTGCTGATCTCCCTGGAGCTGGACCGTGCACAGTACAAGTTTGGTCACACCAAGGTGAGAGCAGGCAGCCAGTCCTTGGGAGGAATGAATTGTCCCTCCTGCTGCTCTCCATGCCTGTCTCTGCCTGGCCACAGCCCTGCACTCTGCAGGGTGGGTGTGGCCCTTGAAGGGGCTCAGGGCGGCAGAGAAAGAACAGCTCTGAGCAGGTCCCTGCTGCCTGACCTCATCCCACCCACCACAGCAGTTTGTCCCTGCTGGGGAGCACGATGTGCTCAGGGCAGATCTGGTTCCCTGTGTCATGTGTGGCTGCACCTCCAGAGCTCCCTGGCAAGCTGTGTTACCCTTGAACCCTCTGTCTTTCTGCTGGTGACTCCTCTCCTGCCCACAGGTGTTTTTCAAGGCTGGTTTGCTGGGCTTGCTGGAGGAGATGCGAGATGAGCGTCTGGCCAAGGTCCTGACGATGCTCCAGGCCAGGATCCGCGGGTACCTCATGCGTGTGGAGTACCAGAAGATCATCAGCAGGAGGTAGAGTTGTGGGGGAAAAGGCAGAACTTTGTGTCTCCTTGTCTCTTCTGCACGTGTCAGTGGGTTTGTCCTGTGGGGTTTGCCTGTGCCTGGCAGTGATTGGTCCTGAGGGATCGAGACAGACTGGAAGAGGTCTGGCATGGCCCTGGTAGGGAGGATCTAGGTGTGGGGAGCCTCTGGTTTCCACTGGAAGATTCAGAGGGGGCAGAGTGAGGAGAGCTGAACTCCAGGCCACCCCACCCATCCCAGCTGGGCCAGTACAGTGTGCAGACAATGTGCCATTCATTCACCATTCTGCCGTTTGTCCAGCTGGGGGAGAATGGGGCCATGCCCACGCCTGCAGAAGCCAGGATGGGACATGGGGAATGTCCATCCCTGATGATGCTGTGCTTGTGTTCCCCCAGGGAAGCCCTCTATACCATCCAGTGGAACATCAGGGCCTTCAATGCCGTCAAGAACTGGTCCTGGATGAAGCTGTTCTTCAAGATCAAGCCTTTACTCAAGTCTGCTCAGACTGAGAAGGAAATGTCCAACCTGAAGGAGGAATTCCAGAAGATGAAGGAGGCTCTGGATAAGTCTGAGGCTAAGAGGAAGGAGCTGGAAGAGAAGCAGGTGTCCATGATCCAGGAGAAGAATGACCTGGCTCTCCAGCTGCAGGCAGTGAGTGCCTCACGCTCTGTCTGGGAGAGTAAAGACAGTGCAGGACCCATGGGTAGAAGAAGGAGCAGAATGTCCTAGAGCCTTCCTTCAGTCTCTGGCAGTTCTGAGGCTCTGGGAAGGGTGTTCTCCTCCCAATGGGGTGGGAGGGGATGGCAACGTTTGCTTGCTAAATTTTGTGCTGTTTTTTGAGCCAGTGTGTCCTTCCTTTGGAGAGGTTGAGTTGCTCTTTGGCCCTGATTAGTGTGAGTGGTTGTCCTGCTAAGCTTGACAATGGCCAGTGACTGGAAATGTATTTTTTGTACTCCTGAGCACCTCAGGCTTGCTCTGCTCCTTCCATGAGGAGAAGGCCAGGACAGCAGGGCTGACAGCAGAGTCCTGGGGCAGAGTGTGAGTGCTGGTTATCCTGTGCCTCTCCCAGGAGCAAGACAACCTGGCAGATGCAGAGGAACGCTGCGACCTGCTCATCAAGACCAAGATCCAGCTGGAGGCCAAGGTGAAGGAGCTGATGGAGCGTGTGGAGGACGAGGAGGAGATGAACTCAGAGCTCACTGCCAAGAAACGCAAGCTGGAGGATGAGTGTGCAGAGCTGAAGAAGGACATCGATGACCTGGAGATCACACTGGCCAAGGTGGAGAAGGAGAAACATGCCACAGAGAACAAGGTACTGAGCTCCCTATAGGGTCCAACCTCACTGCCCTCGGGCCTCAGTGCTTGTGGGGACACCAGAGAAACATCTGGGATAAGGCTGCTGGAGTGGGGGAGCTGGGGAAGGGCAGAGAGAAAAGGAGAGTAGGAGAGGGAAACCCCTCCATGTCCTGCCTCACTGCCCAGAGGGGTGTGGGCAAATGGTTCTGTACTTTGGAAAGTGATGTGAGGCATGGAAAACCCACCTGGTGGGATCAGCCTGGCCAAGGGGAGAGGGTCTGGCTGCTGGTGGGGTGCAGATCTGCGGCTGCCCATGGATGGACTCCTACCTTTCAAGGGTCAGGCTGCTGGAGTAGCTTTGCACCTCTCTGAGAAGATGCTCTCTATTTTTGTCCTCGCTGATCCAGGTTAAAAACCTGATTGAGGAGATGGCTGCTCTGGATGAGATCATTGCCAAGCTGACAAAGGAGAAGAAAGCCCTGCAAGAGGCCCATCAGCAGGCCTTGGATGACCTGCAGGCTGAGGAAGACAAGGTCAACACACTGACCAAAGCCAAGGCCAAACTGGAGCAGCAAGTGGATGATGTGAGTCATAGGCCAGTGAGACTAAAGCAAGAGAGGTTTGAGTCCTATCTCCAGGAGAGCCCAAAGGCTGTCCCTGAGTGGGATCTGGGGAGTGGGATCATTGCCAGATCCCACTTTAATATGGCCAGTTGGTGAATAATCCCATTGACAAACTACCCCTGAAACAAGAGGTGGTCATGAACACCTCATGGAGAGCAGCTCTGGGCTGAGGGAATGGGATTGGAGACCCAGCTGGGAAACTCCTCTGGCTCCCAGGGCTGGGTGAAGTTCCCCCAGCAGTGGACATGGGTAAGGGAGGGGCTACAGAAGGTCCTTTCCCTCCCTACCCCAGCTCCCTCCATTCTGCAGCTGGAAAGCTCTCTTGAACAAGAAAAGAAGGTGCGCATGGACCTGGAGAGAGCAAAGAGGAAGCTTGAAGGAGACCTGAAGCTGTCACAAGAGTCTGTAATGGATCTGGAGAACGACAAACAGCAGCTGGATGAGAAGCTCAAGAAGTGAGTGTGTGACAGGTGCCTGGGCTCTGGGCTTGCTCTGCACCTCTAAATCCAGCAGAAGTAAGGGCTCTGCAGGGGCTGCTGGGCTGAGGCTCTGGGCATTGCTTTGGGACCAGTCCAGGCGCAGAGGACTTGGTTTCCCTGGGCACTTTGCAGAGAGGCTGAGCTTGTGACAGGCTCACAGACCAGGGCACCACAAACTTTCCTTTGTTCATGGGGCTGGAGAGGAGGGACCTGCCTGGCAGGATCCAACACACTGCTGGGGCCTCAGCTGCAAGTACAGGCTCCAGTCATATCCCATTCTCGTTGGGGAACTGGAGAACCCCTTGGGAGCTCGCAGGGAAACCTTCAGAGCCAGCTGACTGCCAATTTGGCTACTCCAGCCATCCCTGAGAGCTTTCCATGAGCTGCTGCTCATCCCTGCAGTCCCTTTCCATTATGGGTTTGATTGTCCTCTGGCCTGGGTGTGACAGTGCAGGGAAATTTAGGACCCCGAAGGACCTGTCAGGACAGTGTTTATCTGACCAGAGGTTCTGCCTTCTGTCTGTACAGGAAAGACTTTGAGATGAGTCAGCTGAACTCAAGGATTGAAGATGGGCAAGTGTTGGAGGCCCAGCTGCAGAAGAAGATCAAGGAGGTCCAGGTATGGTGGGAAGAACTGTTCTTACAGCCTGGGAGTCCAAAATTTCCAATTAGATGTGATGTGCTGTGAATCTACATGAGCCAGTCCCTCTCTGAGCACAGGGGCATCTCCTTGGAAAAACTGGTGTGGTTGCCAGGAGCCAAACCCTCTGCCAAAACATGGGCACCTCTAAAGAATAAGCTATTGAGGTGAACACTATCACCAGCCTGAGGAACAGCTTCCAGGATATAGTTCTCTGGTGAAAATAAAACCTTTAATCCAGACCAAACTCTGAAAATCCAAATCTGGGATGCTGGGCTTCTTCCTATCCACAATCATAAAAGTTCTCATGAAAAGAAGCTAATACCAGCTGGATCCTGGTGACAGGGACAGAGGAGAGCAGGAGCTCCAAACATGCTACAAGGAGCACCTGCCTCCCTAAACAGCCCAAGACCGGTGGCTTTTTGCCTCCCATAATCAGAGACAGTCTCTGCTGTGGAGAGCAGAGATGCTGGAGCTTCACCCAGAGCTTGGAGCACTGCCTTTTCTGTGTGTCCAGGCCCGGGTGGAGGAGCTGGAGGAGGAGCTGGAGGCCGAGCGAGCAGCCAGGGCCAAGGTGGAGAAGCAGCGGGCGGAGGCGTCGCGGGAGCTGGAGGAGCTGAGCGAGCGGCTGGAGGAGGCGGGCGGCAGCACGGCCACACAGCTGGAGCTCAGCAAGAAGAGGGAGGCAGAGTTCCTGAAGCTGCGGCGGGACCTGGAGGAGGCCACGCTGCAGCACGAGGCCACGGCGGCCGCGCTGAGGAAGAAACACGCTGACAGCATGGCTGAGCTGGGCGAGCAGATCGACAGCCTGCAGCGCGTCAAGCAGAAGCTGGAGAAGGAGAAGAGCGAGATGAAGATGGAGATTGATGACCTGTCCTCCAACGTCGAGTACATCACCAAGAACAAGGTGGGTGCTGGTTCTCCACGGGGCTGGTTGGTCTCTCCTGAGGGCATCAGTGCGGCTGGGTGCAGCGTGGCCACGCCCATGGGATGGAGTCTCAGATAGCTCTTTGCCATGGCCAAGTCCCTGTTTGACCCATAGCTTGTCCCTGTGTCACTGCAGGATGCTTTTCTTGTCCTAGTCAAGTCTGGGAAGACATTTCCTGGGAGGCTGCCTGCAGAGAGCCACTGTTGGCTTGGCAGCGAGCTCTGCTCCCTGCCTTGTGTGCCCATAGGATCCACTGAGCAGGGCATGGAGTCCCAGGGTGGGAGAACTGTGCTTTGTGGCCAGAGCTGGGCTCAGCTCTGTGCTTGGTGCCTGCAGGCCAGTGCTGAGAAGCTGTGCCGCACCTACGAGGACCAGCTGAACGAGGCCAAGGCCAAAGTGGATGAGCTGCAGCGGCAGCTGACCGAGGTGAACGCCCAGCGGGGCCGGCTGCAGACCGAGAACGGTGAGTGGGGCACGAGCCAGGGGCACCCGGCTGCCCTGGGCATGCTCTGACCCTGGGCTGTCTGTTGGGGGTGGGGGGTTCAGCCGGGCAGTCTGTCCTCCTTCCAGGGAGGGAAAAACTCGTTGTGCCTCAGGAGGGATTTCCTCACTGGCATCCCTTGCCTTTAACTGGTTACACCTCTGCCCATGGCCCAGCTTGCCCTGGTGGGGATACAGCTGGGACAGCTGGAGGCCACAGGCTCTGAGGGAGTGTGGGCCAGTGCAGATTTCAGCCCTACAGCCCCCAAGTAGCTGTTTTGGCTCTGTTTGAACCCAGGGGAGCTTAGTCGGCTGCTGGAGGAGAAGGAGTCCTTCATCAACCAGCTGAGCCGGGGCAAGGTCTCCTTCACACAGAGCATTGAGGAACTCAAGAGGCAGCTGGAGGAAGAGACCAAGGTGAGGTTTCAGGGCATGGTTGCACTCTGAGTGTCACTGTGGCAGTGTCCCCTTGGACTGGGGAGCTGGGCATGCCCTGCACACAGGACAGCTCTTCACCTGGGAAGAGCAGAAGTTCCCTGCTGCTGCTCCAAGTCCTGATGCCATGGCCTGTGTCCTGGAGCCCAGGGTCAGCTGCTGCTCTTTGTTCCTCAGAGCAAGAACGCCCTGGCCCACGCCCTGCAAGGCTCCCGGCACGACTGTGACCTGCTGCGGGAGCAGTACGAGGAGGAGGTGGAGACCAAGAGTGAGCTCCAGAGGAACTTGTCCAAAGCCAATGCTGAGGTGGCCCAGTGGAGAACCAAGTATGAGACTGATGCCATCCAGAGGACTGAGGAGCTGGAGGAAGCCAAGTAAGTCCCATGGCACAAGTCGGTTCCTTGTAGGTGGCAACTTCCTGTTCAGCAATGGGGCTCTCCCAGAGCCAGGGTGGCACAGCTCCTACCTGGATTTGAGGAAGCTGGGGCTGTTTAGCCCCAGAAAAGAAGACTCAGATGTGACCTTATCACCCTCTACAACTACCTGTAGTCAGGTAGGGGTTGGTCTCTTTTTCCAGGCAATAACTGGCAGAATGAGAGGACACAGCCTTATGCTGCGCCAGGTGAAATTTAGGTTGGATGTTAGGAAAAAAATTTTTTACTGAAAGAGTGATAAAGTACTGGAATCGTCTGCCCAGGGAGGTGATGGAGTCACCATCCCTGTATGTGTTTAAAAAAAGACTGAATTTGGCACTCAGTGCCGTGGTTTAGTTGAGGTGGTGTTAGGGCATGGGTTGGACTCAGTGATCTTAAAGGTCTCTTCCAACCCTGTGATTCTGTGGGGCTGTGGGGTGAGATGGCACCGGGGCAGGGAGCACTCATCCCGGTGCCATGGGCAGGAAGAAGTTGGCCACCCGGCTGCAGGAGGCAGAGGAGGCTGTGGAGGCTGCCCATGCCAAGTGCTCCTCGCTGGAGAAGACCAAGCACCGGCTGCAGACCGAGATCGAGGACCTCTCGGTGGACCTGGAGCGCGCAAACTCGGCCTGTGCTGCTCTGGACAAGAAGCAGCGCAACTTCGACAGGATCCTGGCCGAGTGGAAGCAGAAGTACGAGGAGACCCAGGTGGAGCTGGAGGCGTCGCAGAAGGAGTCGCGCAGCCTGAGCACGGAGCTCTTCAAGCTCAAGAACGCGTACGAGGAGTCCCTGGACCACCTGGAAACTCTCAAGAGGGAGAACAAGAACCTGCAGGGTAGGACTGGGCTCAAGTGCTCCCCTTGGGCTCTGCCCAGGCTCCTGCTCATTCCCTGCCCTCAGACTTGTGGGAGAGGACCTTGCTGCTCAGCCCATCCCTTGGAGGGATGCAGCAGCCCAGCTGGGATGCCAGTGTGTCCTGTTCTCATGCTGGGGACACTCTGGGAGGACAGGCGGAGCCACTTGTCTCCTGTGCCAAATTGGTGCTCAATGTGCTGCTGAGTACCATGGCTCTGGCGTGACACTGCCCTGGGGGTGTTTCTCTTGGACAAACAGGTGTCCCCAGGTCCTTAATGCCTCTTCTGTGCTCTCTCCCAGGCTGCAGAAATGTCCCCGAGGCAGCCTTGGCTGCTCTCCTGGGGCTGGGGGACATCAGCTGAGCCTGGGCAGGGGGATGGGGACATCACTTGTAGGGGGCTGGCCCCACAAACTCCTCTCTGACCAAACTGCTCTGTCCCTGGCAGAGGAAATTGCTGATCTGACTGACCAGATCAGTCTGGGCGGCAAAACCATCCATGAGCTGGAGAAGGTGAAGAAAGTCCTGGAGAGCGAGAAGAACGATATCCAGGCAGCTCTGGAGGAGGCTGAGGTGAGCCCTTGTTTCCCATATGTTCCTGCTGCCCTCAGGAGCCACTGGCCCACCCTGCAGCTCTGGCTGGCTGCTGCTGGGGAGTGACAGTCCTGAACCAGGCTGTAACCCCTGGGAATCCCATTCATGGGAGTTCCACAACCGCTGCAGGCACTGGGGTGGCTCCACCTGCTTTTACCCCCATGGCAATGGGCTGGGAGACAAGGCCAGGCTGGGGTGGTGGCTGGGGAGAGCCCCCTTCCCAGGAACCACCTTCCCATGGCTGAGCTGTCTCTAGGGAGCCCTCGAGCACGAGGAGAGCAAGACCCTGCGCATCCAGCTGGAGCTGAGCCAGATCAAGGCTGAGATGGACAGGAAGCTGGCGGAGAAGGATGAGGAGTTTGAGACCCTGAGGTGTGTGTGGTGAGGGGACAGGCTGGGACGTTGCTGCGGGGGCAGAGCTGGCACCATGGCCCTGGCAGGGCTGCCCCAGGCTGGTGTCCCCAGGGCACGTGGCTGATGCCTGGCCCCTCCTGCAGGCGCAACCACCAGCGCGCCATGGACTCCATGCAGGCCTCGCTGGACGCAGAGGCCCGGGCCAAGAACGAGGCCGTGCGGCTGAGGAAGAAGATGGAGGGGGACCTGAACGAGATGGAGATCCAGCTGAACCACGCCAATTGCCAGGCTGCCGAGTTCCAGAAGCTGGGCCGCCAGCTCCAGGCCCAGATCAAGGTTGGGACAGACTCGGTGCTGTCCCTGCCGCCAGCCTGGGTCCCTGCTGTCCCCACTGACCCCACGCTGCCCCACAGGACCTGCAGATCGAGCTGGATGACACCCAGCGCCACAATGACGACCTGAAGGAGCAGGCAGGTGCCCTGGAGCGCCGCAACAACCTGCTGCTGGCAGAGGTGGAGGAGCTGCGGGCGGCGCTGGAGCAGGCAGAGAGGAGCAGGAAGCTGGCGGAGCAGGAGCTGCTGGAGGCCACCGAGAGGGTCACCCTGCTCCACTCCCAGGTGAGGCACTGCCGAGTCCTGTGTCTGCACGGGAGGGAGAGCCAGGAGTCTGTCCAGCAGGGGTGAATGAGCAGCCCCGCTCACACTGAACCTGCTCTGTGTGCAGAACATGGGGCTGATCAACCAAAAGAAGAAGCTGGAGGCAGACATCTCCCAGCTGAGCAGCGAGGTGGAGGACGCGGTGCAGGAGTGCCGCAACGCCGAGGAGAAGGCAAAGAAGGCCATCACGGATGTAAGAGAGTGGTGGGGACTGTGCTGCATGTTTGGGGAGGGTCTCACAACTCCTCCACTGAGCCCCTGGTCTGGCAGGGCTGCCTGGCCTGGTGGTGATGTCCCCCTGCACTTGGCCTGGCAGGCTGCCATGATGGCAGAGGAGCTGAAGAAAGAGCAGGACACGAGTGCACACCTGGAGCGCATGAAGAAGAACATGGAGCAGACCATCAAGGACCTGCAGATGCGCCTGGACGAGGCAGAGCAGATTGCTCTCAAGGGGGGCAAGAAGCAGATCCAGAAGCTGGAAGCCAGGGTGAGAAAGCAGGGCCAGATCCCTGGGTGTGTTCTCCAGGAGCCGACTCTTAGGGCTGCCCCAGTCCCTGTGGCACCAGACTGTTCCCCATCCCTCTGGGGCAGGTGGTGCCTTTCAGGGATCAGGGGACTGTCCTCAAGGACCTGCCAGCCTGGGCCCAGCTCAGGATGGTTTGAGCATCTATGTGGCTTCTCTGAGCTGTAAAAGTGACTTGGCTTCAGCTGGGCTGGTGCTGGTGCTTGGGAGCCAAGAGCTGAGCTGGCCTGTGGCTCCTGCAGGTGCGGGAGCTGGAGGGAGAGCTGGATGTGGAGCAGAAGAAGATGGCAGAGGCCCAGAAGGGCATTCGCAAGTACGAGCGCAGGATCAAGGAGCTGAGCTACCAGGTACAGCAGCTCTGGACACAGCTCCAGCCCCGGTCCAGCAGCACCTGGCACAACTTTCTGTTTGGCCTCTTCCGTTACCCCCTGAGCCCAGCCCAGCCTGGGTTTGTTCTGGGCTCCCTGTGGGGAATGACAGCAGCTGCACAAGCTTCTCCCTGTCACAACATCCTCCCCTTTCTCTGGGTCCTTCTGCCCATTCCCAGCACCTCCTGAGCTGGGCGATGGGAAGCAAGGGGGGCACCAAGGTGCTGTGACACGAGGCTGGGTTAGTGGGGCAGGTTGGTGCTGTGTTTGTGCCCTGTCACCACGGGGACTCTAAGGGGACCTGGGGGACTTGCAGGCTGAAGAAGACCGGAAGAACCTGGCTCGGATGCAGGAGCTGATTGACAAGCTGCAGAGCAAGGTCAAGAGCTACAAGCGCCAGTTTGAGGAGGCAGTAAGTGCCCATCACTGCTCTGGGACAGGGGACAGGGCTGCGCCACCCTGGCACTGCCTGCCATGGCTGCCAGGGGCCATGAGAGCAATGTGGGGAGCTCGGAGCCCGCTGTCCCCTGTGTCCCATGCACCCACCCCTCCTTCTCCCTGCCTAGGAGCAGCAGGCCAACTCCAACCTGGTGAAGTACCGCAAGGTGCAGCACGAGCTGGACGACGCCGAGGAGCGCGCCGACATCGCCGAGACCCAGGTCAACAAACTGCGCGCCCGCACCAGGGACGTCGTCATCTCCAAGGTGGGCACCCTGGGTGGGAGCTGGGGGTGGGGGGCTGGGGCTCCGGCCAGCGCTGGAGCCAGGGGAGTGACCCCACAGCCGCTGTCACATCCTGCTGGGGCAGTGCTGCCTCACCTCCTGCTGATGCTGGGAGCGAGGGGTGGCAGAGCACTCCCTGCCTCTGGATCACAGCTCTCACCAAAGCCTTTTTTCAGCATTAGGAGCCCCGGCTGCCTGCCCTGTCCTGTCCCAGCTGCTGCTACTATAGATTGGAGGAGAGTGGCTGCAACAGTCACTGTCAGCTTTGCACTGCATGAATAAACATAGATCTGCCAGGACTGGCTCTGTTGTGTGTCACAGGGTCACCAGGGCTTGGCTGCTGCTCCTGGGGTCTTGGGGAATGTTTTTCACAGGGAGGCAGAGGCAGGAGAGAAGCCCAGTCCTCCCTCTCACAGCTCTATGGCCATGGCTTGGGCCTTTCCTCATCCCTCTCCACCAGAACACATCTCAGGTGCAGGGCAGCACAGCTGAGGCAGGACAGACCTCAGCAACCACTCCTGAGAACATAAAGCCACCCCAGTACAACCCTGGAGGAGGTTATAGCTTTGGCAAAGGCACTGCAAAGAAAGACATCTCTACTCACTTCTTTAAAATAGATTTCTTTAATAGTTTCCATTTAATATGTTTATTTGCAGTTAGCAAATTGGCATTAATCAGGGCAGCCTGAACCTCAGCAATCCACGGGGATAGTGCAGAGTTCCAGAGGTATTTGTTAGTGCCAGGGGTCCCACCTCCCTCCCATCCCAACACAGAGCCCACTGCCACCTCCACAGTCTGTGCCCTCACCATGAGATTCTTGAGGCATCTGGCATGGACAGACATCCACAGGAACGTGGCCCCAGCTGGGATTTGCCTGTGACCCTCCGTGCACTGGGCAGAGCCTTTCCCTGGAGCCCAGCACACTCTGTCCCTGGAGGAGCTGCCAGGGGTTTCCTCCCTGTGCCCTTCTCTGCCCAATCAGCCCCAAAGTAAAACCCAGCCTGTGCTCCCGGGGCTTGTGTGAGCTCAGCTCAGCTTCCCCCAGGCCCATGGGCAAGGCCAGAGGCAGCTGGGCCCCAAATTGTCTTTAAAATACAGAGAGAGTGAGGCTGCAGGGTTAAAGCAGCAATCAGTGGATGCACCAATTAACTACACTATGGAAAAGGCATCCCTTAACTTAAAAGCCTTTTAATTTGAAGCATTTATTTTAAGTGTACATCTATTACAGTTAAGAAGAAGCAAAGATACACCAAAAACACAAATACCCAAGAACAAAAAATGTACAGATGAGAAGGAAATGAGCTGAGGGGAGGGAGGGGCAGCATGGGGAGACCTGGTGAGGAACAGAGGTGAAGCTGCCATGGCAAGAAGCTCCCCAAGGTTCCCTCACCAGAGAAGGATGCAGCCCCCAGGGAGGGACACCAGGATCCCCAGGGGCTCCTGCAAGGCTCCAGCTTTATGCACAAGCCCTCGAGCTCTACCCACCCTGTGAGCCCACAGTGGGACACTGAGGGGTAGGAGAAGAGAAAGCGGAAGGGAGATGTTCAGAGACAAGTCCTGCTCCTGGGGCTGGAGCCTCCTTCACTCCTCCAGCCCCTGCACAGGGAGCCTCAGGGTGGGTTTCATGCTGCTGGCATCGAGAAGACAAAAGGCTGCAGCTCTGGGACATCCTCACCCCTTCAGAGCCTGGACAGAGCTGAAGTCATCTCATCAAATAAATAGAAAATGTTAAGAAAATTCAGATGTGTGTTTTAAAACTGATTTCTTTTAGCTGTAGCTGCAAGACATGTTTTTGACTTAAATGTAGTGGCTTAAGTGTAGTGTATCTCATTCCTGGGTATCTGAATGTGTTGGAGCAACATGGGTGTTGGTGAGCAGGCAGGGCAGGTGCAGGTTTGGCAACCACGACTGCCTAAACCCGATTCCCCCTTTCCCAACATATCCTACAAAGTTACTTTCAACCAGGAGTGTTTATTCCCAGCATTTAACACATTCTGATTAAAACAGATCCAGGAAAAAATGGACATCTCCAGTAAATATTGCACTTTCAAGATTAATGTGTGTGTTGATATTAAGGACTGAAAGCAGAGACTGACATAAGACTTCCAGGCATAGCAGATTAACATCAAGAGCAATGGTCCTGAAAAGGATTTTTAAACCAGATTAGTTACCCAAGAAGGGACAAGCCGCAAGTTTAAAAAATTAGTACATTTTAATGCTAGTGCTCCGTGAAAAAGCCAACCCCTGTTGCAATTCCACCACTGCTGAAATGTCTCTGTTCTCCAGCACTGCGAAACGCCTCCGGATGGGCAGGATCTGCAGGAAGGACAGCAGGAGCAGAGGTTCTCTCCTAATGCACAGATAGATTTAGTACCAAATGATCCAAAAGGAGATGGTAAAGAGGTGACTGGAGCTGGGGCTCTCAGGAGTTAAAAGCACACACGCACACACACTCATGCTCTAACCAACCCCAAAGCCCTGATTCCAAAGCCCAGCAGAAGAGTTACACCTGCAGGGAGTCCTCGTGGTGGCTCTGCACGTGGCTGGTGGCAGGGTCCTGCTCAGATGGACTCCTCGGACCTCACACTTGGAGGGCAATTGCTGTGCTTTCGACTTGCTCATCCTGGCAGCCCTGAGAGAGCCACACCTCAACGGGCACATACAGAGAACCCTCACGTCAGCAAAACCCCTCCTGCCAGCCCCGCCGGACTGGGAGAGAGGAAAAAAATAATACAGGCTGGTTTGTGCAGGTGATTAATTTTATCCCAGAACAACTGGAAGACACATCCCTGAATGTGTTGCCCAGAGAGCTGTCCGAGTGCCAGAGGTCAGAGCTGGGGCCGGCAGGGGCGGGGAGGGACGACGCTCCGCGGCTCCGAGCTGCACACACACACTACACAGCGTATCCCTGAAATCCCCGGCGGAGGGAGCTCCGAGCTGTCCGTCACGAGCTGGAGGCGGGATCACTCCTCGGAAAAGTCTCTGTCAATGTCCATGTACGCCTCGTCGATGTAGCTGACTATGGCACAGGGCGACGTCCGGTCCGGACTGAGCAGTATCGAAACAGTCTCTTTCCAGTAGGTAAAACTAATACAGGAGCTCTGTGGGCACAGACAGAGGGGTCAGTAGGACAGCAGCAGCACGAGACACCTCCCAAAGCTGATGATCACATCCTGTTCAGCCCGAGCTGCCCAGCCCCACAGTGTGACCAACACTTTGGACTCCCCATTGTGCCCTCCATCCCTGAGGGCCTCAGTAGAAGGGCTGGGTGTTCAATAACTTCACCCTCCACAACCACCTGCCAACTATCCAGCTGCAGACAAGGACTCCTAGCACCTCTGCTAAGAGCAGCACAGGGTGACCCCAGCCCTCCTGCCTAGGCCAGTACACCCATAATCCCAAATTTCTTCTATGCTGTCCTCTCCAAACTCAAACTGGGACCCTGTGGTGCCACAGATAAGCCAATGCACGAAGTAGCTCCCACTCCTGAGATGACAGAAAAACCAACACATGCCCCTGCTCACACCCCTCCTGCATTATCCCCTCAAAGCCAAAGGCCCCCCAGCAGCCCAACACCACACCATGTGTCACCCACATTACTGGAGAATTGGTTATTACTGCCCACCAGTGACCCAAGACAAACCAGCTCTGCCACAGAAAGCTGCAGGCTGCTCCCTTGGCTTCCAGCAGCTACAAAAGCTATTTTTCCTGCACTGTTTGCCACAACAGGAAGAGGGAACAGTCTGGCTAAGGTGCTTACCAGTCTGGAATCTGGATTCTGTCTGTCTCCCCCCCTCCCTGGCCATCCTGCCAGCCCTGCCTCTCCATCTCAACTCAGCACTGCCAAGTCTCATTTCTGTGTGCCACAGCCAAGACCTCAGGCTCTGTTTATGGGGAAACCCAGGACCTGCCTTGTGGCAGCATGACTGAGAGAAGGTGTGAAAAGCACCACAGGAGTTACACTGGGGCAGCCTTTCCTCCTTCTTCCCCTTCCCAACCTCCCACTCCCCATTTTTGCCAGGGGACTGGCAGGCAGGTGTTGCTGTGATTGACTCCTGCCACACTAGGAGGGCCACATACATTTTCTAAGCAGGTGCTGTCTTTATCCTTGTTGAGGTAATGCTGCTGCCAGAATCGCAGGAGGCTGTGGAAGTTGTTCAGGATGAAGCCAGGGTATTTTTCTGTGTATTCCATCTGTTGCAAGGTGCGCAGATAAAAAGGGAGCTTTTCTTTCCTTCGGGCCAGCATTAGGATAACTAAACTTGTGTTCAAACAACTGACGTTTTCCTGGAAGCAAAAATGACACAGTAAAAAAAAAAATCTAAATATCAAGATATCTCTTGTAGACATGTCCTTATAAACCAACCCAGTGGAAAGCACACAGTGGAGGTGTTCCTGGACAAGGGTGTCCTCCAGGGAAACCAGGCTCCTCCCTGCTCCCAGCCCTGCTCACCACTCCAGTCCCACTAAGGCAACTGCAGAGTCCCTGCCAGCTCCTTACCTGTGTGAGTGTCTGTACATGGATAATATTAATGAGACGGAAGAGGAAGGACATTCTCATGGACATCTGGGACATGTAGGACAACAGGCGGCACTCGGACAGGACTTCTGCAACTGCAGCAAGAGGAGAAACACAATCACCAGGTGCTGGAGGCTCAGACATGCTGATCCAAGCACCAGGGCAGCAAGAGCTGGTGCTAAACTTGCAGGGTGGCATTTCCTTGTCTAACCCCCAAACTGTCAAAGCCCAGATTTAAATTAACCTTTATCACCATGGAATACCCCCAGTCACACCCCACTGCTTCCTGTTCACCTTTAGCATCAGACTGATTCTCAAAGCGGTCCAGGGACAGCGTGATGCAGCGACCCAGCATGTTCGAGTCCACCAGAGAGCTGTTGATCTGGTTTAAAAATACCTGGAACTGAACAGAAACACTTTTTAGTGAAGATTTAAATATATTAATACTCAGGGTCATTACCTTTTTGTTATCTCTAACATGTGTAAGAGAGGACATCACCCATGACCCTGCCCAAGCATCCGCCCAAGCCAACACTGGCACTGAGGGCTGACCAAAGGATCTCTTAAAAACATCATGGAATTGGAAAATGCTGTCCTGGCATCCTTAAAATGTCTTCTGAAGCTACATCACTCCAATGAAAGCGAGATTTCATATGCTATTTGTTTTGAAAGAGGGAGAATTCCTGCAGCTCCGTGTTTTCCTACACTGATTTTGTACAAGCAGACAGCACTAGGGAAGGATACAGTGAGGGAGTCACACAGAATTAGAGCTAAAGCCAGTTACAGACCAATAAATAGGAAGTATAAAGACATTCTCTAGAATGTTTGAGTTACTTTACCAGAGGAAAAAACCCAAAAATAAATACTGTTTTCTTTTAAATACATTTATACATCCATTCTCCAAGGTCTACCAGATCTAACAGCAATGAGAGAAACATTACAGTGACAAAAGCAAGAGTATGAGGCTATTCAGAACCTCCCTTCCAGATGGTATTACATGTCCAAAATGCACAAGAGCATGAAATCACTTTGTTGCCCATTCCTGATTTAAATGCGCAACTCAATTTTATAGTTAATTACAAAAGCCACGACTTCTTAAAGTGTCTGTAAGTTCAAACAACATCAAATATCTACATCTGTTTGCAGTTCCAAGTATTTTAAGCCTTAGTCATGAAGAACTTCCCATTGCAAGCTCCAGTGAAAGACTTTTTGGAGCTGTCTCCATGTCCACAACTATCACTGAACCCCAAACCTGTGGATTTCACAAGAGATGTTCTGCCACCCTTGAGCCTGACCTTAGATATGCCTGATCATGTAACAGGGCAATGTTTGCTGGCCAGCTCAGCACTCACTGACTCAGGACAGCTGGGACACTGCTGAAAACACAGAGGGACTTCAGCAATTCACCCCTTAATGTTTATTGTGCCCCAAGCTCTAAAACCACACCAAATCCAAATTAATCCCAGTTTTAGTGCTATGTTTGGTTAGAAAAGAGTGTAATTTGAGCCACAGGGGGCAGCTTGCAAAAATATTTACCTTCTCATCAGTGTTGATGTACTTGTTGAACCTCTTGAATGCATCAATATTGAATTTCATCAGCTCTCCCAGAAGGTCAAAGTAACTCTGAAGCACATCCCGTGACTTGCACTCACTATCAACAATGCAGTAGAGGATATGCTGGCAGGGGAGGAAAACATGTTATTGCCACAGCTTAGTCCAAGCCAGGAACACTACACAGACTCTGATTTCATCAACATTTAAAGCATTTATCTGCAAGTTCTTGGGTGACTGAATGACACAACACTGAACTAAAGACATCAATACAGATGAGTGCTCTGTTAAAATAACTTCCCAGTGATGCAGGTTATACAAATGGCCACAAGCAGAACTCACAGGTATTTTTAAAAAGTGTTCTCAGTATTCATCATACTTACACAAGAATAAGGGGAAATTTTCCATTTATTATTGTTGCATCTATTGTGATTTCTCCAGTAAATTGTGATCCTGACTTTTCTCCTTGAGTGTTTATTCCCCCACTACTGCAAGGGGGTAGCTTGAGTGGCCTTAATTTCCCCATTGAGTTTTAAATCCAGCATAATATGTAATACTACATTTTTATCCACTTTTGGATTCAGATAAATCCTTCTTGATTGTTATGGAGGACGTCTGACATAAACTCTTTTACCTCCAGGAGTCCTCTCTTGAGCAGGAACATCTGGTCTGCATAGGAGGTGGTGCCTCGCAGAAAACTTTCAACCGCTCTTGCTTGCCAAAACCTGAGAAAGAGAAGGAAGGAGGTGTTAGTTTTGGAGCAAGGGGGATCACAACTGCAATTTAAATCCAGTTTCCTAATCTCAATCCAGTCAGAAACTGGAATCAGACCTGTTGATCCTGCACAAAATCACTGGCTGTGATTTCTTCTCACCTGCACTGCCACCACAGCACAACAAAGCCAGACCCTTCCACAGTTTATTCTCAGCCTCAGCTGCTCTAAGCTGGATGAAACCAAAGCTACATCCCCTGGGTCTCAAATGGCTCATCAGAGGCAAAGTGAACCCACCTGAAGGAGGATTCTGCTGGTTCCTTCTTCATCACCTGAAGCAGTCTGGTCAACAAACCTCTCTTCCCATCACAGACAAGGCTCCTGCAGCAGATGGAGAAATAACAGAGTGAGTGGAAGGGCTGGGCAAGCACTGAGCACTGAATCCAGTCACTGCTCCAGAGTTTTCGATGATCAGAATCTCAGTGTTGTGGTGCACAGTACAGATATTGTGCTAGCTCTACCAGGAGTAGTGCTCTCCTCACTGCCCTTGGTAAATATCTGCAATACCCACAACATGACTTCCAAGTAAGTCCAAAAGAAAAATTTTCACTGAAAATTTTAATGATTTCAGAAATATCAATTCACAGCTTGTAGGAATCAGAAGAGAAGGAAAAAAAATACTACATTTGAGCTTAGGAATGAAAGAAACCCCTTTTTTCCCCCCTCAAAAAAATGTAAAGGAAGGTCTAAATTCCATTTAAGAAGCAGAGCACAGTATGGAAAACTGGATGCTACATGAGGTTGTAGTAAAAGCACAGAGGTTGCACAACTGCAATACTACTTGTATTAAACAGCACCTTCAGTGGAGTAGCCACCTGCATTAAACTCATGCAGAAGTAATGCCTTGATCTCACACATCAAGAAAAGCAACATGAAAACTAAAAGCTAAGGGTGAAAAAAAATCCCACGTTCTTCCCAATTAGACACAGTATTATGATAATAATCATAATCTAGAAATCCTCTTAGAGATTCCCTTTTGGAGTGAGGTAAATCTGCTCTGTGCAGACCAAGTCCCTGCTGATAGCCTGGGAGTATTCTGACAAACTGAATTCTGCAAACAATGCTCCATCTGCTGAGGTTTATACACCAGAATTGTGTAATAAAGAGCTTATTAGATCAAAATAGTCCATCTAACAGTTACCCAAATGTAACAGCAAAGACTCTAAGTGGTTTAACATGTTAATCTAATTTAGCTTATTCTGGTTATTAGCTGCTCTTAAAATACTTTGAGCAGACACTTGGATGCATGCAGCCTGGAAATAGATTATTATGTGTGCACACACTGCTCCTGAATGCCAGAACTAAGATTTATTAGCAGGAGCAATTAATGATTTGAGGTATCACAGTTTACATTCCAGGTCTGTCTGCAATGCCTGTTGTGAGGAAGGCCAGAAAGGCAGATCCAGCACATCATAGTGAAGTCTGAGCCATAAACTCCTCTTTTTGGGGTTTTTACAGTTGCTTTTGTTTTTAAAGCACCTTACTTTGAGCAGGAGCACACCTGAGCTTTGCTAATGATCATCAACATCCCACAAACCTGGACACTCCCCACTGAAAGGAGTCACTGAAATTAAAGTGTGGTGGACAGACAGAGCTCAAACAAAACAGGTGATGTCAAACTTCCATTCTAAAGGCTTCCAAAACTCTGCAATTGCCAACCTACACCCTCAGCCCCTCTCACCTGTCAGTGTTGACAACTGCATCCACCTCAGGGATGTTGGCTTTGTGGGAGATTGCACTCAGCTCATTCAGCTCCTGGCTGTTCAAAAGGAGATACTTGTTCCTAAAGCAAGACAGTGGGGGAGGAGAGGAGAAAAGCAGGGTGAATTCAAGAGGCAAAACTGCAATGCCATGAAAAGCAGAGCCACAGGCCTACAGGGGCTGCAGGACTGAGCCAGCTGCTGTCTCCTCTCAGCATTCCCACTCTGCTCCCTGCACAGGCCAGCCAGCTGCTGCTTGGGAAAACCTCCTCCAAAATTTACCAAATGCCACTTCCAACACTGCTTTGAGATGACAGTTCTTTGCTGACTTGTTTGGGATCTTACAGTTCGTAAGTATTTTCTTCTGGATAACACTTTTTTTTTAATCTCAGCAAGATTTTGCTGAATTTCAGACCAAAATAAATATTAAATAGCCAGCTTTTTCACAGCTTCCTGAAGTTTTCCTCTACCCTATAGTTGCTCTAAGTAATAAGTATTTTTCTAAGTTAGAAAGCAGAAACTGCAAAGAAGGAGTCAGTCATCCTGGTATTTTATTATCTGAACAAACTTTACCCTGGAAATATTTTAAAACATAATGAAATGTGAAGATCCGAATAAAAATGGGTATGAACCCTGGGAATGTACATGAATGCTCTATCAAACACTGAACTTTTAATTATTAAATTGTCTGTAAAGTGCACTACATGCAGACCAAGTCTGCCAGAGTAGAAATGTAGTGTAGGGGCTCCCTTTGCCTGACTCCCTGCCCAATGCCAGTGAGCTCTCTGAGAGTGTTTCTGCTTCCAAGTGCTCAAAATCAGACAGCAAAGATTCCTTTTCAGGAAAGCTCAGGGAGCAGAGGATGCAGTGATGAGTGTGAGGCTCCTTGCTTCCAACACTGCCATCCAGGTAAGTGCCCACTGAGGCTCTCATGTAAAGCTTCCTTTGCTGTGGCTTGAACAGGTTTCTGCAATGAGAACAGAGCCCTTCTCTCCCCGCAAGTTTGGTATGGACACAACTTCACTGAATTAAGAGCAGCATACAACTACTCTGTTCTCATCTTGTCCTCAGTTAACTCAGCTTATCTGTGATTTCATAGGAAGTTCATGTAATTATTTAAACCCCCCAACCAGATTCCACACATTCCACTTGCTCAAATGTTACAGCTGGGAGTTGTTTTTGCTCAGACAAGCCTGAGGTCTTTGTAGCAGCCACTTAAGTAGTAACATCATCTGAAGAGATTTTATAGGAAAATCTGGAGTGATTCCCAGGCAAACAATGCCTTGCATAAAGGATTTGCAAAAGGTCAGCACTGCCCCCTTGTCTGTCTCCAGCAGCTCCCCATTCTCAAAGCTGATATTCCACAATCAGAAAGGCTGAGATTTGAAATCTATCCAACAGAACTAAAAACCTGCACAAAAATACCAGCCAGGCTCTAGGAATGAGCAGCACCTGAAGTGCCCCTACACAGGAGTTTGTAAGGAAGTGGACACCATCTCCCAGGAGTGAATGAGAGCAACAGGAATGCAGGATGCAATTCCACAAGGCACAAACACCTCTGTACCAGCAGCATAGCATTAAATAACAAGCAAACTGCATCACCCCTGCAACTGCTCCAGCAGACCCAAGTTTTCTAAGGATGCCTTTTGAAGGCAGACAGGAGATTTCTTCCTATTTCCCCGGCTCACTGTCAGTTCTCAGGGAGAAGGCAGAAAAAGAGGAAAGCTGCCTCCTTATTCCATCAGCCAGAAAGTGTTAACTCATCCTGTACATGTTTCAGCTCATTTCAACAACAGACAAGATGGGCTGGGTTTAACCACACCAGACATATTCAGACATGCCCACCATAGAGCAAATCCTTAGGCTGCTTCAGCAAGAGCTGAAAGGCACATGAAGTTTAGGGAAGTACAACATCCCCTTCACGTGGAGCCTGCCCCATGCCCAGGACACCTGGAACACAAACAGCACCAAGCCACAACCCACCATAGCTTCTCATACTCACTCATGGTGGTCACTGAAGCTCTGGAGAAGCCTCAAGAATTGTATCTTTAAAGTAATGTCCTAAAAGGAGACAAGAAAAGTAAAAAAAAAAAAAATTAAGTATTTTTTGCTATCAGTAGTTACCAAGCCGGCATGAAACAGCTGAATGGAAAACCTTCCCTCTGGACAGCAGAGCAAATGACTTGCATAAATGGAGAAGGCTGCACTTCCCAAAACAGAAGTGGAGATTGCCTCCAAGCACATAACAGGTAATAATTCCTTCTCACTGCAAAGGTAAAAAAGCTTATAATTGTATTGATCAATTCAGAATGTCTAGGTTTGGGATGAAAAAAAATATAGAGTCCAACACAAAACCCAATGCCCTAAACCTGACTGCAGCACAATTTGTACTCTCTGCCTCTTTAGGTATCATTTCTTTGAATTTTGGTTGTCTTCTACCTCTGGCCTCCAGGGGCCAGAAATTTACTCCTTTCCCAGCTCCAAATTAGGAGAGAGGGGAGAAGATAAACTGCCAGCATGAACCAAGGATAGACTTCAGTGAAACCAATAATCCCCCAAAACCTGAATGCTACCACACCTCAAGTCACTGATCACACAACACCCAGTTACTCAGCACAGCTCCTCAGGACTGTGTGACAGGATAAAAACCCAACACAGAATGCCAGGAGTTCCTCACCGGGCTGCAGTCACAGTTCTGGTTGTGTCCATGCAGAACCAGGGCTGAGGCCGAGTGCTTCCTCCAGATGAGTTTGTCAAACAGGTTATTGAGGCCAGGAATGAGTCTGAACTCTGCTATCATTTTATGAACCTGGGGAACAAGAGAAGTACAAACACGTCTGCTCCAGCCTCAAACAGATTTAATGTAGTCTGGGAACTGTCATTCTCTGACAAAAGGATGTGAATTCTTGTCTCAAACAGCAAATGTTTGTGTTAACCAATGTGCAGCAGTTTCCATCTGGTGGATACAGACAGAAAACAGACATTTTGGGATAAAGCTCTTCACCAGTGCTTCAGTTAACCAGTGTCTCTGGAAGCAGCTCAGGACATCACTTCCAGCACACTGAAAATGCATCTAGACCAAACAGCTGAGCTGGGGATATTCTGCAGCCACTCATCCCCTGAGTGTCCTTTTCCTTTCCAGACACACATCTGGAGCTCAGGTGGGCCTCTGATGGCAAAAAACCCCACCAATATTGGTTTTGTTCATGTGACCTGGACAAGAGTCCTGAGCACAGTCCAGCAGTAACACAACCACACCACACTCTTCCTTCAGGTTGAAGGGAAGCTGAACTTCTTCAGAGGACAAAAAATGCCAAACTGCTCAGGTTTATTTATCAGCCTGCCAGGTACATCTTTTTTACTCATATAAAAAAAGCTAATAATTTTGGTGTGAACAGCTGTTCAATACCTTCAGTCCAAGCTGGGATAGTTTTGATGTAAGGAATTTGGAAGATGAGGACTGAGGGAAATACAAAGTGGAATTCTTTTCAGCTGTAGGCCTAGGACAAGGATTATTCCTTGAGATGTGGTTGCAAATGAAAACCACATGACTGGAATGTCCAACATGCTGCAAGAACTAAGTGCCCAAAGCAGTAATGGATACATTCTTAAAATCAATGAACAAAATAATTAAAAAATACTCCAGGCTGTCCCAAGATTCAGACCCATAAACAGCACCACTTCAAGCAGATCAGTCTACCTTGTTCTATTTACTCCAATACCCGAATGAATCAAAATATCTGAGGCTACAGCTCTTTACAGGTTTTAGTTCTAGTTTGCAGCACAGCTGATGGCTTTTTGCATTCCTCTTGGCTGTAGCCAGCAGCTGTTCCTTCTTTATGGAAATCCCACTCCTGCTGCTGGACAACTCAAACACATCTGAAGAAGCATCCAGCTCCTTCCCACCCAGCCGAGCTGCCCTGACAGATTGCTGAGCTTGGAGTTCTCTGCTGCTCCATTATTTCACAACACTCTTGGACACTTTGGTTTAGGCCCAAAGCAGCTCTGAGGAATCTCTCAGAACAAAGTGCTCCCTGTAGTGGCCCTGTCCCTCCATGGCACAGGCACAACAGGCACAGCCAAGCGTGTGAGCTGCCTGCAAGAGCCTCAATCCTCACTGAAGGAACAGCTCTACCCTCAGTTTTAACTCCTGAATCTGCTCCGTTCCAAATGACTCAGATTCCAAGGTCTGCAATTTAATTTGCTCAGCTCTGAACTCTCCCCTGCCAGAGCTCCTCAGTCACATCAGTGCCTCTGCATCACTCTCAAACTCATTACAATTACTCTGCCTGAGGATGCCAAGAAAATCCCTGCTCTGAATTCACCCTTCAAGCTACTTTGGTTTTTCCTGCTGCCATCCAGCTTCCCAGGAATTTCTCTATTGCCTTCTCAACACTAAAACTGCCTCTGCTAAGCTGAGTTTCTGGGTGTGCAATGTGGCTCCCTACAGCAGGGGCAAGGAAATCAGCTGGTAGCTCTTCACCACAACACAGACAGGCAGGACAGCCCAGGAAAATACAAACAGAGAGTCATTTAGGGTGTGACCACAATGAGAAGGCAGCAAAGGCCCAGATCTGCAGGGAAACACCACTTATCCCCAAGAGTGAGATCATCCCTGGTGTGGCAGCAGGAGGAACCAAGTCACTGCTGCCACAGTTATCAATTTATGCAAATCTGCCAGCAATCTAATTTAAACCAAGGATTCAGAAGAAACATTTGGGGACAGGTTGAGTTTGGGAGGCTGCACTTTGCTTCAAGCAAATGCCAGACCATTATATGTCGATTATTACAGCAGACTGAAGCAGGTTTGTGATGCCCTTAATAAACATCTGTGCAAAATGAATCCAATCTAAATGCAGCAAGTCCTTTGGCTGCTCATCCTTTTATTCCTTCACAGAAACGAGAGACCAAAGAGCAGCTGAAATGCTTGTCTGAGTGTGCTACTGCAGACACTGCTGTGCCTGCATTCCAGAGCTTCCCATGGAGAACAGCTCAGCTCCAGTCCTTCCTCTGCCTGGCTCTCAGGAAGGGCAGGGGACTCACATCTGCCACACAGGTCTTATGCAGATTAAGGAATGAGGGATATATCATGTGTTTCAAAGGCAGAGGATTTCACAAACAAAACAAAACAAAACGACAAAAAAATACCCCAAGCCAACTCCCCTCAAAAACAAACAAAACCCAAACCAAACCAAACAAGAAATAAACCAAAAAAAAGGTCTCTGGACAAGAAGTGTTTGGGAATGCAGTAACTCAAATCCTTCAAGAATTCAATTCCAGCCCTGAGTCAGCCCTGGGAAGAAGGGAACTGCAGGCCAGCTTTATCCTTAGTTTCCCCATCTGCACAGGGGCAGAAATAGCAGATGAAGGATAAAGAGTTGTGTTCCCAGGAAATTAAATAGTAAATTCAGCTTCAAAGCTAGCTGCTTCAGCAGCAGATTTTTTGCCTTGTCACATTTGACAGGAACACACCAGAAGTGACCCAGGGAAGGCAGGAATCCAGCACCTCCAGCAGCAGCAGGATGAGTGCAGGCTGCAAGCAGTTTTTGCAGTATCTGTAACACTGCAATCTTGTGGGGAACTCAGGCAGGGATAAACGATCTGCCTTGATACGATGGAAGAAAAAAGTCCTCCTAATAGATCCATGTTCTGTTATTTTCAGTTATGTTTTGGGCTTTGCTTACATTTTATTCCATGCCTACATAGAAACAGCCATGCTAAAAGGAATGACGACATAATTAGGAGTTGTTTATGGTAGTGACTGTGGTTTCTGCAAGAATTGCTGGTTCCCTCTGCTTCCTCTTATCTGCTTCTTTTAATGCCAAGTGTCTGCTTAGAATCACAAAATCCCAGGATGATTTGGGTTGGAAGGATCTTAAAGCCCATCTCAGTCCCCTGCCATGGTCAGGGATACCTTCCACCAGACCAGATTGCTCCAAGCCCCAGCCCTGAACACTTCCAGGGATGGGAAGCCCACAAGCTCTGCTGTAGGTTCAGAGTGAACAGGTCAGTTATGTTTGGGACTGAACTAAAACCACTCTTGTATGCAGATTAAGAGATTTAGGAGATTGCTGTGTTGGAGGGGCCAGAGCACTTTTATCTTGATTTTATTCTTTGGTAGTAAACTCCCAGCATATGAGTCACCAGCTCTCCCCACAGCAATCTCCTGCCCAATAAAACAGCCTTTCAATAACTCCCACCAATTTGGCCCTCCCAGTATCCAGGACATCTGAATGCCCCTGCTACCCCAAGCTCTGCTGAGCTGAGCAGACTGCCAAAGTTGGAAACCTGTCAAAACTGCACCAAAGATTGCTTTGCTTTTCCCTTCATAACCAGCTTCTGACCCATTTAAATCAAACCACAGCTAAGCTGCAGTAACTGGTTCTTCACAAGCCTGTGTGAGACAGGGAATGTATTTGTTTTTCATTTCAAAAGGCAGAAAGGCAAAGGAACAGATGAGTGGGATTTCCAGGCAGTGACCAGTGCAGACAGAAATGAGGAGCTTCTTCCCAGCTGGAGTTTAACAGCATGCTCACATTTAGCCAAGTCATGGCAATATGCTGCAAAAATCATCCAGAGGGTTTGCAAAAGTGAAAGCAGCCAAAGAAGGGTAAGGCCTGAAGGGGCTCCATCCAAACTGGTCCCCAGGGCAGCAGGAGGGGGAGAATGCCTGACTGCAGCTCCTGCAGAATCCAGGTATACCCACACACTCCCTCCCACAGGAGGCTCTTCCTGCATCTCTCCTGCACCAGAGCAGAGGCTCTGCAGGGACAGGACCCCACAGTGGTGAGCACAGTGTGTCACCAGCCCTGCCCTAGTGGTTCCCAGTGAAATGCTGTCTTTTGGGCAGGGCTGCTGGGATGGGATTGCCCAGCTTTGAACCTTGAGCTTTGCCCTGGTGTTTATGAGTCCACAACCTCATTCGTGAGCACTCAGGTTTAAAGAGACACCGAGTGTGAGCATCCACTGGGGCTCACCTGATTCCTCTGCCTGCCCATGAGCAGCACACACAGAACATACAGCACCTCCAGCTTGTACATGATCTCGTGCATGATCTTCATGGACTGGGGCAGCTGTGTCCTTGTGGAGGTGTTGGCCAGGCCACTCTCATCCGAAGACTCTGAAAAAGATGGCAAAGATGTGAGACTGAGGCAACTTCAACAGGAAAGGATTTGTTACAGTTGTTAGTTTTACACTGAATGCTGCAGCTGTAGGAGCAGCACATCTGCTGGTATTTTCTTCTCAACTAAAAATAGTGATGTACAGCATATAAGCAATTTGAATTACATGCCAGAGAAAAAATACAGCTTAAGATTTAAGAGGAGATAAAATCGGATTTTAAAAATTATTTTTCCATTATGAACTTAACGACAGCATGTCCCTAAAATAAGTAGGCTCACCTAAATAATTAATAGGCTACTGCACCAGAGCATGGCAGAAAAGGTAATACAAGCAAGTGGGAGATTATCAGAAGCGCTTACTGTTAAATCTACTTTCATTTCATACCTCAGAACCAGTAAACTTAGGCCACAGTTAAATAAATTTCATAAGCTAATAGAGAATTACCCTGCTAAGAGCAGAAACAGGAGTACTTTTGAGCTCTCCCAGACAAACACTGCATTTCTGTCATACCAAACCACAGATGTGCTCCAAAGCATTTTCCTAAGGTTCCACTGGAACAATTATTGTTTTCCAATTAACTTCTTTGATTTAGCTGGAACTACCTTTCCTTTTTAAAGAAGAGACCACTTGCTTGGTGTGAAGCATTTGAAGCCAAAGTCATGAGCCAAAGTTTTAGAATAAAATGCTGGTGAAGCCACTGACCTCAGGAGGGTTATTTTAATCACCCCCGAGGAGGTTGGGGCTGAGGACGCACAGCATTTCAGTGTTAGATAGGCATGCAAAGGGCACAGAATGCTGGAGGATCCCTCCTTTGGCTAACTTTAATTTATTAAAAAATCAGTGCTACATAAGAACAAAACAAGAGCCACACCTAAATGTCGGTATGTGAATCCTCCTTGCAAGAAAAGGGGGATCAGGACCACATGAAAGGAAAAGCAACACATGGCAAACCCTGAGGAAGGTTAGGGCATGCATCAGGGTGGAGCAATGCAAGGCAGGTACCTGTACTGCTCTGCTCTGCCTCTTCATTTGCCACTCTCATGAGAGCATCCAGCACCAGGGCATTGTCCAGCCAGGTGTACCACTCCTCCAGCTCCTGCAGGAAGCTGGAAGTGCCTGATGTTTCAGACACCTTCCGTGTGGCCAGTTTGCACAACCGCTCGATGAAGCCTGGAATATTCAGAAGTGTTGCTGAAAAAAAAAAGGAAAAAAAAGAGAGAAATAATTTTATTAAAATTTAAGATCACAAGGTACCAGCACATCTACTTTAAGAATACAGAATGGTATGGTTAAAAAGATCTGGTTAAAAAGATCTGAAGATGGAAGAATTCAGTGCACTCTCCTGTTAAGGACTGAAAGAGAGCATCTGTACCCAGGAATAATTCAGTGTTGTTCTCCAGTCTTATCAAGGAACTGATCTGGCTGAAAATTAAGCTGACAGAAACAAAGCAGCAGCCCTTGGAAGGGGCAGCTCCACCTCCCTTTTTTCCTCCTCTTGCCCTCCTGTGGTGTTGGTCTGTAACTGAACTGGCTCCCTGCAGCAGCTGGGAGGAAAGCTGACAGCTTTTCAAGCACTAGGATCCTGAGTTAGTTCCTCATGGAGCAAAACAAATGGAGAACACACCACAGCAGCCCCAGCTGTGAGGGTTTTGACTGTGGAACTGCACCTTAAAAACAGCAGTGCCAGTACAGAAGTCACTGCTCTGCAAAATGTTTGGGGAGGTGCATTTTGCCCTCAACTTAATTACAGGACCCATTTATTAAAGATAAATGGCTACAGCTTCACTTGCAGGGCCAAGGAGAAAAGGACAAAGAATTTGGCCACGAACATTACATGAAAGAGTTGCATCTCTGAAAGAATAAGCTCCCTGTACAGCCTTAGAATCAGACTCTGATTGTGCCCATAAAAACGATTAGCTAAACATTTGCCTGGCAAGAGTCTATGCAAATATCTGCTTCAGCAGCCCAAAAGCTTTTCAGCACAGTAAGAGCTGAAAGCAGCAGATTCTACATCTGATGGTACTTTAACTTTTTCAATTCCTACTAATCTTTCTAGGCAAGACTTCTGCACTGAGAAGTACTCAGCAAAATAAGGAAAGCTGCCCTGTGCCCTAAGATAATGCTGAGATCAGACCCACAAATTACCAAGGCTGGTTTGGTAATACTGGGCAATATAATTAATATTAAACACACTTCTCTTTTTGGTAAAGACAAGACATCCTGTTTAGGACAACAGCTGATAAAAATCAGAGAAGGAACTGCTTCAACAGCAACCGCACTGCAGGCACTTTTAGCTCAGGAATTCATATTTTAGAGGACACAGAATTATTCTGAGCTGCTAATGAGAAGTCCATGGACATGGCTGAGGTACAGAAAACAAATGCAATTATTTTAAGCCACTCAGAGAATGCTGAAATGACAGAAATTAACCCACCTAATTAGCACCACCCTATGAAACCAAAAGCTACAAAGTTTCATTAACAGGAAAGATTGTTTCCAGGAAACAATCTGAGGGGAGTGAATCAAGAAAAATGCTTTGGAAGACACAACACTTTCAGAAATATAGCACTATGTGACATTGAGAGAGGAAACCTTGGTACACTGCTGAGATTATTGTGATTTGTTCACAGCATTACAATTACCTTGATTAATTTCAGCTCGGGAAGGGCCCAAGTTTTTTTTCTGCTGGGCATTTTTGGCCAGAAGTGTGTGCTTGTCATCACTGCCCGTGTCGAGCTCCGAGATGGTGACAGCCAGGATTCTGCAGAAGTTGGCCAGCTGCTGCTGGTCAAAGCTGGACACCAGGCTGGCCAGGTTGGGAATATCATCCAGCTGGATCATTTCCTGCAGGAGGCAACACCAGCTAAGTCACATGGGATGGTCAATAAGTGAACACAGGCACAGGGAGATCTTCCCTGGGGAGCTCTCTGGGTTATTCCAGTTGTCATAAATAAAACAGTTTGGCTTTCGCAAGATTAAGTTTATAGTTAATGAAGTTAACTAATTAATTTCAACTAATCATAAAGAGTTGCCTCTTCATTTTTTAACACAGCGTTAGCAAGTGAGCAGTCTGAAAGCAGCTGAGATTTACAACTACTGTCAGGCTTAGCAATTCCAAAAGTATAGATACGCATATTTTAAATATTATTTTTGTACTGACAAAATGTTTGGGGGCTTTTTTAACTAAAAAACCCACAAAACCACAACCTAATTTAATACATAAATTATGTTTAGGTATTAGAAGTTTCAATTTTGTTTTCCAATCCTGCCTTTTCTTTGAAACTTACAGGTAAGAACTTCTAAATTTTTTCACAGTCTTTTTATCCAAAGTTCTTTTTAATAAAAAGATGTTGAAAACAGCTTTCAGAAAAAAAACCCCTATTTTTCTTGAGACAAACTAAGCTCGTTTCCTATTTCAGGAAGTACAGCAACCTCAATCTTACTCTAAATATTAAAGTATCAAGTTACAAACTCCTGACTTTCTCCACAAAATGTACACAGACACTTTTCATTCAAGGTTTTCTCAAGGTTATATCACGAATATTTTACTGGCATCACATCAAGGCACTGAGCTGCCATGCTGCTGGCAAATAAATTCAATCACCAGGGCATATAAATCTGCACAAACCTATGTCCCCAGCCTACAACTTCTTAAGAGAGGTGACAAACACCCAGGAATCCTAGACGTGAGGAAGACAAATAAAGTATCTGAAATTCAAACAGCAAGGATGAAAACTGAATTTAGGTGAGGTTCATCTTCTTTATTTGTAATATGGGCTGCTCTTTAATGACACTGAGGTGCTCAGATCATGGGGACTCAGCTCCCATCACTCACTGAACTGTGTAAAAGCACAAGTATGACACCACATGAATAGTTTGGCTTCTTTATGAGAAGTGATTGAAGTTAATTATCACTGTGAACAGGCAGGTTTCAAATATGCTACAAGAAGTGAGAATGGCAGCTTAGAGGATATCCTCAGCAACTCTTCAAAGAAACAGCTGTCCTTCCTCTACTGGAATGAAAAGCCATTCAAATGACATTAAGAAAGCAGTAACTAACCTTTTTAACTCCCAGGATATCTTCAATGAGTGTTGCAGTTTGCAGGAATGTCTTTTTGTTTGTCATCAGTGTAAACAGGAACAACACAAAGTCGTTTCTCTCCGCCAGCCGCCTCGTGACTCCTTCAGTCTGGCAATGAGAGCACACAGAGCCAGTGAGAGCCCACCCGAGCAGCCACAGGGCACAGCACAGGCAGGACAGCCCTAGAGGTGATGTGGGACTGAGTCAGCTGCTCCTGCAACCAGGAAACTTTGTGTTTGTGGTAACCAAACCATCTACAGTCCTTGTTTGAAGCCAACGTGGCGCCTGCAACAACGTCAGGCTGAGAGGCTTCACCCCAAGGCAGTTGTTTCTTGTCTGGATCTAAAGCCAACCCTGCCCGCCTGGGCACTCCCCAGAGGGGCTGGCTCTGCCTTGCCACAGCAGCTCCCAAACCCTCAGCACTGCTCTGTCTGAGCCACCCTGATCAAGCACTGGCCTAGATGAACAGGGTTATGAACCCCAAAGTCAGGCTGAGGCATGAAAACCAGAGTTCAAGGCTGCCTTTCAGGCTCTGAGCTCTGCTGAGAGCACAGCCAGGCTTTCCTGAACTCACTGCTTGCAAAACTGTGTCTTATCCATGACTGACAAATTCCCAATGCTCACAGAGCCAGACTAGCTCAGGTAATTCCCCAATATTTACTCGTAAGCATAAGAACAGGTAATGCTGCCCACAGCCCATCTCTCTGATCCTGGACACTTCTCATCTGATCCCAGCAGCATTATCAAAGTGAATTAAAACAGAGCTGCTGGTCTAGAAATTGCAAACTTGTTTTTTAGCATATCCTGCTATTCTCAGTTTGCAAAAGTTGCATTATCTGCAGTTAAAAAAATAAATCATCCAAGCCAAGGAAAAAAAGTGTTCCCTCTCTTCCCTGTCCCACGTGTACACAGATCCTTATCAGTGAGACATGATCTAGTAAAACTCAAACCCTGGAGATTAGACTGATGTTTTTGGAAGAGCTCCAAGCCACTAACTGGCTCTTTTAAAATTTTTTGTTAAACAATGTTCCCTAGGTTATGGCATAATGAGGTGTGGGATGAAGTAAACAATCCTGAAGATGTTCCCTGCATGCATAATCTGAGGCCTTTGCTTTTAGTTTCAGGATTTTAATGACAAGGTATTTCCAGAGGCCTTTAACCCAGCACCTTCCTTTGCACTGATCTGCCACCACTGAACTGAACAAAAATCCAGCACATGGGAGTTGCAGGATCAAATTTAAAACCCTTTGCCAGCTCCAATAATGAACAAGACCAGTTGTAGCTGGGCTTAACAGGCATCCATTCCCAGCTTCAGATTTTAAGCTGGAACATAACAAAGGCTGGCAAAGCTTTCCTACGGAAACTAGGAGACAGAAAGATCCAAACAAGGGAACTTAAGCTTGACAATGCAGCTCAGAAAACAAATTACTTGAGCAGCACATCAAAATCAGAGTGATTTTGTATTTAACTGAAGGAATTTTAATGCAAAGATTCAAAGTTTAATTTATACTTAAAACAGTCTGCTTGTTGTCTTATCAAGCAGCAAATGTAAAAAGTGACCAGAATAGTTGTACTTACACATATACAGGTGTTGTACAGTATGCTTAAACAGTCCTTGATGAGGTCATCACTTACTGCAAAGGAGAGAGCAGTCAGTCAGCAGCCATTCCCTGCCAAGGAGCACCAGTGGCCATGGGAGGGACAAGGAGAGCTATGGAATGGGTGACAATTCCAGGCTGCCAGCTCAGAGTACATATGCAAAAGCTTTATGGGATAGAAGCCACAAGAAACACTCTATACCTGACCTGTCACATGCTACATTTTTGTATGGGGGGGAAAAATGACAGTTCATGCAGTTTTCTCCACTGGAAACTCAAGCTGCTTTCTCAGCACCTGCACTTCATAGAAAAACTTTCAATCTGCTTCACTGCAGCACTTTAATATTTAAATTATGTTTTCAGTTCAGACCTCCAACTGCCTGTAGCTCAAGTTCAAGTCACTTCACCTTTGAAGTTCCCTGGCTGGCAGGCACAGGGAGCACTGTGACATTCCCTTCCCTCAGCAGGGCTCAGGGAACCAGCAGAATCCCAAACAGGGGAAATGAAAACACTGCAGCCAAGCTGCTCCAGCAGGAAAGTTGAGCTGAAGCCACTCTCCTTACAGCAGTGTGGAAATGAGCAGTCACATAACAAAAAGTGTGTTGTTTTCCTGAGCTACTCATCTTGCAATCTCCACAGTTCCTATTACATAAACAATGTTTTATGGCTAATTATTCATTTTTCACTGTAGCTGTAGCCACAGGAACAATAGGAGTTCCCAGTGATAGCAGATTTAGTGCTTTTAGTCAAGTGTGCTGTGCTGAGTGCGGGAATCTCCGGATCTGTGCCCAGAAACAGGTGACTCTCCCAAATCCCAGCACGAGTCAGTACCACAGAGAACAAAGAAACCAATGATTCACTCCTAAATGAATCAACAGGAAATTGCTGGCATGGAAAGAGAATAACAGAAAAATAGAACAATTTCTGTCTGAAACAGAAACACAAGGCAAAACTGGAGAAAAGAAAAAGAGATAAACCACTTCTTTACTTACTTTTCTGCTTCTTTTTCTGTGTAATAAGAGTTGGTCTCATGAGAATTTCTACTAAAAGCTGTAAAAACAAGAAAAAGAATTAAGGATGTGATACAAATAACCAATTAATTTGTCACTGACAAACCCAAACCTGTCTCTGCTGAAATCAGAGGTGAATAATGAAGGCTCTACAATCAAACCCCCACTGGTGTCAAAATCACATTGACAAATTATAGGTGCATTTACCCTGAAGAAACAGTAAGAGCTGTACAAAATAATCTCCCACTGGCAAGTTTTAGAGAATTTGAGCTTGCAAAGAATGCAATTTCACATGCCTCCAGATAACATCAAGGATGGTGATCACACATCTCATTTTTTAAAATAAGGAATCTTTAGCAATAATCTGCAAAGAGATGCAAATTTTGCCAAGGTCTTCCCTAAATCTTGCTGGGCTTCAAAAACATTTCAAGTCCAGACAGAATTTAGCAGCTCCAGATTTGATCTCAGCATCAATAAGCCACTGCTTGTGTACAGGAACCTGTATGTATATTTACATTTATATTTCTATTTAAGGAATGTAACACTCGGCTTTCCAAGACCAGTGGTTCTGACTGATGTAGAACAGATATTTAGTTGCTCTAGTCTGTAACACTGGTTTAGCCTAAACATTGAAAAAACAGCACTTTATTTAAAAATGAAAGTCAGCAAACAGAAGGAACTGATGACTTCTGCAAGAACTACTGCAAATGCCACTGATTTTAAAACTCAGTTTAAAATTGTTAACAGCAATGCAGGTTCACCCAGTCAATGCCAACTCACAAGATACTTAAGAGTTTACAGCGTGATCTATTTGCCCCATCTTAACTTTACCCTTCTTTTAATGAACTACTGACCTAGACACAGAGGAAACCACCAGAAGATCAAACTTCTTCCCTTTCAAATCTTAGAGAAGGATTTTTGAAAACACACAGCACTGGTTTCCATCCCTGCCTTTAATCACATTAAACCCACCTCTATCAGCCAAAGCTCTGACCATAGCACCAGGTGATTACAGTGGATCTGATATTCACTGCCCAAAGGGAAAAAAACAACCAAACACCAACCAACCAAACCAAAAAAACAACTTGTGCCAACACACACAGATTCTCTGCACTATGTTGAAATAATTTCTACAGGAAGTACCACTATTTCCCTTTAAAAACAAGGGAAACTTAAAACATTTTCATAATGTTCTCATTTGCTTGGGCAGCTGAAGGCTTCTTCCCTCAGCTGACAGGAACAACTAAACCAGTGCTCATTTCAAAACAACATAAACAGCTGCCTTATGTAAAAGCAAGCTAAGTGTGACAAGAAATAAATAGCAAAATTAAATAGCTAAACCAAATAAAAACAGAGTGTCAATTAGTTCACTGGAAAATACAAGTCATACATTTCTAATGAAAGCCAAGCCAGAGTCAGGCACCATGCAGCTGAGCAAATGGGTATTTGTGCAATGTAGAAATAAAACAAATAAACAAAGTGATAAATTGCCAGAATGTCCACAGAAACCTTCCAGTTCTGTTTAAAAATCTTTGCCATAGATGAAGCAATAAACACAGACAACCTGGCTAAGACAGAGCCCTGATGTGCCTAAATTGCCACAGATCCCCCAGTGTTAAGTAAAATTCTAACTGCTTCAATGCCAATTGTGTTATTTTATCTCACAACCAGCAATCATTTGAAATTATCTTCATTCAGACTGAAGGTCTAATCTTTTTTTAAAGTAAAAACAGACTGACTAAAGAAAAAGCCAGGTATTCTATACCATATAAGAAAAAACTACCTCATTTAGGATGAAATACCTTCAAAAAAACACCCTTTCCATATTTCTGATTAACAGAAAGAGGCAAAATTCTAATGCTTAACACCAAACTGGTAAAGTAATTCTGTAGCCTGAATTTAGAAGCTTCAAAGACCTCACTGAAGAGATTTCTCAGTGGGATGATTATCATGCAGATCTTTTGATATTGTTGAAAAAACACACTTACATCGACTCCTCCAAACAAGTCAAATGTGTACGTGTTTGGGAAACTGGACTCTTGAGCAGCTTTTCTGTCTTCTGTGACATAAGCCATGGCTTCCATTGAAAGGAGTGGAGATATTTCCTGCATGCAGGAGAAAAATAAAGAGATGGTTCAAAAAGAAAACCATTCATCAGTATAAACACTATTATCTTCCACTATCTGTGTGATCCACTCATCTTTATCTGCATCCCCAGCTCTTACCAGCCAGTTTTTGACAGATACCATCATCCAGACAGCTCAAAAAATTAAGAGAGTATGATCACAGTAGTCTTTAAAGAAGGACACAACAAAATTATCTCAAGCTTTAGGAAGAAGAGTGCAGGCTGTACCTTTAGGATGCTTTGGCACTGGGAGAAGTCGCTGTTGGGGTGGCTGTGCTCATACAGCTTCTGCAACAGCAAGGGGATCCCATTCCATTTCGCTTGTTTATCTCTTTCCTTCAACAAGGCCTCTGTGATCTGCAATGAAGGAAGAGCATAATTCCCATGTGTCCCATGCTTCATAACCAGGAAAACAACCTTACCACCTTCCTGGAAAAAGAGCTTACAAAATTCAGCACCTCTTTCCACGCAGCAAGTTATGCAGGACAGGTAGCTGCAGAATTTTACAGATGCAAAGAATCTTAAGCAGCTCGGGGCCTAAAGCAGATGCCCTTTAGAGTACATAATCTCATTCTGTATTTTTATATTGATTGTGTATTTTGAAATGGGAACACATTAGTCTCTAAACAATTCCATTAGCAGAACTCCAATTGACAGGTCAGTGAAGGAGGAAATGGGTGTCCTACCACTATCTCAAATTCCATTGGTCTAAGGCATAGAATGCTGAGGATGGAAAGGCTTCATTACTTGATGCATTCAGCTAGAAAGGTGTATTTCCTCAGCCAAGTCCCTGAAGTCATTATTGATCACAGCAATGACCCAAACCATGAAGATTTACAGGCAGGAACAAATCAAAGGTAGAAAATTCCCTCTGTAGTCTTGGGCTGCATGTAAATGGAGACCACCAACTAAATCAGCAGAACAACAACGCTGGCATTATCCTGAGAAACAGGCTGCAACCACAAAAATGCATTTGCTACTACAGCTGTCCAAAGTTTCTTCAATGTTCCTCCTTTTTCCTTAAAGTAAAAAAAAAATCTCAATATTCATCACTGCATTTAACACCTAAAAAAGGGAAGTAGCAGCACAAGACTGAAATATTCTGCTTAAAATCCACAGAATATGTTTTGAAGTCTAAATACTTTCATGTTAACACCAGGAGAAGCTGTCACGGAGGAGTTTAGGACTTTAAAATCAAAATTCACCATCCAGTCACTGCTGACCAAACTTTAACTCCTTTCCTCTCCGATACTTCAGAGATACCTACACCAACCCCAACAAAGGGATTTATTTTTGTACACAGCATAAAGTAAAGCAGAGACAATTTCAGCGGGATTTTTGGCTGAGTTTACAAATGTTTTATATACCCTCCAAATAAAAACAAAAAAATAAAAACCCCAATCCATGGGTCAGGTCCTCAAGGCAAACCTCAGAATGTCTTGCACTGGGAGGGACCCACAGGATCATCCAGGCCAAACCCCAGCCCTGCCCAGACCCCCCAACAGCCCCACCCTGAGCATCCCTGGCAGTGCTGCCCAAACGCTCCTGGAGCTCTGGCAGCCTCGGGGCCGTGCCCATTCCCTGGGGAGCCTGGGCAGTGCCAGCACCCTCTGGGGAAGAGCCTTTCCTGATCTCCAGCCTGACCTTCCCTTGAGACATTTGTGGGTTTGCTCTTACTTCCAGGCCTAAACCCCTAAGCTGCTCTCATTCTGCACTTTTCTGTGGTTAAGTGACATTTCCCTCCCATGTGCTTAAATCTCGCTTCTTGCTCTCAGACACAGCGCAGTGCACAATTCCAAAGGGCCATTCAATCCCTGATTAGACAATTATATGCAAATATACTCCAACTTCTGACTGAGAATTTAACCCTTTTCTCTGCTTGTTATACAAGAAGATCAGAAAAGTGATGCAGCTGAGAACTCAGCCTGGCAATGTAGCTAATGTAGGTCCTCATCCTCTTCATAAGATTAAAAGTACTTAGGATTCTTTTCCTGATGAAAAACCTAAACTTTTAGGCAAATAAGAACTTTAAGGGTCTTGAAGTACCAGGTTTTCTTGCTACAAGCAGTGATTGAAACAGCATGAGCACACCTGGGACATAAAATTCTCCCCAGTTTTTAACTTTTCCCTGCTTTCTGAATCAGAGGAATCAAACAGCACTGCTGGAGAATGATGCAGTTTCCTTCCAAGAAGGAGAAACAGCAAAGGACAAAACCAGAAAGCCAAAATGACTCCTCATCATTGGGGCTGTGGGTCAGCTCCTTGGAAGTCACATATTTGATTTCTCCTTGAGACACTAGGCACAGAGTGGGCCAAAGGAGCTCTACCACTACCTCATCCCAGGTGTGGGAGGAGTACAAACCTCAAAGGGATGGGAGGACCTGGATTAATTGCTGGGCAAAGTACAAAGAACACACAGCAAAGTGCCAGGGAAAGAGTCCAACTCTCCAGCTCCAGCTGATGTGGAAGATACCACAGGCAGGGATGACGTGCACTGGCTGCAATCTCAGGTTCCAGTAGAACAGAGTAGAATTCAGCACTTAAATGCTCTCAGGAAAGACCAAAACCCTTTAATTAACATTAAAACCTTGTGCTGGGTCTAACACCACATTGTTAATCACATGTATGCTTCTTGGTTTGGGGCAGGATCCATCTGAGCCATCTCCACTCCCATTTCTGTACTAGCAGCTTCTTCTCCCTGCCCCAGGCTCTGAGGCAGCCACAGGAAACTTTCAGAACTGAAATTCTGAAAGAGTGAAGCAAATGTTTCCTTGCTCTCATCATCTTTTAAGTGCTTTCAAAAGAGAAAAAAAATAAAAAGGTTTTTTTTTTCCTCTTGATTCAACACATCTTTGGTTTCACTGCAAGCTCTAGCTTGTGGTCCCTCCTCTGTATTTGAGGCTACCCTGGCTCTGGATATTTCCATTGTGGCCGGGTGGTATTTGCCATTGCAAAGATTTTGGATTCTGGGAAGGGATTAAAATTCAATCAGACTTTGTGGAGCTGTCTTTCTTCACAGCCATTTTGGTTAAAAACTGCATCTCCTGTTTTCTGTAATAGCAGCTAGTCAAAGTTTTTCATTTATAAGCAAAATTGGTTTTCTTTTTAGGGAAATTTTACTGAATAGTCATCAAAATAAGCACTGAGTCTTTTGGGGATCCTTTCCTCTGTGGAATTTTTTGGTCTCATTCAAATATGAAAAGTGCAATCCAGCACTGATTTTCCTCATTCACTGAAAAGCTCTGGATGAAATTCCTGAAATCTTGCAACAAAATTTGAGTAGTTAAGTATTATCTAGAAAGAGGGAGAGGCTGCAGCAGCCCAGCTGGAAGAGGCAACCATTAAAAGCCAGGACTTCCACAAGGGCTGGCAGCTGGGTTTGGGACATGACAGAATAAGGATCAATTCCTGGGAAAACAAGAGCAGCAACAAAGTCTCCCAAAGAGCCAGGTACAGCAAATCAAACTGGTACAAACACCAGGACTGCTCATGATCACTTCCCAGATTGCTGCAGCATATCCCAGTTCTGGCTCACAAACAGAGAAACCAGGGACAGCACACTGGGCTCTCCAGAGCGGTTCTGCTCCAGGCAGATCCCTGAACACAGTGACATACAGCTCATCCAGAGCTCCCAGGCCATGTCCCAGCCCAAAGCTGTCTGTACAAGCCAGTTTTACACCTGAGCTTTCCTGACTGCTGCTCCCCAGCCAGGTGATCACCATGTCCCCCTGCTCCAGCCATGCCATGGAGCCGTGGCAGTGCAGATTTGCTGGAAGGGCAATCAGGGACCTTGGAGAGGATTTAAATTCAGAGGTAAAAGTGTCTCACCAGCCCACCCATGACTGCAAGGTAGAACAGACTGAGTGGTTGTCTCTTTAAAGATTCCCAAGGAACTGGAGCTCAGGATTTCCCAGGAGATTACTCCACGGACTGAAAACTACCATAGGAACACTTTGCAACTACATAGCTTAAATAACGTTTGTGCATCATTTTCCTTGACAGTACACAAAGGGCTGAATAAAGACATTGCACACGACTCTAAATATTCCTTTTAAATTTCTTTCTAATCCTCCTGTCTTTTAAATCCTTCCAAAAATTATACAATAAGAAGCACGGAGTGCCCTGACTTTGAAGGGACCCACAATGCAGCCAAGGGATCATCCAGTGCAGCCCCTGACCCTGCACAGACACCCCAACAACCCCACCCTCAGCATCCCTGGCAGCGTTGTCCAAAAGCTCCTGGAGCTCTGGCAGCCTCGGGCTCATCCTGCAGGCACAGCCTCTCCTGCAGGAGAGGGGCAGCTCTTCCCCCCTGCTCTGTGCCCATGCCCTGGCACGTTACCAGCATTGCCAGAACATTTCTTACGGCCCTGAGATCTCTTGGAGCTAACATTGCTCCCCTCCCATTCCAGTGAGGATTTTCCTTTCCGCCTGTGTTCCCTCATTGTGACAATTCTCCTTGCCCTACAAAGCAAACCTCTGATTTTCCTGCTTGCCTCCACCCCTGTGCTGAGCTGTGGTCAGTGACACCTCTCTGTGTCTTCCCAAAAACTGCTGACAAACTGAAGGCCCAGGAATGGTGACAGCAGCAGAAATAGCAGGAGCTAATCCTCCCCTCTGCTCTCCAGGGCAGGGCAAACAGTTTCCTGATAAAATTGTGTCTCTATTTCACATTTTACCCTTCAAACATTTCACTGTCTTGCTGAGCACTTGCTACAGGAGGGCGTTTGCTGTCATCTCTCAGAAAGCACAACCAGTGACTCAGGTGTCCAGGCATCCCTCACAGCACTGAAGGGTTCCTGCTGTGGCAGACTTCACAGCTATGACACATCACTCAGAAGGTTTTTAAATTCCATTTCTCATTGCAACCATACATTAAGACTGGAAGTGCTTTAAAAAAGTCAGAATTTCCATTCTTGGGATTTTCCATGACCACTTCTGAAGTACATTTTCAAATGTCCCAGAAGTTTAAAAGGAAACAGGCACAAGATTATGGATCGTGACAAAGAGATGCAAGCACAGGGTCTCTATGTATTTTTAATAACATCGAAGCCCTTCCATATCATTTTCTTCAAACCTTTTAGGCTGTACTTTTAAAAAAAACCCAGAAAACTAATATTTGTGCAATTAAATATTTAATTTTCCTCCGAACAGTAGTAATTTAGAAAGTTATCTCTGACAGGCTGTCAGGAGAATGATTATCAGGATTTTGGGGAGTGCCCCACTATCCCAGTTCTGTATTGCATTTTCCTCTCCAGTTGCTAATAACCGTCCATCAGCCTGGCTAAGCTGTCTCCTTCCTCACACAACTTTTCCCACAAAAGCCTGTAACCAAGGCAAATGACCCAGCAAGCTTCGGTTTTAACACAACAGCTTCTGCACAGAACACAACTGCTGGCCCATGGAGCCATTCCAAAGGAGAAGCTGAGAGCTGCAGCTCCGGGGCAGAACACTCTGTGGTCAGGCACCAGCTGAGCTGTGATCAAAAACAGGGCAGAGCCCCACAAACGTTATTCCTAAAAGAAAACTCTGCTGGGGGAGTTCTGTGTAAGAGCACTATGTGCAGCCTCTTTCCAGCTCCTTGATTCTCCAAGTGCAGATCAAGATTCCCTTAACCAGAGTCCCCGTTTCTCCATCCTCACCAGCCCTGGATGCCCCCCCCCCTTCTCCTGCCAGCCCAAAAGCCAGACATGAACCCAGGAACACACTGTCCTAAGACAAAATATGCCACAGCTTCCAGCCAGGCCTAACCATTCCCACAGCTCCCAGACTGCAGCTCTGCTCACCAGAGCTGGAAGAAGACAAGGAACATGTCTCTTCAATCTCCCATCCCACAGCACTTTACAGAGCAGGACAATTCCTACACAGACCTTTGTCACCAGCAGCTCTCCAAACCTACTACAGGATCTGACAAATCAGAACAGAGCTACTAATGTTTGCTTTGTTGATCTTACTCTCAGAAAAAAATAAATCAACTACTATGTATAATTATACGGAAATTATATTAACTTCCTAAGTTTCTTCTTTAATTAATTTTCAAAGAAAACAAAATCTGTAGGGCTAAGAAAAAGCAGAGGGATAAAGAGTATCACATCTACATTTTTCTTCTCACTCATCTCCAGTTGTACCAAAAGAAAAAAAAAAATCAGACACCAACATAACGCAAGTCCAACACAGGCACTTTTTGAGCATTTCTAGTGCATGGCAGAGCTCTGCTCCTGTTACATAATAAAAGCACATCCAGGCTTTCCAACACTCCCTCACTGTCCTCCCCTGAAGAGGCCTAAGCCTGCTAACACCCACACAATTAGAGCTACTCAAGTGGATTATATTCATGTGAATGTTGTTTGTTGGTGCTGTTTTCAGGAGGAAACAAAAAACTGACTCAAAACCAAAAGCTTTTCTGAGGCTTAGGAAGCTACCCCTGCTGATAACCTGCAATGGCAGGAGGTGGAAATTGGGATGTCTGAGGAAGAAAATGTTTTCCTTCCACAGAGTTTTTTTTAGAGTGGATAGGGACTATCTTGCTACGGGAAGTGTCTACTGCTAGGGATAGCAAAGCATGAAATACAGCTGGAAAAAAGGACTCTTTTTTTCCATTCTGATTGTTTCAGCTAAGCGTTGGCAATCCTGTGAGGGTGAGAGCAGTGCTGACGCTCAGCTCTTGGGACTGCACCAGGAGCACGTTAGTTTGCCAACAAATCCCTGATCAGTCCACTATTACTCTGCTCTGTCTACAGGGATTCCCAGAGTTGCACCTAAATATCTGCTTGTTTCATGCCATATCCATGCTGTCCACAGCTGGCTTGCAGCAGATGAAGTGTGTGCCCTCTTGCTGAGGAGATTTGAGCCTGATCAGCTCAGCCAGAGTGTTCTTGGCTTTCAAGGAACAGCAGCACAAACGTTGTTCCAGAGCCTGTGATCCATGGCCCAGCTGTGTCCTGAGAGGGACAACAAACAACACGCCCCTCACAACCAATATCCTTCCTTATTAGAAATGTGTCACTTCTGGAAAGCTGCTCTCCTGCTGGCTCATCAGCACCTGCAAAGCCCCTTGCACTGGCTCTGTGCTCAGGGCAGGGCAAATCCTGATCCAAGGTTATGCAATCTGATACCAGCACTGAGGTTTGTGCAGGGCAGCAGCTGATGCCAGCAACATGGATAAAAAGGATACAGGAACAAATAATGGCAGTATCTACTGAAATCTGCTTTAGCTAATCAACTTCTTATCACAGAATCATTTTGATTGGAAAAGACCTCCAAGACTGTAGAGTGCAACCAGCGACTGATCCCCACCTTGTCACCCAGCCCAGAGCACTGAGTGCCACATCCAATTGTTTCCTGGACATCTCCAGGGACGGGGACTCCACCATCTCCCTGGGCAGCCCCTTCCTATATCTGACAGCGCTTTCCAGGAAAAAATGCCTCCTGATGTCCAGCCTGAACCTCCCCTGGTGCAGCTTGAGGCCATTTCCTCTCATCCTGTTCCCTGGGAGCAGAGCCCAACTTTTACCTGGCTGCCCCCTCCTGTCAGGGAACTGTGCAGAGTCAGAAGTTCCCTCTGGAGCCCCCTTTTCTCCAGGCTGAGCCCCTTTCCCAGCTCCCTCAGGCACTCCTCATATGACTGATTTTCCAGCTCTGTTGCCCTTCTCCAAATAATTTATTATTAATTATAAAGCAAGACACCGACTGGCAAAGAAGCCAAAGGCTCTGGGTAGGTGAGCACAGCAGGAATACACAAATAATCCAGATTTCAGAGCCTCAGTTGACCTCAAAACTGCCAGATATTCAGTGGGCTGTTGCTGTCAAAAATGCTTTTATGTCCCTGTAAGATTAGAGTGATAAACTTTTAGATGCAGGCCTGTCAACAGTGATCCTCCCCAGCTCACAGCTAAGCCCCTGCTTTCCTCATACAAAAATGGATCTTGAGATCACCTAAGTATAGTACACAAAGCTTTGTTCGAGGCTAAATGCCACTGCTGCCCATGGCAGGCACCCCAGCAGGGAACTGTGTTCCCCAGTCTCCCTGAATTAACATCTTGAGAAGGGCTTCCCCTCCTTACAGGACACCAGCAGTGCAGTCCAGGCAGCACATGACCCAAAACTTCCTTCCAAAACACAGCTAGAAAGAGCTTCAAGGACACCCTCATGACTTGCTCTGCACCCCAACACAGCAACCTGACCCTCTCTCAGGCACTGCAGGAGCAAATCAGTTGCGAAATGCAAGAAAGGGCTCCCACACTGCCACTGAGGTGTCAACTGCAGAAAAACTGGGAATGTTTTGATGAAAGATAGAACTTAAAAAAAAAAAAAAAGCAAGCAGCAAAACTGCCCTGTGCTTCTTTAAAAGTTACATCAAAGTGTTTTATATTTAGATCACCTACAAACAAAAAACGGCTTCAAGATAAAAGTACAGAGACACGGAATTTATGAAGTTCAAAATCATTCAGGGAGTTGTTATTTCCCATGCCTTAGCTTAAGTGAATCATGGAATGGTTTGGATGGGGTGGGACTTTAAAGCTCATTCAATCCCACCCCCCTGCCATGGCAGGGACACCTTCCACTGTCCCAAGGTGCTCCAAGCCCCATCCAACCTGGCCTTGGGCACTGCCAGGGATCCAGGGGCAGCCTCAGCTTCTCTGGGCACCCTGTGCCAGGGCCTGCCCACCCTCACAGGGAAGGATTTCTTCCCAATATCCCATCTAACCCTGCCTTCTGGGAGTGGCAAGTTGTTTACCCTTGCCCTGTCCCTCCATGCTCTTACACAAAGTGATTTAAAATATCCTCCTACAGCATTTATGAAGTGCTGGAAGCTTCATCTGTCTGAATGTTAACTCTCAGGGCAGCATAACGATGCCAAAATTTGTCAAGTAAAACAAGACCAAACCCCAGCAACAAAAACTTCAATCTTGGGCATTATAAGGAGGATGCAACCATTTCCTTGATTGCTATAAAAGCTTAAAATCCCCAAATGAAAACAGTACCACTGAATTTTTCAAGCAAACCAAAGCCCAGAGGTAGAAACCACCCTACAGACAGCAGAGGTGCATAAGGTTGGTACAGCTTTACCTGACTGAAGCTGCAGTGGCTGAGGAGGTGCATGAAAGAGAGAGCATAGAAGTGGACAGGTAAGGCAGTGAGACAAAGTCTGTCCATGTGCCATAGGAAATGCACTCCTAAAACAATCCCAAGGAAATTACTTCCTTTGAAACAGCCAATATAGTTTTATATTCCTGCAAATTACTGGCTCTTCTTAAGGATTAATCAAACTAGCAGCTGAGGAAGCAGCAAAATAAGGACAAAAGAGCTGTAAAAAAATCACCTGCTCTTTTATGTCTCTGCTACAGAACAAGGCACAGGCTCATGATGAACATGATGCCTTAGGATCTTAGCTTTTATATTTTTCATATATTTCTTCAGTGCATAACTCTAAACTCCATATCCAGTGTCAGCTGCTGCTTTCCCATTTTGGTCAGACACTATTCCTCTCTAGGCTTGGGAATCAAGGATACCCAACTGTCTCAGGCCCCGAGAAATGTGAACAAAAGTGACTTGGGGGGGGAGTAAACTTGAGCTAAATCATTTCATTACCTGAAGCTGAAACTGGAAGATTAACCTCCAATATGCCAATGGACCAAACTTATAAAAGTGAGAAAATCCATGACTCATACACCATTTTGGGTGTAGCCCCTGGGGGATCTTTGTCTGCCCGAAATGATGGCCCATCAATAAATATACCTGCTTTTTATTCCCTTAATTTTGTCTGGCCTCTGCTTTTAGGTAGTCCTAAAAAGGCATCAAACAAATATTCTATTAATTATTGCTCAGAATCCTTCTTTATCAAGAAACATGCTGTTGTCTGCTCTAGTACATTAGAGAAATGCCATTTTTTATTCCATCTGTCCTCTCTTAAAATACTTCAGCTCAATAAATCAGCACCTGGATGCAAGTTCTTTACCTCACATTTCATTTTCCAAGTGTCAGCATAATTTTGCATTTAATCTGCAAGAAAAATTCCAATCCTTCTGCATAAAAAGAAATTAAAGCCCATGATCCTTGACCAGCTTCTCAAAAAAGCCAACATCAGCACACGACAGGCAGAGGCCCGGGGTAAGGAGCTGATTTCATTCCTTGGTATTTCCCAGCATCATCAACTGGGAAAGACGACAAGAAACAGATCTGGAGCAGTTTCTCATAAAACCACCTGCGTTACGGAGCTAAAATGTCTCCTAAGCCCTAATACCACGAGGCTGCCTTTGTGCAGGAAATACGTTTAAATTTCGATGCTGCATTGTTACAGTCCCAGGCAGAGTTTCCTTTCTTTGCAGGGAGGGCCACACCGACAGAAGAGGCGGAGAACGGCTGGGCGAACGCCCGTGCTGCTCCGCGGCGCTCGCAGAGCCCGGCTGAGCCCGGGGAGGCGGCACACG
>JAHLSL010000064.1:3870030-3880402 GCA_025920805.1 Petroica traversi
GGAAGGGACGGGCCGTGAGGGAGGGAGGCAGTGAGGGACGAGCTCCGCGCTCCTCCGGCTGCCGCTCCCCCGGCTCTGCCTCACGCCGGCCCCGCTGGATTTCCTTCGCGGTGCTTTAATGTCCACTGGCATAGTGTTATTTCTACCGGTTTATTTCCACCGGGATACCTTGTGGCTCAGCAAGGCCCAGCCACAGCGTTTTCCGTTTAAAGAAAAGCTCACCGAGAACTATCACAGTTGGTTTTTGTTTAATTTAAGGCTTTGTTAGATGGAACAACGCTGGGACAAGGAACAGTTGAGGCTGTTCGGTGTTGTTCTGAGTGACCCAGCCCACAGCACTAATCTGAGATTAGCTCAGTTGGTCAGAGCACGGTGCTCTTAACACCGGTTTCAGTTCCTGCCTGGGCCATTGACTTGGAGTTGGACTCGATCAGCCATGTGGGTGCCTCCCAACTCAGAAGAACCTGTGAATCTTATCAAGATCCATCTAATTACTCCCATGGAGAGATGTGTGAGTTCTCTCAGCTCCAGCAGATGAGGAACAACCTCATCTCTCAAGGCTGTGGCCCCTCAGTTCTGCTGCTGGCAGCTCTTGGATACCAAAATGCCATGGTCAGGAGGGATCTAATGAGTTGGACATGTGTCCTCTGCCCCATTATGTCCTTTGTTTTCCTCCACCTCACAGGTGGGACAATGCTGACATTCAGGACCTGACCCAGCAGTGAGCAAAGCTGTTGGAGAAGGCCTGGGCTTTGTTTTCTGCAGATTTGACAGTAAAGAGTGTGTGAGATGTGAACAGCTGGAAAACAAAAAGATAACCTTTAGTGACAAGGAGCCACTACCAAGAGCTCCATCGTTGTCCAACAACGCCTGGGTTTGGGTGCTCCTCTCAGCAGGGCTGCAAGAGCTGTGTCAGTGCAGAATTCCTGCACTGCCCATCTGCCGTGGAAAGGAAAGAACTCCATAGGTCACCAGTCCTTCCACTAAGTCTGTCCCATGCTGTGAGCGTCTCTTACCATAGTTCGTTCACAATTACAACAGGATTTCTACCCCAAAGGATAAAATGCAAACTTTATTTAACTTCACAGCACTAGTACAGGTCAAAAAAAAAAAATATTTCTTTCTCAAGGCAACCACCCAGCAGCACAGATTGGGCAATGGTCCAGTTGTATTTAAGTATTTCCCTGTCCACCGGGATTTATTTATCCTGTATTTCTAGCCCACTCAAATGACTGTAGCTTGTGTGTAGCTTACTGCAGCCTCCTCACTGTCCAGCAGGCTTGAAGAAAGTCCATCACTTTTCTGCCTCCCTTTTTGTTTTTCCTTTAGAAAGAAAACCTCTTGGTCACACTCCTTTTCTGATCACTGCACACAGCTGTTGCAAAGACACTGCTAATGTATTTAAAGGTTTGGATGTGCTGAATCAGCTGAACACCAAGAGGTTCATGAACATCTGTTCAGCTGCCTCCTGCACCACGGCAGAGCTGCAATTCCAGCCTGGCCTGAGTCCCTTTCCATGCAAGCCTCGTGCACAGCTCATGTCCAGCTCAGCTGGGGCACCCTGGGGGTGGCTGCACTCACTGAGGTGCAGTGAAATAAGCTGAGCCAAAGGGAAGTTAAAAAGAGGAAGGAAATGGGGAAAGACGAGCATGGAGGATTCTTTAAAAAGAAAGCAAGCTACACTGGAGAATCAAACATTTTCTAGACTACTCTCCAGCTCAGTTCTTTGTCCAGACATCACCTGGACATTTACTAAAGTGGTTTCCAGGCAGGAGGTACTGACCCACACTGATCTGAAACAGGGGGACTGAGCACTTTCCCATGCTCCAAGTGCTCTGCTCCCCCCACACCATTCTTCATGCCCAACAACCTGCCAGAGCTACAAATCTGAGCCTTCACCTCAAAATAAATAGGTTTTCTCCACTGGCCAGCAATTTTTCAACATGGACTACATGTTTATAAAGTGGCCAGAGGTTAAAAGATGGAGCCCAAAGAGAGCTGTAGTGAAGCTACAGTAATTCCTGCTTTCCCCTTATGACAAGAAGTCTCATTTTTATAAAACAAAGTACACTGGGGACTTTCTGTAAGCCTTTAAAAGTCACAAAATCCAAAAGAAGAAGTACATCTAATATGTAGACCTTTCTTTTTCTGGACACCTGTTTGATATTCAGGCAACCAACTGCTTTGAGATCAGCAGCTCACCAGCATTAACAGCTGATATCTGAGTCATGGCTTAGAAAGGAGCAGTAGCAGAATTTAATGGGAAGTTGTTTCACTTCAGAATAGAATTCACATTGTGAGGTACCACACTTTCCATTATGAAACTATAAAAATATATTCCCAGAACCTGAAACAAGTTCAATAATTTAAAGTGATGATGCAAAGAGGATCAGGTGTTATCTAGGAAGACCTGTCCCAGTACTGCAAGCTTGGAGTTAAAAGATTGACTGGGGCAGCTCAGGAGGGAATGTGAGCTTTTCTTAGAGTTCCTCTTCTCTCCAGCTTTCTCCGAAGAGGCATCTTTGGGGTTTTTTGCATCTTCCCCTTCACCATGGTCAGGAGCTCTTTTTAAAGTGAATTTCTTGGTTTTCTTCTGTGAGTAGAATTCCCTCATCAAGTCTTCCACCTCCCACTGCTCCTCCTTGCGCTTCCTGCAGCAGTGCAGGGCAGCAGGGTCGATGGGGTGAGCCTCGGTGTTGAAGATGTAGCCTCCAGCATTCAGGACACATTCCCCATAGGGCGTGACCACCACGTCAAAGTCTGAGCCATCATTGTGGATGAAGTTGTCTGGGTCAAACAGCAGGTACAAGTACTTGATTGTTTCAGCCAAGAAGAAGGACTCCATGCGATTATCCAGCCTGTGGTCCCTCAAATCTTTGATCTACAAGAGAAGAAACAGAGTGGGTTACAGTTACATTGAATTCAGTAAGTTATGGATTTAGGGCGAAAAATAAAACCAACTTGGAATTAATTTCCGTTAAACAGAACAGTATGACACCAGCTCACCCTGTATTTTACCACAGAATGGATTGGGTTGGAAAGAACCTTAAAGCCCATCCCATTCCACTTCCACCATGGGCAGGGACACCTTCCACTGTCCCAGGATGCTCCAATTCCTGTCCATCCTGGCCTTGGATACTCCCAGGGATCCAGGGGCAGCCACAGCTTCTCTGGGCAAGCCAGGGCCTCACCACCTTCACAGGGAAGAATTGCTTCCTAACATTTAAACTTGCCCTCAGTTCTGACTGGGCAAGGAGATGAGCTTCTCATCGTGTCGCCATTAAAGAGAAGCAGTCATATGGCTTTCACTTTAATCCAAACATTTTTAAGGAGTTTTTTGTAAAATAGAGCTTGATAGTATGTTCAAAATCCTCTATTAAATAACTTTGTAGAAATCACTCACTGCACTTCTTGTGTGTTTGACCAGATTTTCAAGGCATAGTGGGAAAGCAGAATCACACAGCTGGCAGGAGGAGCCTGCACAAGAGGCCTTCCTGCTCACCTGAAACACCTACTAGAGATGCAGAAGCAGCTTCTGATGCTTTCCCATGTTTTGGGCTCTGGTGCAGCAGCCCATGACAGAATTTGGCCCACTGTGAGAGAAGCTACGACTAGAAACATGACCAGCAGTTACCAGAGCAGCTCCACAGAGAAATACAAGAGGCTTGGTGGACAAAAGTCATGTTTTGCCCAAAGCAATTGTCTGACTCAATGGTAAAACATCACTTATGAGAACACCTTCTGAAAGCTGTTTTTTAGCAGCCCTTCAGCTGACATGGCAGAAGATTTAGCACTCACAGTTGCAAAGCCACAGTCCACCTTGCTGATTTTCTCTATGGACTCCACGGCATCTCTGCCCAGCTCCAGCAGCGTGGGGTCTCTGGTGGCACGGTACAGATACATCGCACTCTCAATCAGCTCTGCAAAACACCCAAACGTTTGCCAGCACAAAAGTTATCCAACCATGCACACAGGGAAGGTGAGCTATTCCCTGAATTAATTTAAAAATACTTCAGCCTGATCAGGGGAACAGCCTGGCTTGCTTTGTGTTTCCTCTGGCTCCAAGCACAGATTTGCTTTTCCTAAGGATGTGCTACCAAGAAATTCCATCTAAGCAGCCTGCAGCAGCTCAGGTAAGAGTGACTAATGCTGCCTCCCACATTCAGCAAGTGGGAGAGGAGCAAGAGACAAGAAAGATTAATGCTCAGTTGTCAAAGTTACAAAAAAATCCTTCTGGAAAGGATTACAATCAAGAAATTCAATCCACAAAATACAGTTTTTTAACAACACAGTGGAAACACAGAGACACCATAAGCACCATGCTGTGCTTATTTACTAAAGAAACAGGTCTTTAAACTGTAACACCTCTGATAGATAAGGCTGATGAGTATTTTTGATAGATTTGTCCAGTGTGGATGTCACTTGAACACTCAGACCAAAAGAAAATTAATTATTTTTATTTACATTTATGCATCCAATAATCTGCCTAATTTCTTTTTCTTGTCAGAGTTGTAAAAAATCAGAAAAAAAGAGAGATAATTTCCTTAGAGTATCACAGACAACACAGAATCCCTCTAGATGTTGAGCTTTACTAGTGCAACTAGAATGAGTTTATTTCTAGAGCTCAGCAGAACTAGAGCAGTGTTTCACACTCACTTTCACTTCCCTAAATTTAAAGGACACAAGCAGTCCCTTTAACATTTCATGTGACTGAAACACCTCATGCCAGACAATCTAACACTTAAACATGTCAAATCCCACACTGTAACAAAATTCATTACCAGGCCACCTTTCCATAGTAACACTATGGTTTGCTTCCTGTTTCCTTCCTGTCTTTGTGAGTGGGGGAAAACAAAACATGCAGCTTTGACTCTGGAAATCCCTGCTCAAATCCATGCAGGAACTGAGTCAGAGCAAAACTGGGGAGGAAACTGTGCTGCTGCTAATATTTGCTCTCCCCACCAGAGCTAGAGCAGGAGTGCATGTCTCTTTTAATTGCAGTTCTGTTTACCAGGCCTGAGTGGATATCCTTCCCTCTTGTCCACTGTGTATCCCTGGGGAATGTTGTAGAACTCGGGCAGGCCCCCAAACTGCTTCCAGACCGTGTAGTAGTTGAGGAAGGTGCGCATGGCGTTATCTACGTCTCCAATGAGGCTCTGAGAGAAACAATTAGCAAAGAAACAGGGCAGTGAAGGAAAACCAGCACAGGAACTGATGCAATAACACTGCTACAGGCAAAGAAATACCCAGTAACAGAAATGGGTGTTTCAGCAGGTCTGAGTGGTGGAACTGATCCTGGGCACGATGCCTTAAGAACAGGTAAGGCTGAAAATGCTGATTTTCTGTTGGATCACATTCCCACACCTGAAATAATATTAATTTTTTTTTTAAAGAGGCTGTGTTTCTTCAGTCAAATGTTTAGTCAATCACAGCATCCAGTCTCTTAAGGAAGATAACAAAGTCTCAGTCCAAACATGAAGACTGATGAGAAAGCAAAACTCTTGATGGGAAAAAATTCACACAAATAAAACATTTGTGAGGTGATAGAAAAAGAGGTGTGAGTTTCTTCTTTTTCTCATTCCCATCTGGATTTTGGGACCACGATCAGTGGAGTTTGCCACAACAAAACTACCCTCCCATCATGCTGAATGGGGGACTTTTTCATAGACTGTAGATAAAAATCAACATTTTCTTCAACACCTTCTCTCATCAACACCTTCTTCAACATCTTCTCTCGGCTCAGGCTACTGCAAATTTCACCAGAGCTCAACCAACCTTTTAAACCTGCACAGACGAGGGTTACATTTCTAACTTTTTCTTCATGACCAGCCCCTGACAGATGAATCACCAGATTCATCTGCTGGTGTAACAACTCTTACCTGCAGGCCTGGCCAATAGGCCTCCAGGGACTGGAACACAGGCATGGACACTGTTCCTTTGTACATCTGAACCCACAGGTACCAGTCATCAAACTTGGTGTAATTTTTGATAGCTTTGTTATACTCTGTAAAGAAACAGATGGGTAGGTAAGCCATCTGTAACAAAAAAAAAAGAAGAAAAAAAAAGCTTATTTTTAAGAAGCCCCTTTTCCACTTGAGCTATGTTCAATGAGTTCTCAGGCTGCTCACTTTGATAACTCTGTTATCACAGACTGTTCAAAAATATTACAGCAAAGGCTTCAGGAACAGTCTTGAATGTGTCCCACTAGATCCTTCATCTCCTCCTGCTACAGCTGCTGGGCCCCTTCCCACAGCAAACCACTCACCCAAAAACATGGACATCAGCTCCTTGTCCTGCAGGAGGATGGCTCCTTTAACCAGGTACTCAAAGTAGGAGTCCACCCCTGCCCCAATCCCAGCATCCTGGGCCACCCACTTGGCAGTGATCACATCAATGTGGTTCCCCACCTGGAAGGGGTGAAGGAGAAGAGAGAGAGGGAATTCAAGTGGCACAAGAAATCCTGGTCCTTTTTTCAGACCATCAGTTTTACAGATGTACCAAGCAACCAGCATTTTCTCCATTACAGGACACATTTATCAGTATCAGAGAAATACAAACTGTGGAAAATACAACTCTTATGCTTATATACAAACTATTGAAAATAGAATTTTCATGCTGATAATGTATTTTATATATATAATAAACATGTTTATGCTTCCAACATCAATGCTTCACCGGCCAAAAGAACATATTATAATGCTACTGTAAAAATGCACAATTTCAACATGAAGTGTCTGGTCCTAATTCTGATCTTACAAAAGAGTACAGAAGGATGGAGAGGTGCAGATACAGAGACAGAAACCAAGAATGTCAAAGGAAAAGAGCTGCCATATTAATATTTAAACAGATGCTGACTCTTCAGCCTGTGAACAAACCCAGCTGATGGAGAATTAAATACACAATCACGTCTTTCTTAGCAAACGCGAAAAAAGCCAGCAGTGATTGAGGATTTGGGGTATAAATCAAAAATAAACAAAGCCCAAAGCAAACAAAGGGAAACATTTCTTCATACAGCCTGTTAACAGTTTGCTGCAATAAACACTGGGTATAAATAAATCTGTTTCACTTCACATATGCAACACCAGAGTTCCCAGAGGTTAAAAAAGCAGCAATAGAAAAGAGCAGGAAACAGTGAACACGGAGATAATACTGCCAGGTCGAAATACTCCTGAACCCCAGAGCTGCACAGGCTGGTAATATCTCAGTGTGCTTGCCATGCTCTTGTTCTCCTCCCTAGGCCTTTGTCCCACCAGGCACCAGACAGACCTTCCATTTAATCTGCCACAGCTGCTGTCCCAAGAGCTGCAGCACCCAGCAGGAGGCATTTGTCTCCCAGCCACATCTGGTGTGGGCCAGAACAATGGGACAATGTTGGACTGCTGCAGGAAAGCAGAGATGGGGGTGCTGCAGGTGTTGAGGAACAATGTCACACACGAGCCTTCAGCCCAGTTATGAGCACTGTGGTTTTATCAAATTCTGTCTCCTCTCTGTTGATGCTTTTTTATGCCTAGAACTGCAGCCACAAAACGACACAAAAAGCAGCCCAGCACACTCCAAGTCCATTCCTCACTCACCAGCCCAATATCCGAGCGATTTTTCCACAGTGCCTTCAAAGCCTTCCTGGCCACCTCTTCGAACACTGGGTCACCAGTGAGGTGGCTCAGGGTGGCAAACTCCACTATAAACGTGCCAATGCCAGCAGTACAGGTGACTGGGGTCTCCCCAGGGTTCACTCCATGCAGCAGGTTCACTGTGCCATAGGGCATCCCAGTTGGGGTTTGGAAAGCTGAAATACAGGATTTTGGGGTCACAGAAGTGCTCAGTGTTGTGTTGAACAGACTCTGAAGCAAACGTGCCTCACATCCCACTGCACACAGGCAGGAACTGCAGAGAACAAATTGAGAAGTAGAGTGTGATCCTGGAGGGGCAGAGAGGGTATCCCAGTAGTCCTGGGAAGGGCCTGGGGACCTCTTCCACTTTGCCAGAGCAGCAGACTGCATCCCCACCTTTTTTTACAGCACAGGCAAAGTGGTCACTAAACACACTGTCCAGCAAAGTGCAAACACTGAGGCTCTGATCACTCCATGGGCCCCACAAGGGAACAGTGCCATGCCACCAGGGCACACAGCCCAGCTGCAGCCCACAAAGAGCACGTCAGGCAGCAGCTTCTTGTTTTCCCAAGCTGCTGTCTCACAGCCTTTATTTATTATTTATATTAAACATATTTCCCCTCAACCAGCAACAAGCACACTGCTGTGTTGAGCACAGACAAAACTTGGCATGCACACATACAACCACATCTTCCCTACAAACTAAGCTTGCTTGGAGCTCAGGGAGCACAGGAGTGGTTTATGAGCTGGCTCCTCCAGCAGTGCATCTCCCACCTGAGGCAGCAGCCAGCTCAGGACCCCCAGCACAGTGCCACACAGCACACAGGGCTCACCTGGCAGCAGCTTGCGAGCTGCTTCCTCAGCCATCCTCAGGAGAGGCCCTGAGCAGGGCCAGCCAGCTTCCACTTCAACCCCAGCCTTCCTGGAGAGCAGGTGGGCAGAGAGGAGCCCCCCAACCACTGCAAGGACACAGCAGAATCCATTACCATGTGGGGAGGAATGAGGCTAATTCAAATCCACAAAATAAAAAGAGTGATTTGTGTCTTCCTGCTTGTTTGCAGGGCAGCAGAAACATGTGGAGTGATAGGACAAGGGGTGATGGCTTCAAACTGCCAGAGGGCAGGGTTAAATTGGATATTTGGAAGAAATTCTTCCCTGTGAGGGTGATGAGGCCCTGGCACAGGGTGCCCAGAGCTGTGGCTGCCCCTGCATCCCTGGCAGTGTCCAAGGCCAGGTTGGAGCAACCTGGGATAGTGGAAGGTATCCCTACCCATGGCAGTGGGTGGAATAGATGATCTTTAAGGTTTTTTCCCACCCAAACCACTCTCAGATACTATGATATATTTCTTTTTACTAGGGAGAGTCAAGAATTTCTGTGTGACTCATAGAGGCTGTAAGCTATTAGCTATTACTTATATTCCATACTTATATTAATACAGCTGTATTAGCTAATATTAGTTATTTCACAGGCTGGTCTATGGTTATGTAACAACCACAGAGAAATGACACTGATGCAAAAATTGGCTCAGCAATATTCGGCATGACAAACAACAAAAGCATAACCAACAGTTTTGTGCCCTGACAATGTCTTTTAGCTGGATGGCACAGAAGCAGTCAGGATTTCAAGCTGAAAGACTCCAAAGGCCTTTGTGGTTTTGAAGAAAAAAAAAAAGAATAATCCTAGAAATTAATAATCTATTCCAAAACGGTATAGAAAAGATGACAGGATAAAATCTGTATTCTTACAGTGAAAAATATATTTATTCCAAAGCTGAAAACCTCACACCAGAATACTGAAAGTGCCACATCTACATCTGCTTGTTTTGAGACAGGAAGGAAAAAGTGATGTGCAAGGACTAAAAGGAAGTGATGTTTGTTTGGGGTTTTTCTCTCTGTTTACATGTCCTGTTACTCTGCCTCCCAAATTTCCTCTGACCACCTCCTCACCACCACCTCTGAGACTCGTACAGGAGGGAAACTGAACACAAACCCCACAGAAAAGCCCACCTCACCTCGAATATTTGTTTCAAAGACAGATGCATTGACATCAATATCGAAGTCCACCCCCTCCTGCAGCACGTTGACAACTCGCTGGAACTCAGAAACATTTCCCAAGATCTACAGGGAAACAGAGAATCAGGCTTAGAGTTCACAGGAAAACAAAGAGTAGTTCAATAGTTGGGGCTGATTTTAGTTTGGTTTTACTGTCTGTGAAATCATTAGTTACAGATACTACAAAAAAAAAAAACAAAAAAAACCCCAAGAAAACAACCTGACTGACAGTTTAATCTTGTTTTAAAATAATTTCTTCACATCTTTACTCCAGAGTGTGTCAGGAATGGAGCACCGTGCCACCCCTCCCAGGGATGATGTAAAGGGAAATGGAAAGTTCTGAAGTCAATGAATAACTGACTTCTGGCACCACCACGTAAACCCAGGTGTACATGTAGCTCCTGAGGCCTTGAGCAGGCTGTGGGCACCCAGAGCTGCCTCCTACTCACCAGCAAGGTGTCCAGGGCGTCGATCAGGGTCAGGGAGAAGCTGCGGAGGAGACAAGCGAGGTGAGACCCGGCCGAGGGGGGCGGCCCATCCCCGTCCCCATCCCGGGCACAGCCCTTACCTGCCCCAGGTGTCCTGCCCGTCGCACGTCAGCGGCCGCAGCTCGTCGTAGGGGAAGGCGCTCTCCAGGTAGTGCTCGTAGGCGTGGTAGAACATGGCCCGCACCCGCTCCCTGCGGCACAAGCACGGCGCGCTCAGCCCCG
>JAHLSL010000064.1:3887643-3915629 GCA_025920805.1 Petroica traversi
CCAGCTCTGGGTGCTGTGTCCAGCTCTGGGGTTCTGTGTCCAGCTCTGGGTGCTGTGCCCAGCTCTGGGGTGCTGTGTCCGGCTCTGGGGTGCTGTGCCCAGCCCTGGGGTGCTGTGCCCAGCTCTGGGGTGCTGTGTCCAGTTCTGGGGTGCTGTGCCCAGCTCTGGGGTGCTGTGTCCAGCTCTGGATCCTCAGGACATGGGGACAGGGAGCTCCTGGAGCTGAGGAAGGGCCTGGAGCATCTCTGTGCCCAGGAAAGGCTGAGGGAGCTGGGGCTACTCAGCCTGGAGAGAGACACAGCTGAGAGAGGTTTCAGCCCTGGATGTCCCTGTCCATCCCTGGGTGTCCCTCTCTGTCTGTTCTGGGTGTCCCTGTCTGTCTGTCCATGGGTGTCTCTGCCCATCTCTGTCCATCCCTGGATGTCCCTGGTGTCCCTGTGTCAGGGAGGGTCAGAACAGGGCCCAGGCTGCTCCAGGTCCCAGCAGTGGCACCAGAGGAACTGAGCCCAGGAACTGCCCTGCACAGGAGGCACAACTTCTGCCCTGGGCAGTGCCCAGCCCTGAACAGAGCTCAGGGAGGGCTGGAGTCTCCTCACTGGGGATATTCCAGAACCTTCTGGATTCAATCCTGTGCCCTGTGCTCTGGGATGGCCCTGCCTGAGCAGGGAGGTGGCACCAGGTGACCCCACTGTGGTCCCTTCAAGCCTGATCAGTCCTGGGATTTTGTGGTTCTGTGATGCTCTGCTCTCCTTTCCTCACAGGGAAAAGCCCATTCTGCTCCTGGCTGACAGAACAGGAATGACCACAGTGCTGCAGCTGACACAGCTGCCAAATGGAAATAATTTTAAAGAAAATCTTTGTGTCTTTATTAACAATTACTGAGAGTGGTCCAGTAGCATCTGTGCCATGAGAGGACGGTTTTCATGGCAGTTCTGCTGCTGCTGTCTGAATCCTCAGATGTCAGTGGGCTGGAGGGCTGCTTCCTCTATTATTTGAAGATGATACTTATTTTTCCTCTGCTAATGTTACTTAGAGCCTTCTAGAGAGCCTTGAGGGTGAGTGCTGGCTCCATTTCCATGCCGGACAAAATGTGTGCTTTGAGGTACCCGTCACCACTCCAGCTGCGGAGCTGCTCTGGGGCAGTGAGGTGACATGGTGGCAGTGGATTCCTAAAGGGCTCCCACATGGGAAAATGACAGGCTGGAAATGCAAAACTCCCTGCAGTGACCTCCCGGCTGTGCTGAACCAGGCTCCTGATAACACCAGGGTGGCAGGGGAGCTCCTGAGCTCTGAAGGTTGATGTCCACTCTGGGAGTGACTGAGCACAGCACAAAGCCACCATCTGAACCCAAGCCCCTTTCTTTACTGGTGTGCAAAGGAGAAACCAGCAGTGATACCAAGGGACACCCAGCCACCAATTGTGGCACCTTTTCCTGCAGCTCAGAGTGGGGAGAGGATGCCATGGTCGGTGCAGGCACAGGACTTTCTCTTGGGCCTTTCCCACAGTGTTTTGAGGATAAAATGCATTTATCATTTCTATATAATTTATCACAGATCAACCATAGCCTCACAAGTCCCCATTCCAGCCTGTGTCACACCTGCTTTTCCGTGTCAAACATCTCAGGGCTGTGGCTTGAGCATTTCAACTTTTCAGTTGTCATTTCTCGTAAATTGGATGAGCCCCAACAGGCAAACAACAATAACAAGGTTCCACCCTACCACAACAATGCCCTGCAGCTTTGAGACCAAGTTTGGTAAGATTCTTGCCAACAAGTCCCAGTTGAATTTTGCTCATTTTGAGACCTGGTTGTTTGGGCTCATTTCCTGTCTTTTCCCCTTTGTTGTTTTTTGTTTGTTTTTTTTGGTGGGGGTTTGTGTTGGTTTGTTGTTTCTTTTTTCTTTTTGTGGTGTAACAAAACTCAATTAAGGTTAACAATAGAAATGGATTAGAAGTTTACAGGACCATGCTTGGGTTTTTTAGAAGCACCTTGGAGAATATCTTCATGTACCATTCATTCAAAAATGTAGTGAATCAAGTGAAATATAGCTAAAATTCCGATGATGCTTATCTATGTTTTAATCTAGCAAATCTTTGTGGGTAATACCTTGTACCAACACACACTTTCTGAATTTTTGCACGTGATACAGCTGAAAGAGCTGCTTTTGTAGCTGAAAGGGAAAGTATGACCTTTTGGAAATTGTGGAACTTCCCCCTGTTCTCTGAAATTAGAAAAAATCCAATGAGAAACACTCAGAGATTTCTTTTGCAGATTAGGAAGGAATCTTTTAACCTGCAGTCAAGGAAAGTTCAAATTGTCCTCTGCAAGGGTCCTCACTAGTCCATGCAGCAGATGATAAATGATCCCTGTGTTAGGTTTGAGAGCGCAGCAGGACACAGCGATCAGGATATGGGCTGCAAAATTACAAGGTTTTAAACCTTTTGAGCTCTGCCTGTTTTCTTCCTTGTTTTAGAGACTTCACAGGTCCAAGATCTTTTAAAACTTAATTTTTCTTAGTACAGCTGAGATCTTTAACGAAATGGCGTCACATGGGCTGAGATAGAATCACAGAATTATGGAATGTCCTGAGCTGGGAGGGACCCACAGGATCATCCAGTCCATTCCTGGCCCTGCCCAGACCCCCCCAACAGCCCCACCCTGAGCATCCCTGGCAGCGCTGCCCAAACGCTCCTGGAGCTCTGGCAGCCTCGGGGCCGTGCCCATTCCCTGGGGAGCCTGGGCAGTGCCAGCACCCTCTGGGGAAGAGCCTTTCCCTGATCTCCAGCCTAAACACATAGCTCCATGCCTCTCCCTTGGATCCTGTCACTGGGTTTAGGAAACAGAACAAAACTCCTGGGAGACACTGGTGCTTGGTGAAAACTGGAAGTTCATGGTTCATCAGTGCCTTCTCCAGGCACTGCCACGTGTCTTGAGATTTGGGGCAAGTTTGGCTGTGGTTGGGGTGGTGTCTGAGCATCATGGACATGAGCTGCCTGCACTGCCTGGTGGGGGGGCCTGTGGGGTGGATGGGGAGCACCAGCTGAGAGATGCAGCAGCCCAGCCTGAGATTTGCCATGTCCCATGGGATTGACCACCTCACAGGGGCTGGAGCTGTGACATTTTAGGGTCTGCTGGTGTCACCCAAACCACCCAGTTTGCCCCAGAAGCACCCCATAGCCTCCAGCTGTGCTGGCAGCAGAGGTGCAGCCGGTGCTGTGGGGTGAAGGGCCAGCTCATCTCACAAGTGCTGTCACTGCTGTGGTGCTGGGGAACGCCAGCACAGCCACCGAGAGCAGAGGTGTGAGTGCTCCTGGGCGGTGAGGAGCAGTCACCCTGCTCTGCTCTGCTGGCCGTGCTACAGACACCGTCCCGCTCTGGGCTGGGGAAATGTGGCTTTCTGAATTTCTCATGAGAAGCAGGACTTGTCCTTCCCAGCCAGGCTGGCTCTTGCCTTCTCACCTGTGCTGTGTCCTGTTCCAGGCCCACTTGGGAGCTGATGTTCCTTGTGTGGTGTTTCCTCACAACCTCGGGAGACTCACTCCCATCCACCCTCAGTGAAGTGAGAATCTCCCAATCTCCACTCCCCACTGAATAACTAAGGAGGGTAAATGCTCTTTTACTGGCTCCTGTCTGTGTTTTCCCCCACCTCAGGGGCAGGGATGGATGTGCAGCCAGTGTAGGACATGGGAACACTGTACCCATGTGTCTCCTGGCCAGGATGCTGGTGCAGGCCTTGTGCAAAGACCTTTCTCCATGAGAACAACCATGCAGTGCCTCTGCCTGGGTGGTTTGGAGGCTGTTGACCTACCCAGCGAGTGAGTGTCCAGGTGGGGACACTACTGCTCACCCAGGAGAAGAGCTCCTCCATTGCTCCATAAAGACTTTTTACCTTCCAGTCTTTGTCTTGAGTCTTAGAATCACAGAATGGTTTGAGTTGGAAGGGACATTAAAGCTCATCTAGTTCCATCTCCTGTCATGGGCAGGGACATCTTCCACTGGCCCAGGCTGCTCCAAACCCCATCCAGCCTGGCCTTGGGCACTGCCAGGGATCCAGGGGCAGCCACAGCTTCTCTGGGCACACTGTGCCATGGCCTCTCCACCCTCCCAGAGAAGGATTTCTTCCTGAAATCCCATCTAACCCTGCCCTCTGGCAGTGGGAAGCCATCACCCCTCGTGCTCTCCAGCACAATGTGACCTTTTCTGCACTGCTGCAGCCTGACACTGGGAAATGCAGTCATACACCAAAGCCAGCAAATAGGAAATTAAAAATGGGTTTTAAAAAAGGCTCCTGAGGAAACAAAGCTTCCAAGTCTTGTATAACCCCTCTTGTCTATGTTGGCAGCAGCATGTGAGCTTTGGATCCTTTGACCACATTTTTTTAAGGTATAAAAAATAAGATGCATTACAAAATCATCATGATGTAGTGGCCCTTTTTTTGGGAAGGCAAGGGTTTGGAGCCTGTGAACGGATGGTCATTGTGCAGTGGGGATAATGTGCCCCAAATGTGGCTGTACCACAACCCTTTGGAGAAATCTCATCTACCCAACACCCCATATGGAAGTCAGGGGTTGTTTTGCATCTCCCATCTTTACCAAGGCTGGTAAATGGATTCCCCTGTGTGCACCTTGGCTTTTTCCCAAGTACTGGGAGAGCTGGGCTGCAGTGAAGAAGAGGGACTATGAAGGTACAAGACAAAGATCCCAAAGCATTTCCCATCACTGGAAGTGTCCAAGTCTAAGCTGGACAGGGCTTGGAACAACCTAGTCTAGTGGAAGGTGTCCCTGCCCATGGCAGGGGCTTGGAAGAAGATGTTCTGGAAGGTTCCTTCCAACCCAAACCATTGCGTGATTCTTGTGAGGAGCTGGGGCTGGACAGCTGGGAAATCACCTGGCAAAGGGAGCTGCGGTTGGGTGGGAGCAGTGCCAGCAGGGTTTGGTGAGACCCACAGCTTCCTTGGCACAGCTCTGTGAAGTTTCCATGCCTGCTAACAAATCACATGAGCATGATCATAATGACAAAGGAAATAATTACTTCTTCTTAAGAAACTCATCTCCTCGCAGCCCAGGGCCCATGTGTGGAGCAGTGAGGAGTTTGCAAGTCCGGAGCGTGGGAGGGAGTTGAGTCTGACAGAACTGCAGGAGAGCTGTAGTACCAGGCCTGCAGTGCTGCAGGTTCAGCAAAGTCATTCAGAAGTCACCTGAGGCCAAAAACCTGTGAGCCAAACCCTGCAAGGTGCAAAGGCAGCCCTTGGTTATGTGGCTAATTCCAAAGCACCCTCAGGTCAGCCAGCTGCCTGTGCCAACCTGCTGTGCACCCAAAATCAGCAGAGTTTGACCATGGACACCATTGCTAAGCCCTTAGTGGGACAGCAGCTTCAGAGAGCTGATCTTTGGCTGGCTGCTGTATAAGCAATGACTTTGCTTCCTATGTGTCTATCTCAGCACAGCATTAGCATTTAAAATCATTCCTTGCAGATAGGAAACAAAACACAGCTTTGAAAAAAGAAATCTATCCTGGTGATGGGCTTTGTTTTGCATTTCTTTGTGACAAAAGTGATTAAACTGCTAAATCACAGCTGCTTTTCTCATAAAAAAGACAAAGCATCTTTCAATCCCCCCATCATTTCAAGAGCTGCAGAAAGCTCTAGGTAAATGGGAGTGATTTGATCTATCTTGGCTTTATCACTGCATCTCCTACACCCACAGGTTCCCAAGCAAGGTGTATTTGCTGTCTCATTGCCTAAAAGCTTCCCGTGTTACTCATAACTTAAACACCGAGAGAGAGATAAGGAATTGGGTTTGGTTTGTTTCCTTTCAGAAGAAATGAACATTAATAAATATCTCATTACCAGAAAGTGTCATAGTGAAAGTACAGTGCTTTCTCCTGTTCCACAGTTGGCTCTTTAATTTTCACCATGGTTTAAGAGCAACATGAAAACCCTGAAAAATGATCCCAGTCACACTCAGCTGAGTTTTCAATAACTGCTGGATCAGATAGGGCCGAGCTCCTATCACAGGAGATGATCAGATATGGGGCAGCAACTACTGCAGACTTTGCTCGGCACAAATTATTCCCCCATAATGTCCACTGAAAGGTGAAAATCTGCTGTTGCAGCAACCGTGATCTTCAGTATTTCAGAAAACTCCTCAGGCTCCGAGGTTGGTTGCAGGGAGCCCTGGTCCTGCTGTGAGCCACTTCCCATTACATCTCCTGTCACAGCCATGGCTCCAGAGAAAGTTGCTGGAAAGGGTCTCTACGCTGACCTTATTTCAAGGAGAGGTGGATGTTGATACCCCAGAAGTGGGCTAGCCATGGAGGTGGCCAAAGGGATCTGCTGCACTGGAGGGCACTGGTGAAAGCTCAGTCTGACCTCTGGCATCAGGTTCATGGTTGTCTCCCAGGTGAGAGTGAAGATGCCTCTGCTGAGAAGGATGGCTGAAAAGAGCACCAAGAAACGGTGCCCAGAAATCATGGAATCAGAACATCCTGAGTTGGAAGGGACCTATTTGGATCATCAAGTCCAGTTCGATCAATATCCAACTCAAATGAAGCTCCAAGAGGCAGAAAGAGAGGAGAGCACTAAGCTGGGGTGAGATGGAGCAGTGGGTTGGGATTGTCCCCAGGCAGAAGATGGACAAGACCACCAGCAAGGAAACTCTCTGCTGTCCTTCAGCCATGCTTGGGACACGAGTCTCTCTGCATCCATTCCCTGGAGTGGAAAACAGAATGGAATCAGAAATCACCCCACAGAACCTAAAAAAAATGGCTTGAGCCAAAGAGACAGCATAGCCTGTCCTGGCTGAGCCCCAGCAAATCCCGTGCTGATTGGAAGAAGCCAGTGGCAGAGAGCTGCCATAGAGCGTGTGCTTCTGTGCACAGTTCCCCATCAGGGAGCATCCCTGCTTTCCAAATCCCAGCAGCGGCTCTTTGCTGGCACTGGAGGTGGCAGTGATTCCATGCCTGGGTTTGCAAAAGCTCTTGGGCAAATCATGTCCTCCAGTACCATGAGAATGGGAAAACAAATACATAACACACAGCCAGGAGTGGGGAGTGGAGAGGGAAGCTTGGAAAATGGGGAGTGAACAAAAAAAGGTCAGAAAGCAGAGAAAGGTCCATCTCCTGAAGCTGGTAGAAGGGAAAGATCTCATGGCTTTTAGGCCACGACTCCAGATTTTAGAACATGTAGGGTTGGCAATACTGTGGTTTATTTGCCACAAATGATTTACAAGGCCCTTCAGTGGGAAATAAATTTCACAGGACAATGCCTCCAGGGAAAATAATATGTGTTTGGATGGGTGATTCATCATTCTGCATTAAACCCATAAGCTCAGCTGACATCGAGGTATACCTGATAATCTCTTATCTAAATAATTTCCCCTTGAAATCCTCCATCTGTGCTGCTTTGTGCTGCTGATGGGAGGATAAACTGCTGGGCCAAAACTTCTGCTGGAGAAACTGGCCTTGTAGTGGCACAATCAAGTTGGGGAGATGCTGAAGACCCCCTGCCCAGAAGACCCCACACCATGTTGGGTTATGTGGAAGGCACCAATGGTGCCAGGCAGCACCAGAGAAGTGGTAGAGGGTAGGGGTGGAGGGCTGCTCTGCTTTTTGAAAAATCATGGGTCCCTTTAAAGCTTCTGAGAATGTCCCACTGGTCAGCTTGGCTCCCGACCAGTACCAGAAGAAGGCTAAGAGCAGAGCCTTCATCTAGCTTGGCCAAGCTGGAATTGCCTTCATGCTGAGACATTTCACCAGCATTCTCCAAATCTCTTCTTTGCTGCTCCCACTTTGGGCCACCTTCATTAGCCACCCTGGGATGAGGTCAGGCCCAATGCTGAGCTCCCAAAACATTTTCCACCAGTGTGATGCTGAAAACATCAAACAAACCAACCCCATCGCTCCGCAATCTCCATCAAACTCCATTTTTTTGCCTTCCTCTCAGCACCCCCTTTCTTCCTGCTGTTCCAGGCACAGAGGTTTCTCCATTTCCATTCTCCTGGGGATGTTTTTGGGGGGGATCCTGATGATGCATATATCTTCATCACTGCACGCTGTGTGTGGGGCAAGACAACTCCATAGGAGGGGAATAGAGCTTGGGGTGGCTGTTGTGTGTCTGGTCATGGGTCCTACAGCACCTTTCCACCCTTGTCTTTACAGCTGTGCTGCAAACCAGGGACGCACATGGGGAATGGTGGCCAACGGGCCACTGAGACCTGCTCATGGCCGGCTGGCACCTGGTGTGGCACTGAGACTTGCTCATGGGCAACTGGCACCTGTGTGACATTGAGGGCACCTGGTGTGACACTGAGAGCTGCTCATGGGCAGCTGGCACCTGATGTGACACTGAGACCTGCTCATGGCTGGCACCTGGTGTGACACTGAGGCCTGCTCATGGCCGGCTGGCACCTGGTGTGACACTGAGGGCACCTGGTGTGACACTGAGGCCTGCTCATGGCATGCTGGCACCTGGTTTGCCAGGGTGATGTGATGCTTGTGCTGCTGAATTCACTAAATTAGTCACTAATTATAGCAGCCGCCCACAGTGTCCGGGTATCAGTGAAGGTCATGAACCCCGTGATTCAGCCATGAATCCGCATGTCACTCAGTGAAATAACAGGAAATATGGGCATAATGAGGCCTCAGCCATCGCTGATCGTGCCGATAGCGCCTTGTGCTTCTCCCTTTGCCATGGAAACGGGCTTGGATGGCACCCAGAAGGGTGAATGCTCTGCAGCTGCCTCTCTCCTGAATCCAGGCACTGGGGTTGCCTCCTCTCCTGGCTGGCAGGAATAGCTGAGCCCCACAGCCCCCAGTGCCCTCTGCCAGCCCTGGGAGGTGGAGAGGACTTCTGCAGAAAATGTCCTTCCAGCCCAAATGACACCGCCAGTCCTGGAGAGGAGGAGGAGACAATGGTGCCATCCCTCTGCCTCACACAGTGTCCCATGGTCCCATCCACCTGGGGCCAGCTCCAGGATTGAGAGGTGGGAGCAGCTTCCCATGGCTTCTTTGCACTGGTGCTGACACCATTTCTGGGTGGCAGCTGGGCAGGGCTGCCAGTAAACAGCATCACTGGGACCTCTCAGATGTGGGGAATTTGTTTTTCTCCATTTTCTCCACAGGGGAAAGCACTGAGCAGAGCTCTCCTCCAGGAGTTTTGGTGTGTGAGGAGGAAGGGGCTCACAGCCCAGGGAGCACATCCGAGTGTTTGCATGGCTGGGTTGGGAGCAGGGATGGGTCTTCCTCTGCCCCACAGCAGCTGTGGCACAGGTGGTGGGCACAGAAGCTGTGTCTGGCCCTGTTTTGGGCAGGTTTCTGCCCCTAAGCCACCTCATGAACCTCATACCCACACCCATGGACCTGCTCAGCCCCCTGATTCCTTCCATCTCTGTGAGCTGCTCATCCTCTCCCAGCTTCTCCCACCTCCTCCTGGCACCCCCAAGCTGATGCCTCCCTCATTTTTCCCTCTCTGACTCCTCAAAGCCCATCTCAGTTCCCCCCATGCTTCTTGCCCCTCGCTCGGCCTCTGTGGCTGCAGGATTATCTCTCCATTCACGTGCAGTTCAGCAAACCCAGAGCATTTTGGAAGGGCTGAAGGGATTTGTGAATTTGCTTTGAATATAGCAACGTGTTTTGGCTAAAGGGAACAGGAGAACATTTTGAAAATGTCAAAATATTTTGTTTAGGCATTTTTTGAACAAAATGTTTCACTTGGTAGTTGACAAAAAAGAAAAAAGAAGAAAAAATCAGTTCAAAGTCTGCAAAACAAAACCTTCCCACTTTTGTTTTAAGATTGCACCTGCCTGGGAGAACTCAAACTACAAAGGCACAGAAGCCGATTTCAATGGTAAATAATGTCCAGGCACCCAAGGGAGTTTCTTCAGTGGAAGTCAAAATGTTTCAAAGGGAGTCAAAACATTTTCTGGTTTTATTTTTTACCTTATTTCACTCAGCTGGGAGAAAAACAGCCCTGTCTTTGCCTAGCCTGGATCAAGGTCTCGTGTTTGTTTTTCCGTTGGCTGCTAAGCAGAAATATTTACAGCAACAACTTGATAGGGAGCTCAGGTCTACTTGTGTTAGAGAGAGAATTAATGCTGGGATCAGGTTGTCTGGGGTGATCCTTCCCCTCTGCCCCTCTGCTCTGGCTTCTCATCCTGTAGGATGAAGGGTCCAGAGAAAATCTCTTTTCTCGATGTCTCATCTTACTCCAACCCCAGCTCTGCCCTGGAGATCCTGGAGTTGTTTCTAAAGTGAGCCTACAAATCCTTTGTGTTTTTCAGAGCCTTATTTCACAGAATTCCAGGCTGGTTTGGGTTGGAAGGGACCAGAAAAACTCATCCTGCAGTGGGCAGGAACATCTTCAACTGGACCAGGTTTCTCAGAGCTCCATCCAACCTGACCTTGAATGTTCCCAGGGATGGGTCATCCACAGTTTCTCTGGGCAACCAGGTATATTTCCTGATGGATGTCTCTGTCTGGCCTTGTCCTCTCCTCCCCACTGGTGGGATAAAACCTAGGGTCCCCCTGCCCAGCACTGGGAGCATTGAGCTCCTGCTGAGAACAACACACCTCCCATTTTCTGCCTGCTTTTCCATGTGCTCCAGCCATGCCAGCTGCCTGTTTGTCTTTCTGCCATCTGCCTGAGTCCCCCACAGCTTTTACAGCTGATGACCAATTTCAAGTAAATTTGCCCAAAGACTTGAAAGTGGGAAGCTCCTACCAGGACACTCAACAACTGGGAGTGGGAAGCACCAAGTGGGAATGGGTGATCTCATGGTATTTTGCCTCCTGGTGGCACCTCCAAGGCTTGAGTGACTATTCTGGTCCTTCTCACCTTGAGCTGTAATAGGAAATTGGAACAAAACTATTGAAAGACAAGTATTTTTGGTTTAAAAGTCCAAGGAGGAGTGGCTGAGGGAGCTGGGAAGGGGCTCAGCCTGGAGAAAAGGAGGCTCAGGGGGGACCTTGTGGCTCTGCACAAGTCCCTGACAGGAGGGGCCTCAGGGGGGGGTCAGGCTCTGCTCCCAGGAACAGGGACAGGAGGAGAGGGAACGGCCTTAAGATGAACTAGGAGAGGTTTATATTGGAGATTAGGACTAATTTCTCCACAGAAGGGGTTGTCAAGCACTGGATCAGGCTGTTCTGGGCAGTGCTGGAGTCCCTATCCCTGCAGGGATTCAAAAGACCTGTGGATGTGGCACTTGGGGACCTTGGCAGTGCTGGGTTAATGGATGATCTTAGAGGCCTTTCCAACCCAAATGATCCCATGATTCTTTAACAATCCAACCCTGCCAGTAAATCCCACAGCCCTCTGTGCACGGTGTCCTGGTGGGGTGGTTGGAAGGAGACCTTTGTGTTGAGCTGAGCAACATCTAAATTTGCCAGAGAGTATTTTCACTGTAGGAATTACAAACATTTTGATCAACATTTATTAGTCATCAGATAATAGACACCCACAGATTTTTATCTGCCATCTCTTGTGGGCTTTTAGAAGGTTTGCAGCAGTTTTGCAGATCACTATCTGATGTATCACCTGGGAACATTATTTTTCTGATAGCTGAAGCTCCTGAAGCTCCACTTGTGCCAAAAATTCATGTATACAATTGGAAAAAGTTCTTCCAATGGAGCTTGGTGAATGTTTTTGTACAAAACTCTCAGGTGGGGAAATTTTCAGTTCATCTGAAGTGCAGCTGGTTTGTGAACCAGCTGAAGTCTCAGAGCTGACATGCACCACAAAGATTCCATTTTTATTCTGCATCGTCTTTGTGTCTTGGTGTTTGCAGGGAAAAGCACAAAGCGAGGTGGATGTAGTTTAAAGGAAGACAACCTCTCCTCTCCTTCCCTCCCCTCCCCAGGTAACTGGACTGGTTGGGTGGGTGCTGAAGGTGGCAGCTGCCCAGTGAGAGGGCAGGGGGTGACAAAAAGCATATTTGAAAGTGTGGCACAGTCATTATTCACCAGGATCAGGAAAGGAAGAGGAATGAAGGATCAGATCCCCTTGGGAAGAAGGCAGTCCTTTGGGCAGGAGGGCAGGAGCTGATGAAGGAGCTCAGCAGAGCAGAGGGCAGTGCTGGGAGGCTCTGCCCTTGTCCTGGCTCTCCAGGAACTCCTGAGTCCTGGCCCAGGGATTAAATACCTGAAAGGATCATCTCCATTAACAAAAACAACTATCATCAGTGCCTGGGGCAGAGAGAAGTCTCTGGAGGCTGGGCTAGAAGACCTTTAGTGGTCCCTTTCAACCCAAATTATTCTTCCAGCCCTGAGCTGGGGCTCAGTCAGCAGCTGGGCAATCAGATCCCCCAGGATCTCAGGAGCCCCTTCTCAGTGAGCCTCAGCAGCAGCTTCCCTGCTCTGCCCGTGCCTGAGTGCAGCAGGAGGCTCTCCAGCCACGGTGGGACCTGCCTGTGCTCCCCTTCAGATCTGCCCGTGAACCAAGCAAATCTAGTCATGTACTGCTTATTTCAAGAGAAACAAGCCCAGGCCTTTGATTTTCCCCTGAAGTCCCAGGCATGAAGTCCTTGCTCCTCAAACTCACGGAACTCCCACTTTGGGATCTGCTGGGTGAGACATCTCTGACAGACCAAATGGTCCCACCTGCCATGTGTGCCCAAACCAACTTTTCTCACTCCTGAATTTTTCTAGAGGAGCTGTTTTTCACCTCAAAAGCTCAAGGCAATTTCCCCCCCCCCCAGTTTTGTCAGTCTTCTTTGTGGATTCCAGTCCATTTGAACCCCGTAGGAGCCATCAGTCAACATGCAGGGGCCATGGATTCCCCCAAGCACCACCAGGCCCCAGAGCTCTGCTGAGTTTTAATTCCGTTGCTCAGCTTTGCTTCACAGGGAGCTGGTTTGGTTCTGCCAGAAAGGGACAACACAGAAACTCACGGAGTCTGAGATGAGAGAGAAATCAAGTGCAGGGCAGCACTGGGGTTAGCTATGACATACATGAAATAACAGGTCATATATTTGTATGTATATAGAAATACATGGGCAAATAGATATTTATTTGTGTGTATAGAAATACATGAAAAAACCAGACATATATATGTGTGTATATATAAAGCATGAACAAGCAGAAATATATGAGAGTGTGTGTATATTTTTTTATTTTCTTTAAATTTTATTTTACCTTTTACATAACTGATATAGTTTATGCTGTCCCCATTGCTGTGACAGCTCCGGAGCTGCCACCACACAGGGTTTGTCTGTACCCACTAGAGGCCAGTGTGCACCTTGAATTAAGATGCCAGTGCGCTAATTAATCACCAGCCTTCGGGAGGACCGCGTTGCCTGCGGGATGAAGCCCTGTTGCACAAAAGGTGTTGGCCAGGCCAAGGCAGGTGGCTGTCCCCAGAGAGGTGGGCGAACTCTTCCAGCTATGAGCACTGTGCAATCCTGGAAAAGCTTGGGAAATCCTGCTATGCTGTCATGGCTTGAGCGTGGGACCTGCTCAGGTCCTCTTCTCCAGCCCTGCAGAACCAGGCAGGCAAATCCACTGGGTGTCCTTGGGGACAGCTGGGACACTGAGGTGTCACAGCAGGTCCCACAATTTCCTGTGCCTGTGCCACTGCCACCTGGACACCAGACTGGTGCAGCCCAAACCCGCGTTGGAGCTGGGCAAATAAACCCTCTGTGGCCAGGCTGCAAACAGCGAGGTTTGGATGGCCCTGAAAAGTGAAATCTGTTCCTGAGGAGAAATGGGAGCCCATTGCAACCCTTGGTTGAACTGAAGTTGAAGTATTTTCTGTTGTTTCTGTTGTTTCTGTGGGCAGCAGCAGCAGCAAATTGACACACCTTTCTCCGTACGAGATTGTTTCGATGTGATATCAGCAGAACCTTTGGTTAGTGCATGTCAAAATGAAACATGCAGCTTTTAAACTCTGGCCTGAAATGGGTGCATTTAGCCCAAATTTGCCAGCCCCAGATCCATCTGAGTGCCTCTTTTGCAGTGGAGGATGAGGGCAGAGAGGGGGATGAGCCTGGGAGGGTGGCACTGCTGTGAGTGGGGCTGAAGGACAGTGAGGGGGGAGTGTTTTGCTCTGTGAGCTCCTCGATAGTGCAGCTGTATTTTGGGAACTCTTCACCTACAGTTGGTGGTTTTTAAAACCTTGTTTATTGCTCGGCTGCCTTTATCTTTAGGAGACAGAATACAAGGCCAGTGTTGCTCCTGTGGGTAACAGCTTCTGTCTTTGGCCAGCTTGGGAAAAACAGGGATGTCCAGGAATACGAATTCATGTTCTGGTAGAAGCCCAAACCCAAATACTCAGTCCTAAGTGCTTTTCACTTATTTATTTTTTTCCTCATATGGAGCACAAATAAAGACAAGAAACAAAAGCAAGGTGATCTTTTTCCCAAAATCCTTCCAAAATGTATTCATTCTGCCTCTTGCATTCCCATTCACAACTTGGATGAGCTGAGCTTTACTTGAACATGTCCTGATTGATTATTAAGGTGCCAGGAATGACCACAAGGATTTGGATGGAGGGCCCATCTCAGTGCTCAGAGGCAGACACCAACAAAGCAAGAACGGTACATGTGTACATCATATCTCATGTCAACCTTTCTTCTGTCCTCAGATCAGGACAATTCTTCTGCTTGCTTCAAAGTGGGCATTTTCCCTTGCCCTGTGCCCCAGAGCAGCTACTGGCAGAGAAGACCAAAGATTTGGTGCAGCTCAGTGCCAGCACTCTCAGGCAGGATACCCCTGAGGGACTGGGATCAGGATAACTGCCAAAAACCAGAAAAAACTTGCTGCTTTCTGCAGGTAACCCATGTGAGCAAAAGCCTCCAGGGGAGGATTCGGGGTCACTGTGTCAGGGCCAGAACAAGTGGGGAGCAGCCCTGAGGAGAAACATCATTTTTAGACCCTCTTTGCTCTCACCCCCACACCCCAAAGCACAGCCTGTGGTTCAGAGGGGTCTGATGGAGGGTGGGGATTCTGGGGCTCCTCCTAAGACCCCCATTTCCCAGCCCAGGAGTGTCTCAAAGAAGTGCAGCCAGCCAGGGGTTAACCAGGATCCTCTCTCCATGCACAGCTTTGCTGCCAGCCTGCTGAAATCCACTAACAGAATTAGCACTGGAAATTTGTGCACTGTGCTATGTAGGGGGAAGGAAAAAAAAAAAAAGGAAAGAAAAGCACGAAATATATTTAATCTCTCATTTCAGAATTGCATTTGACATCTAACTTAAATAAAATGTTCCTGAGGTCATTAAAAATCAGAAATAGTACAAGATTTGGGTTTACCATAGTTTCAGAATGAATCAGGTTTCTGAACTTGTTTTAATCTCTGTGTAATTGCTTTTCTGTATACGGTAACCTTTAGAAAATGAGTTTAATAATTAGTCATCTCAAACTAGTTAAGGACAACATCCTGCCCTCAGTTCAGTTTTATTTTCAACAAAAAACCAATGCCAAAGTAAATTCTTCACTATGGTTGGAAACATAGATTCAGGCTACATGTTCAGCAGGTGAAACAGCTTGCATTAAGCCCCCTGAAAGTTTGAAAGTTCAGCAATTCTCATCTTGATGGCTTTTCACTCTCCCTCTCCAGGAAAAATGGGAAAATATGAAGAAGCAGCATCAGCTGTGTCTGGTCCCTTGGCTCTGCCCCTCCGGGGAACAGAGCCCCAGAACAGAGCAAGGAGAGGGTTTTTCTGGATGATAAAAGGACTTCATGCCTGGAACCTGCTTTTCCCAGGATGGCAGGCCTGGGCAGAATCCGGGAATTTCCAGCTCCTTTGGGCCCAGTGCTGGTGCCTGCATTGCCTGTCAGGAGATCAGCCTGGCTGGGTCACGCTCAGGGCCCTCCTCCCGCTCTCACCGCCTTTCCCTCAGCACCTCCCTCACTTACATCAAAGTCTCATCTGTTTCTCTCTCCCCATCCCACTTCAGGCCACATGCAGCTGTGATCTCTCCCATGTTTTTTAGTTTCCCAGTGCCCACAGATTGTCCTCCCTGGTGGCTCCAGATTCTCCAGGTTGGTGGCTCAGCGTTGTCACTGTCCCTGCAGTGTCCCACAGAGCTGCCCTTGCCCTCAGGAGGCAGAGCTGTATCTCAACACCAGCACCCATCAGTTATCCTCCTCCTCTACCCTACTGATTCCTGGCAGTCTGGTGCAAATCTGGTCCACAGGTTTCCCTTGCTATCCTCCTGCAGACTCCCCTTCTCATCACACTGGAAAAGACATTGCAGTTACATTTCTCTCCATTATCTTATCTTTTATTTAGTGTAAATTTCTAAAGGGTGGGCCTGCCACCATTTCCCTGGAGGGATTATTATTCCAGAATCTGGTAGACCTCACTCTGGGAAATTACTTGAGCTTCCCGCTGCCCACTTTATATTCCCAATTCATCTCGTTATTACAAAGCCTCTGGTTGGATTTGTAGGAGCTCCTGGTTTGCTGACCAGGTCTTTTCCTGCTGAAGCCAATGGTTTCCATGGTGCACAGGCTGATGGTGAGTGCTGCTGGCTTGGAGTGGCCTTCCTGGCCATCCTGATCCCCTGGGAGGGACAGTGCTGCTCTCCTGTTCAGCTGGTGTCTGCAGAAGGGGTTAACCCACCCTGGGAGCCCCAGGTCCCTGATCCAGCTGCCAGCCCTGGAGTGCCCAGTGAACCCAGTGCAAAGCTCCCATCAGGGGTGGGCTGGAGCTGTAATCCCACAAATGTGCTAATATTTGGATCAGGAGCACTCAGTGCTTAAATGTCTCTCGCAGACGGCTGAGAGTGTGTTTTGCTAAAGCAAACTGCAATTACATTTAGTATCTTCAATTTAGCTTGACATGTTGCCTCTAGGAAGAAGGGATGTGTTGTATTCCAGGCTCTGCAGCACAGGCAGGGTCTCTGACCCTCTCTTCTCTCCTCTGGAGCCCCCCCCAGACCCTCTCCTGGGATGCCTGGCCAGGAGAACTGAGCTGAGGGCAGCAGGGAGGAGCTGCTGAGGCACAGCTATTTCTGTCACAGCTCAGAGCATCACCCAGCACTGACCAAGGACATGAAACTGGAGCCTGTGTGGAGACCAGAGAAAATCCAGGAGCAAAGACCAGTCAGGAACAGCCACTTGAGTGCAGGAACCAGGGAGCAGTGGCAGCTCCAGTCTGGGGCACTGGGCTGAGGGAGTTTTCCCCAAGCTGAGAGCCCACCTGGGACTTGGATTTGCTTTTCATTGTCTTTATGGAATAAAGGTATAATTAACACATCCCCTCTATTGTCCATGTAAAGGTGAGGGCCTCCCCCCTCTTCTCAGGGAAGAGCAACAGACTGGAGACAAGGTGATGAGCTAGATCCACTTTTGCTGCCTTCAGAAAGCTGTTTTTGGCTCAGAAATGTTAGGTGAGCTGGTAACTCTTGGTAAAAGTAGCAGTCGAGTTCCCTGCCCAGCCCCACGCACTGAAAGTCACAGTTGCCTTTTTGCCCCCTTCCCCTCTCCCTTTCTTGTTGCAGCTCTCAGCTCTTACACTGCAGGAGCCATGAAGTTTCTCATCAGTGCACTGTTAAACAGGACTTTGGAAACTGCCATGTCAGAAGTAAAGACCCCTTGGGCTCATGGCCAGGAGCAGAGCCCCTCAAGGGTCATAAATAGTCCCTTAACACACCCTCATCTTGTCAATCCAGGTTACTTGCAGGAATATTTCTGATGCCAAAGTTTTCAATGATATTTTTTCAAACCACTCATACCTTAGGCCAGTTTTTGGCCACACTCCTACCCCATGGTCCTCATACACAGCACCCACCACATGTGGGGTGCAAGTGTGCAGCAGATCCTGGACCACCCATTCAAATGTTCTTACTGGAAACCACAAAAAAAACCCCCAGGAGTTTGTGAATAAAGTGCCTTAAGACAGAAATCTAAGGTGCCTCAAAATGTCAAATAGGGTGTGGGTCTCCCATAGGTCCCATTAAAAAAATCTCAGCTATTCCACTTCTGTGGTGAAACAAATCTGTGTTTAGATATCCAGCCTGTCCCTGGGTTTCTGGAGCTCCAGGGCTCCTCAGGAGCTGCAGTGGTATATGCATAGTCCTCAAAGACAGAACAGCTCTGGGTTTTTACAGGGAATTTAGGCAATGGGACTGCTGGTACCTGGAAAAGCTGATGGCTGGCAGCAGGAGTTTTCTGGGCTGCTTGGTGTGCAACATGTTTTCAGATCCAGAGTGAGTGTTGAACATGAAGAAGAACAAAGCACTCCAGGAGAAGAGGCAAACAGCTCCCCAGCAGAGCAGCACTGGAGTGTGGCTGGATCTGGATCACACAAGCCCTGCTATTGCAGAGAACGATGTGAAGGGGAAATAAATGCAGTGATCGCTGTCCAGCATGGGCTTCCCACAAATCGGGGATCAAAGCCCTCACTGCTTGGTGCCCATGGTGCTCGTGCCTGTCTGACTGGTTCCTAAGGCTGCACCTGCTCCTCCTCTGAAGGTCTGGTGCAGAGCCACTGCCTCAAAGCACCTCACCTCCCTGGGGCTGGCACAGATCCTGCTGCCAAAGCACCCTTCCATCTCATTCCCAGTGCATCATTCTCCTCAGCAAGGCTCAAAGGCACCTCGATGTGGAGGGTGCAGCTGTCCCACCGGGTGGGCTTGGGTGGCTTGTGTCACTGGTGGGGGAGTGTGGGAGGGCGAGGCAGGAATGGCACTGTCCTTGGCCTGTTGTCACTCTGTCAGCTCGGTGTCTCAATAAATGCCGACAAGCTCCAAGCTGGGTATGCCCAGAGGAATTCACCAAAGTCAGCATCTAAATAAGGAAACACTGGACTTGGGAAGCTCATCCGTGGTGTGTGTGTGGAAGCCACCTCAGCACAAGAAGGTCCCTTCCCCCTCCCTTCCCTCCATAAATGTTCACTTTCACTTCACTCCCGAGCAAATGAAGACAACAGCTGTGTTATTTAACAGTGTGTGTTTTACTACAAACAAAGAATGGGCCTTTAAAACAGGCAAAATGCTCTGTGCCCTTCCAGGGAAATGTGGAATTGCAGGTTTGGCCAGGACAACCCAAACAATAAAAGTGCAGCTGGAGCATTAAAAACAGAGTTGGTGGCAAGGATGGTTGGGTTTGGCTGGAGAAACTGGAATGGTGATCAAAAGGACAATTATGCTGCTTTAGGAGCAGAGCCATTTGCCACATGTTACTGTAATGGCAAGCCTTAAGGGTTGCTGGATATTCAAAGATGGGATCCAATGTAATAAAAAAAATTTAAAAATCTCTCGATTGCTACTATTTTTTCTAAAGGTGACTCAGATACCGTAACTGTTGCTTCCCAATGAAAACCTTGGATGCTGCCCAGGAGCAGAGGTTATCTGGTGCTGAGTGAAGGAGATGAGAGAAGCTCAGGGGGCCAAATTTGAACTGACCTGGAAAATTTGAGCCACCGTGGGTACCAGAAGGGATGAAACCACATCAGGGCACAGCTCCTCACGTGCTCAGCCAAAATATTTCCCCTGTTCTCAGCTGACTGCTGGCATTTAGCTCTTGGAACTGCCTTGACCCTGAAGCATAGTGTAGCAAACATTGAGTCCGGTGGAAAAAAAGAGTGAGTTGAATATTCATGCTGTGGTTGTGAGGAAAGTTATGTGGAGAATAACTCTGACATGAATGACACAACACATCCAACATCTTGTCTGAAGCACTCAGCAAGGAAGCTCAAGCGTGCAAGGCATTTTGAAACCTAAATGGGAACGTTTGCGTCAGCTCAGGTGGCAGTCAAAGGAGAGCTGATGCATCTTTGGGGTTAGTTTGATGCAAATGGGCACTTGAGAAGAAATGTGATGGTTGGTTAGCCAAAGGCAAGCGTAATGTGTGCTAAAAAGGCCATTGTATTGATTGAAACGCATCTAGAAAACATCGGGCTGATGTAAAACATGAGCAATCAGCACAAGCTAAAGGCTATTTCATGGAGCTCACCAGCATGTGTTTGTGAGCACCCTTCATTAATAAATCAATGGGATGTTCCTGCTGGCAGAGGGTTCAAAGCTGGAGGAGGCAGCTCTGTCCCAGGCTGCTGGAGGACGTGGCTGAGCCTCCAAAGGGCTGGTGGCTGCCAGGGTGCTCAAGGACACCCAGGAGAGTGACCAGAGGTCATGGAGGAGGGTGGTCCTGGGACAAGGTGAAAGGACAGGGATCTGCCTGCAGCACTGGCGCTTGCTCAGGACCAGCAGCCAGTTCCTGCTGTGCTGTCAGACCTGGGGCTGAGAGACCCCTGCACCCCACCAGTGCAAAGAATGTTCAGTTTCACAAAGTACATCCCTCATTCTCGCCCTCTATCCCTTGCAGGGACCTCCAGTGGCTCTTATGGAGGCCTCCAACCTACAGATAGTCAGAGAGATGCTGTGGGTGATGGGAGCCAGAAATGTGGAAGATTCTGGCAGAAGCTGCAGATCAGAGAGAGCTGAGGTGTGGCCCTTAAAAAAGCTTTCTGATAAATGACTGAACTTGCTCTGCCTCCATCCCCTGTTCCCTCAACACTTCTGCTGCTGGTTACCTGATGGACTCAGACATTTCTGTCTGTGGGACCTTCTGCACATCCTGCTCACCAGGTGGGCTTGCTGACTGCTGAAGGACAGGTCCCCTCCCTCTCTCCCATTCTGGGACCACACAAACCCCTTGGGATGCTTCATGACAGAACAGATAAGGTGGATCTGTCTGTGTGGGGTGCAGATCCCCTGTGCTGGTTACACCTCATGAGAGAGTGCTCCTGCCATGTCTACTCTGCATTTTTGTGGTCCTGGAGCTTAAATTTTGCCCTCCCCCAGCCTTCAGAACTTACCCAGAGTTCTGACTTCCCCCCACAGTCTTTTTCTCACTATGTGATTTGTGTAAAATCCAGTATCACTGTCCAGAGCTGGTTTTGGAAGGAGAGGCCACGAGTGAGTGATTGATCCAACTTCTTCCTGGGCGCGGGGCATCAATTTCCTCTCAAATCTGGAAGCAGGACCAGAGAGTGTCAGAAATAAGGATATTTTCTGGCTGTCTTCTCCTCCCCAGCACTCACCACTTGCAGTTTTCCCACCTTTCAAGCACTTTTCCGAGCTGCTGAGGGGCTCCTGTCGTGGCAGCATTTTTAGCTGCCACATCCTTCCCCTCCTGGGCTTCTCAGCCTTGTAAATGTGAGCTAAAATACACACTGGTGTGAACTGCAGATCCAGATCTCTGCTCCCAGCCTGCATCTCCTGGCTGCTCCAAGGCTGGGAGCAGGCTGTGCTCGTGGCTCAAGAGAGATTTTGGAGCTAAATGGCTTTGGGATTTTGGGGAAAATTGCCGGCTCCATGCCGGTGGGTCCTCAAGCTCTCCCCCTCCTGATCGTAATGCGGGCTGATGGCCCTGTCAAGGCGAGGGGCTGTGACAGAGGCTGACTCTGACGTGGCCCTGGGGTGTCACCGTGGCGTGGGTGTGTGCCGGGGCAGGGGTGTCACTGCCGCCTGTGACACTGATGCTGTGGGACACAGGGTCACCGCGGTGAGACAGCGATGGGTCCTGATGGCTCCTGTGCAGGGACAGGAGGGCTGGGACAGCTCCTGAGCAGGGGCAAGAGGGCTGGGACGGCTCCTGAGCAGGACAGGAGGGCTGGGACAGCTCCTGTGCAAGGACAGGAGGGCTGGGACAGCTCCTGAGTGGGACAGGAGGACTGGGACAGCTCCTGAGTGGGACAGGAGGGATGTGACGGCTCTGACGCTGACACCAGGAGCGCGGTGGCACTGCAGTGCCGAGCAGTGTCCGCCACCCCTGGTGGGTGAAGAAATGGAAGTCGTGGGATATGGGGTTGTGAGGAGCCTCCTCCATCCCAGAATCACAGAATGGTTTGGAAGGGACCTTAAAGCCCATCTCATTCCATCCCCTGCATGGGCAGGGACACCTTCCAGCAGAGCAGGATGCTCAGAGCTCCATCCACCCTGGCCTTGAGCTCTTACAGTGTGATCTCCCTGAGTTTGCAATCCAAAGCTTGACTTTCCTAAGGATCCTAGGAATCAATGTATAAATCCAAATTCACTCTGGTGCTCTTGGTTTCACACCTCTGTGGTGAGCAAACCACAGGAGTAGCTCATGGAAGCACAGAATGGCCTGGATTGGAAGAGACCTTAAAGATCATCTCATTCCAAACTCTCTTTTTCTGACATTTCAGAAATAAAACTTCTGTGGGGCATTTTTTGGGGAAAAAACTTTCTGTGCAGTTGCATATACAATGCTTCTTGCAGAGACCACCAAAAGCAAAATGAAGCATCCTATTCTTGGCCCTTTCCTTCCTTCCACCACCAGTTCGTGCAGGAAAATTAAGGTTTTACTTCAAGAACTATGCATTTTTAATGGATTTTATTTACATAATTTTTCTGTCTAATAAGATGGGTTTTAAATGCATTAACTGCAGCATAGTTCTCTCAGACCTTTGGAGAAAAGAAACTACAATAAAGATTCTTGTCTCCTAATATTCTGGGTTTCAGGCAAAAAATTATACTATGAGATAGGAATGCTTAAAAAACCCATAGTTTCACTGAACAAGAAAATCCAGTTAGAAAAGAAGAAAAAAAACTGTATTGGAAAACATCTATTTGCCCACAAAATAATGTAAAAATAATGAGTCCATATTCCTCTTTGATGTGTGTGGCACATGCTCCTTTAAGGAGAAATTCTGTATTTCAGAGATAGTGTGCATATCGTGGAATGAAACGGTTGTTATGGCAACAACTCTCAAAAGCAAGTACTTAACTGAGAAATGTGTTCCACATAGCCATAGAAAAATGAAAACATGAAAACAGAGACAGGAAGAATGGACAAACAGAAGCAGTATGAGATGGCAAAGCCATTTCTGATTTTCAGGCACGCAGAGAAGCAGCACTGAACCAGCTTTGGGGATTTTTTCTTTTATTATTTTAATTTAAAGCCAAAGTTTAAAGCTGCATCTGTTCCTGGAAGGTTTAATATGTCTTTTATTTGATGTTGGTGATCTAATAATTAAGAAGTGCCATATCATATTAGCCCGCCCTTATTACTGTTGACCAAAGGAGGGGAAGGTGTTTATTTCAACACACCCGCAGCCTGGGGCATGGGGAGTCAGCTCTCCAGGGAATCTGCACCTCTAGGATCCCTGGGATGGCTGGATCCACTCTCCTGTGGCTCAAAGCTGTGTCTCTGGCTCCTGGAGGTCAGAGAAGGGTGGTGTCACCGTCTGCTCCCAACCACCTCTGGTGCCTGAAGGAACCTCCGAGAAAGATGGAGAAAGTACTCACAAGAGCCTGGAGTGCCAGGACAAGGGGGAATGGCTTCAAACTGGCAGAGAGAACATTTAGATTACAGATTAGGAAGAAATTCCTCCCTGTGAGGGTGGGCAGGCCCTGGCACAGGGTGCCCAGAGAAGCTGTGTCTGCCCCTGGATCCCTGGCAGTGCCCAAGGCCAGGCTGGATGGGGCTTGGAGCAGCCTGGGACAGTGCAAGGTGTCCCTGCCCATTGCAGGGGGTGGAATGAGATGAGATTGAAGGTCCCTTTCAACCCAAACCATTCCATGATTCTCAGATTCTCTGACCTCCAGCTCCACAGGCCCAGCCTGGTCCTTGCAGCCCCAGCCACCTCCCAGAGCAGCCCAAAGCCCGTGGGACAGAGGGACAGAGAAGCACTGGCTGCCCTTGGCTTTGCTGGTGTCTTCTCCCATCACAGCCACATCACAGGGACACCAGACCACTTCCCATCCTGCAGAGAAAACCCCTCTGCTCTTTCTCTTCCTGGGAAAATGACATTCCTCAGCCCAAATCTACTCAAGGATTTAGACCAGGACAAAGCAAGGAGGCAGAAATTGTTGTGACCAGACCCAGTTTTATTTTGGGGTTCATTTCAACATTTCTAGTCTGGCAGCCCAGGCTCCTTCAGCACTGGCAATAACTTCTAACTTCATGATCTCCCCCATTTTATAAGCACACCCCTGATTTTTGTATGGAGACCCCCTGGCTGGTCCCTGAGCAGCTCCTTTTGGCTCTGCTCCCCTGGCTGGTGACTGCATTTTGCACAGCCCTGCCTTCAGCTGGAGCCACATCCCCTTTGAAACTCCTGGAACTCCTTCCATGGAGATTCTGGGAAGAATCTCTATTGAAAGGCTGATTTCCCATCAGGCTCTGTATGCAATATTTTGTTTAAACCTAGACAGATGAGCTCCTCTGCTCCTCTCTATTTTCCTATTAAAATGATATTAAATTAGTTTTATGTGATCTACTTTTGATAAAACCTCCCTGTTTTTTTCATCTCATTTTGTATTTACCTCCATGTCCTCAGAGGTCCATGTCTCAGTAACATTTTCTAAGGTGAATGGAAGGGCCTGAAATCAGAAAGTGAAACAGCAAAGTAAAAAAATAAATTATATTCGAAAGTTAAATATTTTACATAACTCAAACGGATCTTCCCAATTCCTTTACCTGCTCTATCCCATGTGGTTATGGAAGCAGCTACAGAGGTGACAGAGCCATGGGAGCTGGCTCAGGGCACAGTGAGAGCTGCTGGAGGTTTCACTCTGCAGTCAAGGTGGGCTCGAGGCATCACCAGGTGGGAGCTTCAGCTCAGCTGCCTTCCCTCCACATCCATTGCCATCCTTGTTTTCCCAGCATGTTGGGCTCTTCCTGGCAGGAAACAAAATGCTGGAAGCCTGAGTTCCTGAGGAGACCTGAGAGTGTGGTGGGGTGACTCTGCCCAGCCTTGCTCTGGCTTTGCCCTGGCTTTGCTGGATCCAGCTGGGCATGAGCAGGGTCTGGGATGGATCCTCTGCTCTTCCTGCTCACACTGAGGCACTCAGAGGCACTCTTCCTGCTCACACTGTGACACCCTGGTGGGTGTCACCCCATTTAGCAGCCAAGTGCTCCCTGACTGCTCACACCCCACGAGATCCATCTCCAAGAGGAGAAACAGCAAAAAGCATGGAAGAAGTGGGGATGGCACCTGGCTTCAGTGTTCCTACCCTGCACTGTCCTCCTCCCACCAAACTCCTGAGGACGCTGGTGATCCTCGTGTTCACACCTGGGGCAGGTGCATCACACCCAAGCTCTCTCACCATGAAGCCTTTCCCATGAGCTGTGTGTCCCTGTGGGAACACTGGGGAGAGGAGGCACCTCCAGAGCCCAGGAATCCCAAGCCTGTGCCTGGCCCAGGAGGCTGATCCCCCTCCAGAGCATCCATCCCTCACCACTGACTTCTCTGAAGCTCCAAATTTCATTTGGGAGGCAGCTACAGGCTGGCTGGATGAGGATTTATCTATCCAGCATTGTGTGTGATGAGTGCAGGGAAGGATTTCTAAATCTCACCCAGGTCTGCTGAATCCTCCTTGGCAAATAAGTCACTTATACGTCCCAGAGGCAAAGCAAGAATTTGTAAATGAAAACTTTTTCAAATAAATCTTTTGTAGGATTTACAAACCTTCTGATCGGATTTGTAACTCCAGACACAGATTTGTATACTTGCTGTGAGATGTGAAGGATTTAAAAATCCATCTCTTGACTTGTGAAACAATCCAACGTTTTAGAAACCAGGTAGCTAAAGCTAAGACTAAAAGCACACAGCACTTGGGCCTGAAGGTTTAGTGACAGGATTTATACATTAGAACAGGGAGATAATGTAACTCAGGTGTATTAAATCCTGATTTATTAACAAACTCAGAAGTAATAGCTTTACAAATAACTCCCAAGACATTTAAAAGCGCTTAACCCTTGGAGTACTTGCATTTGTCAGGCTGCCATCTCTGGGAATGTCAAGAAATATGTCTAAATATATCAGGGAAAATTCAGCTGCACTGCAGACAAGCCCTGCAGCCTCTCTCACCAGTGCTGCTTCTTCCACAGGAGCCAGGAGGGACTCCTGAGGGTCTGGGAAGGGCTTTCTGCAGGTGCTGCAGGCGCTGCTGGCACATCTCTGGAGGGCTCTTTGGTCCCACTGTACTCAGGCAGTTGTCCTGTCTGCCTGCTTGGTGGCATGGAGCCCTGTCACAGCCCTCTCCTGACGTGTCCCAGTGCCACCACAGCCTCTCTGCCTTTTGGGGTGAGGGTTGGGCTCAGGAACCTCTCTTGGGGAGGGTGTTTTGATGGGCTGAGGTGTTGGGGAGAGGGCTGGGAGCACTCAGGGATGAGGACAGGCTGTTTCCATCACTGAGGGCTCTGTGAAAAAAGACTTCTGCATTGTCTCTGTCCTCTCCAGCAGCCTCAGGCTTTTCCCAGTTACCTCCTATCCAGACTACCTGGCTTTGAGCTCCTTGGTGGGTGGAGATGCAAAACCTCTGCTTTGGGATGATGGGGAAGGATTTCATCCAGCTGTTCCAGCTGTGTGCTTTTGTATCTTTAAATCTCTTGGGTTCAGCAATGACCAGAAGTGATTTCTTCCTGGTCACAACCAATTCTGCAGCAGTTTCACCTTTGACAAACCTCTTGGCAGACAAAGCTTTCTCCTGCAGAACCACCTCTTCTCCATTCACACTTATGCCAAACACACCAGCATAATAAAATAGTATTTCCAGAGCAGTTGTAATCTTTTGATGGAAAAACCATAATTACCTGAAGGAGTCTGTCAGAGCTGCTAATTCCCCTTTCCACTTCCCTTTGTGCCCCATTAGCTTTAGTTTAGTATAAATGAATTCTCAGGGCAGTGGCATGGCCCAGGGAGGGCTCCAAACCTCTGGGCAGGGAGAAAAACCCAGGGTATTTTCAGCTGGTGAAAGAGCTTGGTGCTGTTTGTGTCCAAACTTGCCTGGAAGCAAAATGACCATTCACAACAGCTTGCCCTGTTTATGGTGTAAAGTGCATTAGAAAATAATTGCAAAAATAATAGCTACTTCTTGATGAGAGAGCCAAGAGCAGTGAGGGCCGGAGTGCCACGTGCAGGAGGAGCTGGAAGGGAAAAAGTACTCGACACCCTCATGGGTTCAGCTTGCACGAGCAATTAGACAGTTTTAAAGCTTATCTCTTATTCCTTCTGCTGAGCTGCTCTCTCTTCCTTCTATTTGGCTGCTCATTATTTTCGGGATGTTTCTCTACCCTGCTTTCATCAGGACTTGTTCCACAACATGTGGGAGCTCCCAGGATGCAGCCACTGAGGAGGTGTGGGTGAAGCCCTCCTCCTGCTGAGGGACACAGGCCACTGCCCCAGCTCAGTCCCTGCAGCAGCTCCAGGGTCTCTCCCTGACCTCTCCACTTGTTTTGTTCAGCTGAACAAGAGACTGAGGTCACACCTCACCAGGGGCTGCAGCTCCTCCTGAGGGACAGCTCCGATCTCTGCTTCCTGTGACAGGGGCAGGATCCAGGGAATGGCTGGAGCAGTGTCAGGGTGGGTTTAGACTGGATATTAGGAAAGGCTCTTCCCCAGAGGGTGCTGGCACTGCCCAGGCTCCCCAGGGAATGGGCACGGCCCCGAGGCTGCCAGAGCTCCAGGAGCGTTTGGGCAGCGCTGCAGGGATGCTCAGGGTGGGGCTGTTGGAGGGTCTGGGCAGGGCTGGGAATTGACTCAATGATCCCTTCCAGCTCAGAACAATCTATGATTCCATGTTTTTACAAATAAATTTAATATTTGAGGTGCTTTAGAGATGAAGTATCTGCTGTGCTTCCCTTTACGTGCTCAGCTTCTGCATTTTTCACTTTAGACACTGAGAGGTTTTCAGGTTATCTCCTGACCTGGCTCAGGTTTGTAATGGACCAAAGTCCTGATTCAATAAAATGTTCGATTACCTGCTGAACTTGAATCACATATTCAGGCTCAACTTTATTCAGGAAAGCTCTTAAGCATGAGATAAAATCCCAAGTGTTTTCAATGATTTGGTAAATTTTGAGTGAGGGATTGGGCTCTGTTGTCCTGCCAAACTGTTCAGCAGAACTCTCACTGAAGGCAAGGCTGAGATCTTTCTGTGTGCATATTTTTTGTGGTGCTGGGCCAGAATGAAGTTCCCAAGGGTTTCTGATGCTTTGCAGTGAGAAAAGAAAGAGTCTGCCCATCCATCCATTCATCCATCCATCCATCCATCCATCCATCCATCCATCCATCCATCCAT
>JAHLSL010000064.1:3915639-4033192 GCA_025920805.1 Petroica traversi
CGTGTCCATCCATCCATCCATCCATCCATCCATCCATCCATCCATCCGTGCCCATCCATCCATCCATCCATTCATCCACCCCTCCCTCCATCCATCCAGAGTCACTCTCTGTTGTCCCTTTGTAGCTCTCACAGATTTGAGCATCACAGGACAGGCAGGAGGGCAATTCCTTTGAACACTTCAGCAGCCAGGGAAGAAGAAGAGGTGACAGTGGCACTTCACTGATTTAACACAGAGCAGCCAAGGAGACTTTGGGTCATCCAGGCATCCCCTGTTCCATCAGGAACTCTGGAAACTCTTGGATGAACACAGCAGCTTCAGCACTGCCTGTGCCTCTATCATCCTTCTCATGATTTCAGTGACCAGAAGGGAAAGGGTTAAACCCAAAGTAATTAATACAAGAAGACTGTTCATTACTATAGGACGTCTGTGTATCGTTAAATTTCATTTCAGCTTTAATTAGACAATTTTTTTTTTCATATAAAAGTCTTTGTTGTGTCAATTAGTTGATTGACTATCATCTGGTTTCTGGGTTAGTGAAACCTGATCCGTTGTGAATGAATTTGTTTATCAGGGAAAAAGGACCAGGGGATGGAAAAAAAATTCAATTAAATGTCGATGTGCGGAGTGACAAGCAGTATTTGATAGGGCTTTTAGTTTAATTGCTTGTATTTCATTAAGAGATGTATTTATCAAGAGAATTCTTCATTTTCAAAAGATCTTGGATGTCTTCTTGTTCACTTCTGGCTTTTTAGGTAGTCAAAAACCACAGGGGGCTATTTTTTTAATTAGAAAAAGTTCTTTATTGTGACATGTCCTGAGACTGTAACATCACTGCTGTGTGGTGGCAGCCTTGTGATGATCCACATGCAAATTGCAGGGCACAGGGTGTGCCCCACATCATTTGACAGACTGTCACCAAAGATTCACCTCTCCCTTTGCTGCTCCAGGGCCTGTGGCCACTCTGAACACAGCGTGTTAATCCCCAAAGTTTGTGTGAGGAGCAAACCGTCCAGCTCCAAGCCCTGGGAGTGTTTTGGAAAGCCTGCTTTAAATCTTTTAAAGACTGTAAATCCCTTTGGGAGGAGTGGTTTTCATTCAGGTTGTATTTGGATTCCAGCTCTTTGCTTGTGGTTGACAAATAAAAACGAAATGAGCTTTGGGAGGGTCTGGCAGGAGCTGTCCAAACACAGAGTGGTTGGAACTCCAGGACTGGTGTAGTTACACAGCTCATCCCTGAGTAGGTACAGCCACCCTGGGGTAACATCATGAGAAACAGGTTTATTTCTATCATCATGAGACACAGGTTTATTTCTATAACTTTCTGTTTGTTTCTAATCCAGCTTTTCTACAACCTGTGAGTAGGTAAGCCTGCAGCTGGGCTTGTTTGGGAGATGGCAACAGGATTCCAACAGATTAAATAGTTATTTTTCTGGATGTCCAGGTGTCCCAGGTCAGGGAGCCACTGGATGCAGAGTGAGGTGATGGGGGCTCACCTGGAGGGTGGTGGGATATGGGTGCCCTATCAGTGTGGGACCTCCAGCACCACTGCTCCAAGAGGGAGATATCAGGGCCCAGTTCTGGATGTGTCTTGGATGTATATTCCATGGGAAAAGGAGTATATTTAACCTGGATGTCAGAAAATACCTGGCCAAGTGATCAGTCTGTTGGGTATTCAAGAAACACTCAGTGCCCTGGTCTGGGTGACAAGGTGGGGATCAGTCACAGCTCAGACTCAATGATCTTGGAGGTCTTTTCCAACCTCAATAATTCTGTGATTCTCTGTGGAGGAGAACTGGAGCAAAGTGTGACACCAAATCCTGCCCTCCACATATGGAGGATGCAGGAAACTCCATTGTGCATCACTTGGATGAGGTGATCAATCTGTACCCCAGAAGTGATTTAACCCTTGAGAGATTTGCTTTTCAGATATTGAGGCTTGGGAGCAGGGAGTTTCTCCCCATGGATTTGCTCAGTGCCCAGCAGAAATCCTGGCAGGGCCTCTGGGAGTGTCTGTATAGTGGGAAGCTCTAATGAGTGCTAATTACACCCAGCACAAGGGTGAGGAAGCTCTTCCCTGAAGGCCATCAATGGAGTTCAGCATTTCATGCCTTGCCTGTACTCTGTGCTCCATTTGCTTGGGAATTAAGGCCAGCACACAGCCTGTCCTCAGAAAGAAATTGTTTCTCCCATCCTCTGATGGGAATTCACATTCAAAGAGTCCAGGTAAGATGTTGGGAGGCAGCTCATGAAGCATCTGGCAATTATATCCTCCCTAAACATTTTGTCTGTGATTTTACAGCAGCATCACAACAGTGACAGCGAAGCTGGTACTTTTACATGAGCAAACCAGCACAGCATGGAGAGATTGTCCAGGTTGTTCCCTCTGGGGGCAAACTATCACTGTACAAATGGAAAAACTCAGGATTTGGGCAGAGCAGCGCTGATATGAAGAGAATAAAAAGCTAAAAAGAAAACGGAGAAAAGAAAGGATAAATACCAGACCAGCCTTTCCAAGAAGACTTCGTAGCAGAGCAGCAGCAGAAGGTGAAGGGTGGGCAGGCCGTGGCCCAGAGCAGCTGTGGCTGTCCCATCCCTGGAAGTGTCCAAGGCCATGTTGGAAGGGCTTGGAGCAACCTGGGACAGTGGAAGGTGTCCCTGCCCATGGCAGGGGCTGGGCTGAGATGAGCTTTAAGGTCCCTCCAAGCCAAACCATTCTGTGTTTCTCAGCTTCCTGTGCTGCAGAGCCCATGAGCTGTTCCTGAGGTCCTGGCAGGGAGCCCATGGAGAGGACTGCCAGGAGATGCTGCAGGAAGCTGGATCAGCGAGCCCAGCAGCTCCAGCCCCTCAGCCACCAGCGTTTTGTTCTCATCCCTGAGTAGCTGTGGAAGTTGTGCCTATCAGGAAATCTCCCTCATCCCGACGGGGGCTTGTTCGCTCCGATAAGGACGCTGTGTAATGGCAATTATGTTTTCATTTGTTGTGAGAAAACTTAATATGCAGAGTGGCAGAAATGTTATTCATCCGCTGTTAATTATGAGCTACTTACTGCAGGGAATCATGCAAAAACAAAAAAGTGTAATCAAATGCAGTAAAGGGAAGCAGCTTGTGCTCTTGCCTGCACGCCGGCTGGAATTGGGGCCTGTCACCGATTATCACCAATAAAGCAGCGTGGCCCCGGGGGTGACCCTGCCTGGGGCTCTGCAGCAGCGCTGGCAACTCAGTGCCAGGGCAGAGGGGTGGGCAGATCCTTGGGACCACGATCCTTAATGCAGCAAAGCTGTGGAGCTGGGACTGTGCCTGTCCCACGTCAGTTCTGAGGGGAGCTGCAGGAGCAGAGCCCAGCTGGGTGAGGAGCTGAGCCTCTGCCTTTTTCCCATGGTTGTGTTTCCCCCCTCCCGGCTGTGGGAAGCACCAGGATGGGCTGTGGGAATGCTGGGGCTGTTGTCAGTCCAGATCCCAGGAGCAGGTCCAGAGCCAGGCAGGTGTTGGAGGTGTCTGTGCTCCACCTGGTCGGCATTCCTGGTTTTCACCAGACAACTCTAGGCCGACTCCCAGTGTGGGAAAACAGATGAATTTTGTCTTGTGCCTGGTTTGGGATTCCCTAGGATGAGGAAAGTGCTGGGACAAGAGTGGGTCCAGTGAGGGATGCCAAGGGTCCAGGCAGGAGCACTGGACAGGTGGGGGGGGGAGGGGGGAACGACAGAGCTGGGTCTGTTCAGCCCAGAGAGAGGGCAAGGGGAGGTTTCATTGCTGACAGGTGAGAAGGTCCATGGAAGATGGGTCAGGCTCTTCCCAAAGGCACATGGTGGGAGGAGTAGAGGCACTAGGGAAGTTCTGCTTGGTTATGAAAGTAATTTTGGGACTGGGGCTCAGGACTCTCTTCCTGGAGATATTTGGAATTGGACTGAAGAAGATCCTGAAGAACTTGCTGCAGCTGGACCTACTCGAGTGTATGGGCTGGACTAGAGACCTCCAGAGCAGACTTTTTACCAATAAAGTTGGTTCTTGGAAGGCATCAGGATGGTTTTAATTTCCCAGGATATGGGATAGATGGGGGTTCTTCATCCTCCTGAGCTGCCTGAGCTCCCCTCACCTCTCTGGTGACCCAGAGAATGTCTCTCTTGCAATGCTGAGTTACATCAGAAACAAGTGAGACACAAAAGCTGTCTTGGGAGGAGTGAGAATGACACAAAAACGTTTATTTGAGATGGCAGGAAACAGACAATTGAAGAGGCAAGGCTGGAATGCTCCTTCCCTGGGGGAGCTGCTGCCTGGACAGAGCACACCCAGCCCCTGCAGCCAGAGCATCACCTACACCAGCCTGGGAAACTCCCTCCCATGGGCATAAATCTGCCCTGTGGGTGAGAAAAGAAGAAATAACCAGGGTGTGATCAGCTCAGCCACTGATGAGGATTGTCACTAACGTGTTTTTGAGCACTGTGAGCTCAGCAGCCTGATATAATGTAGGAAGCACTTGAATTCCCAAAGAAAGATTTATTTTTTTTCTTTGCCTAGAAAGTAATAAATAGCAACTGTAACTTCTCAGAGGCAAATTTCACTGCAGATCTGAGCCATATCTACTGAGAAATTTCCTTCTGAGTGTATCCATGAAGGATATAACAGGAGGAGCATTACCTGTGGTTGCATCCCCTGTAAATATCTCTGCATTGACACTTTACAGAGGTTCCCCCCTGAAATCTCTGCCTGGTTTCAGAAAACTTGGATTTTTCGGTGCTACCCCTTGCTTTCATCACACAAATATTCCAGCTGAGTTCCTCAGACCAGAACAGGGACTAACCCAAAACCCCACCAACACATTCAAGCCTTAAAATGGACACAGGTGCAAATATTATTCAGTATTTAAATGACAACTCAATCATTGACTACTTGGATCTTTCTAGGAATGACCAGAAACAAAACAAAACAAAAAAACCCCCAAAAAAAGGAAAAAAAGAAAAAAAAAAGAAGTGAGATTCATCTTCTCAGCCCTCAGCTGTGAAATTTCTGCTCAGCTCTGAGAGAGCAGATGCTTCCTTACTCTGCAGAAAGGCAGCGTGTGAAACAGTATTTTAACAGCTTTATCTGATATTTTATATCTCACTGTCAAACATAGCAATGATTCCACTTCTATTTGGGTAAGTAATCTGAAAAGAAGGCAGCAATAATCTCTCAGGAGAGCCAGGCACGGGACTAATTACTCCAGCTAGAGATTTGTAAAGACACATTTTCAGTGCTGGGATTTTATCATTCCACAGGGTAATTAAAAGACAACCCTGTCAAAAGAAGTTTTGCAGTTTTAAATATTCTTTTTCTTCTATGAAGAATAACCCGTTCCAAGCTCAGCACTGGGATGGCTTTATTTCCCAGGGAGGAGAGAGGGGTGCCTGTGGTACCTGCGCACCTGGCAGCTCAATGTCACACTTGGTGGCTGTTCCTGTGTCACAGAATCACAGAATGGCTTGGAAGAGAGGGGATCTTAAAGATTCCAGCCCCTTCCATGGGCAGGGGCACCTTCCACTCTCCCAGGTTGCTCCAAGCCCTGCCCAAGCTGGCCTTGGACATCAAGTGTTGGGAAGGAAGGATGCTTGGTCAGATTGTCAAATGCTCTAAGTTGGACTTGTGCATCAGGGACCAACCAGAGGAGAAATCCCTGCTTGGAATTTGTTTCTTCAGTGAAGCATTTGCTGAAATCAGAACAATTCTAACTGAAAGAGGGGAAGTTTAATTTAGATATACAGAGGGAATTGTTCCCTGTGAGGGTGGGCAGGACCTGGCACAGGGTGCCCAGAGAAGCTGTGGCTGCCCCTGGATCCCTGGAATTGTCCAAGGCCAGGCTGGACAGGGTTGTCTCAGTGGAAGCAGCAATGATCAAAGCAGGGGTACAAAGCAAGGGTACAAAAGCTGACTGGCTGCCAGAGGGGATTCAGACCCAGCTTGGCAGATACTTGGAGAGACAAGGGACATTCAGGGCAAACTCTGGTTTCCTGGTACTTCAGATCTCTGCTCAAAGAGTTGGACTTCTTAACATCCACAGTCTCCTCCAAGTCTGGTGCTGGGTTTTCCAAAAGCTGTCAATGAGCCATTGACTCTTCTGGATAACTTGGATAATTTGAAAATCCAAGTGTGGCATTGCCTGCAGCTTCCCCTGGCTCTGACAGCACAGTGTGGCAATGACATGGGATGGTCCATGCAAAGCACAAGGAGCTTGCTGTGCCTCATCCATGGGATTCTAGGACAGATGGAGACCTCTGCCTCCTGCCTGTTGTCCCATGCAGTTCCTTTCTGCACCTTCTTCCTTGACTCTCCCTGGTTAAAAGATGGGGTTTTAGTCCAATAGAGGATTTGAAAGTCAAGGAGTTAATTTCTAGAGAAACAAAAATTTCCAGAGCTGATTTTAGTGTCTTTGGGTAGAAAAGGAAACCAATAGCTACAGTCTGAGAGCAAAGCACTGCACCTGCACCTTGCCAGATATTTGTAATCCTCTTTGCTTGTGCCTTTTGATGCAAATGGGGACCGGGATATAGAAGCCCAGTGACACTGATGTGACACATTTAGTGAGAAGGAATTGGTGTAAAATGCCATGTATCAGCAAATCAGCATCACCCAACCGCCTGTTCCTTGGCATCCTGCTGGTTTCCACCTTGTTTGGGCATTGTTTAATTGCCTAATGGTTATACTGAATTTATTTATTTTTAACGTGCCATGAGCATGGACAAATGGAAATTCAGCATTAGAAGATCACTTAACAAAGGAGTCCCTTTCAGAGAGGTTGACTCCTCATGTTTTTTCTTTTCCCTGAGGAAGGAATCTGTGAAGATTTCAGGCTCCAGCTGTGCCAAATCCTGGCAGATGGCAGCTAAAGCCCTGTGGCAAGGCTGGTGGACCTGGTGTGCATCCCCCAGCCTGATTTTCCCTTCCAGCAGCAGCATCCTTTGCAGGATCCTCTCTTCCCTGCATGGATCATTCCTCAGCTGGAGGCTTCTTGGAGAATCCACAGTGGGAAAACCTGAGATTCAAAGAGCTGCTTGGGCTCTGCAGGTGAGTGCTAGGCCAGGATTGGTAAAAACTGTAAAAAAGGGTCAAAAGGAACACGCAGTTTCTCCAGCTGAGTTCAGCTCTCATGGAATAACATTCTCTGGCCATGAGAATGCACCTGGGGAGGGCAGGTCAGCCCTGTTCATGTCCCAGCAGTTTCCAGACTTCCAGTCCAATTTTAGGGCTGGTGAATGTGAAGAGACTCCACATTCCCATGGGCAAGTCAGATCCTCTGGAGGAAGAGTAAAACAGCAAATTTAGATGAGTTTCCCATTCTCTCCATCCCAGTCAGGCAATGGAGCCTGGCTACAAATATCAATTCAACTATTTAGTTCTTTTATTTTTTCCCAAATCCCTATTTAGGAACTTTCTAATATTTTTATGAAGACAATTCCCTATCACCCTCCTTATCTGGTAGGGAGTGCTCAGATCAACAGGAACTCTATGCTAGAAACAGCCTAATAAAGCAAAATTAACATTTTATCATCCAATACTAACATTTTATCCTATATTCATGCAGCCTGCTTTGAATATACTCCCTGCACATCCTTTCCTGTAAGTCTCTCATGCTCTGCCAGCTCCACTCTGTTTTTATCCATAAGGAATTGAGTTCGTACCTGTGACAGGTGCAGAGTGTGTTGAATCTTTTGATCATCACGCAAACCACTCATCCTGATGTCCTTTAATCTAAGCAATGCAAAGAAAATCCTATGCACTCGCTTTATGCTCCTTCCATCTCCCCGAGTTTAAACAGGAGGCTCCGCAGCTCCAGATCAATGGACCTAAATTGTTTGTCTTTAACTTAGGTGGGTTTAAAGGAAAGCTGCTCAGCCCAGCTGTCTGCGAGTTCACAGGATGGGAAGGGCTCTGTGCTGTTTAGTGATGGGGGAATTTGAGTTACCTTTGAAACCTGGTTTGGTTTTTTTACAGCAGTCAAGTAATTAAACAGGAGAGAGAAATCACAGTGCATCACTTACTGCTACATCCTCCACATCTTCCTTTTTGCACTGAAGCTCAGAGTGAAATCCTTTAATTTATCAATTATTAAGAATTTCTATAATTCAAAAATGTGGTTTGGATTTTTTTTTCCTCCCTCTGGGAATTATCCCTGAATAATTTGTGTGAAATAGCCAATATTCCCATCTTGCTATTGGTTCTCATGGGTGGGGTGAGCCATCTGTGTGTTCCTGCCTCTTGCCTGGCTGGTTTTGCTTCCCAGCCAATGAGGCAAGAATATTGGGATGGAAGATCCCACTTTGTGATGAAACAGAGCTCTGCTTTTGGTGGAGTGTCCACTCACACTTCCCCCTCCATTCATTAACTGAACATGGTGGGGAGAGGAGAGGAGAGGAGAGGAGAGGAGAGGAAAGGGGCAGTGGAGGATCTGGGGCTGGTCGTGGTGCTGACACAGTTTGGGTGCAGTCCCTGTGAATCAGGGATTAAATCCCAACCAGCAATTTTTGCTCTTGAGTGTTTCCTACAGCCTGAAGCACACTGGCAGCAAAAAAAGCTTGAATGGACCCCAAAAAATAATTGTACCATGAGGAAGCTTCATACAATCTTCCAATTTCAGCTGCCCAAAGAGGTGTGAGGAGAGTCTGGGAGACTCTCCTGCTGAAAACCAGCCTGCTGTATTACCTCACAGATAACCTGAAATCTCACTTCAAATATAAATATTCTGCCATGAGTGGGGAGAAACTTTCTCACTGTGGGGCCCCAAATTCTTTACTTAGAAAAATCAGGTGCTGTTCCCTTTACTGCTGCCACCAGGGGGTTACAAGCCAAAAAAACCCAACCCCCAGCACCAAACACAAAGCTCCCTCCACGCTATGTAAAATACCACAGAAAGCTTTTTTCCATTACAGTGGTCACAGGCCATTTTGCTCTTCACTGGTGACAGGGGACCATTAGAATACAATCCCTGATGCCTGCGTATCATAATGAAAATCATATTTCTTCCTGAACTGCTACATCAATTGTCTTTTTAGTAACCTGGGAAGTGCAGCTCTATGCAAACCAGGGAATGGTCCTTCACTCTTAATCTGTTCCCCTGCAAGATAAGTGATAACTTCTTAATGTAACTTTCCAGTCTGGTAAATAAGTAGCTACAACATGATCCTGTGGTTTAAATAGAATCGTCTCCCTGAGACTGAGTAGCTGCTTTCCATCCTCCCCTGGGCAGGAAAACTGATTTTGATAAAATCAGAGCATCCCTCTCTGTCTCTCTCTCTCTCCTTCCCTGGCACCTGCCTGAAAATCTGCAGGCAGGTCCATTTGCATTTCTGAAATCGGTGCTGACAGAGTGGTGACACCAGTGCCTGGTGACAGGGATGGCAGTGGGGTCCCCACTCTGTCAGCACCGATTGCTTTACCTGTGACCTGTCTGCTAAACTCTGTGTGACATCCTGCGGCCACCATGGCTGTCACTGCTCCTGGGGTGTCTGGTGCATCCCAAATGGAAGGTGGGCCCTGGGAGGGCACGTGGGATCTGATGCCTTGGAGTGGCTCCCTAGAACAGAGGCCAGACAGAGTGAAGAGAATAATGTGGGTATTTATTAAAGGCCTTCAGTAGATTCACCCTGGGCAGCCAAAAGCCTCCCAGAGGCCGCACCCTCGAGGGACGATGGTCACAAGTTTTTCAGGCAGATCTAAGTTTGGTCTGTTTGCATATCAGGGGTTAATTGTGCAATTACAGCTTCAGGTAATGGAGTCACATTCCCCCAGTTTGCTCCTCCCAAATTCACTTTTGTTTGTACTTTTCAGGGCCTGAGGCTGTGAGGTGCCCTTGGATCTTAGGCCCAGAGGGATTGTTCTGCCTGACCAAAACATGAAGACAGTTAACCACACTTTATATGGAATTTAGAGCTATCTAACGCAGTACAGGATTTGAAAATATAAAGGCTAAAACTGAAGGCATCAGATCCAGGATAGGCAGCAGGCACATCCTGACCCCCTTCGGGGATCTCCCACCACCATGGATGGCAGGCTCCAGCATTGCCTTTCACTGTGTGGTTCAAACAATTCAACCAACAGGAGGGAATTTGGAATCCCAGGATCTTTAAGCTTGAAAAAGACCTCCAACATCAGCAAGTCCAACCACTGACCCAGAACATCTAAGCCCCTAACCCATGTCAGCAAGCCCTGTATCTTCCTGCTTTTTGAACACTTGCAGGGACAGTGACTCCACCACTTCCCTGGGCAGCCTGTCCCAGGGAATTCCTGATGATGGCAGATACTTGGGTGTGTTGCATGGAAGTGGCCCCCAGTACAATCCCTGCAGCATCTCATGGGGCTTGGGGACACCTGCCCAGCTAAATGACAAATGACAAAATGACAAAATCTGATTTTCCTCCTGGAGGTTTGTCTTTTTTGTATTTCTCCTTCTTGTACTGCCCCAAGTCTGCATCTTTTTAATAGAAGCTAAGATTTCTATTTGTAAAGACTTCCTTGGCTCCAGTCAACAAGTCCTCAGGGCTGCCACCCCCTCCCTGGGCACAGGAATGGTGCCAGCACCAAACACCCACCTGGCTGCCCCTCACCACTGCAGGCAGCTTCCAGAGGGCCCCCATTCCTTTAAATCCCATTTCCAGGCATCCCCAGCAGGAAAAGAGAGGCTGAACCCCAGCTCCAGCTTGGTCAAGCACATTGCTCTCTGCCATTTTCTGTCTTTTCCCTCTCATTCATGTGCACCTTGAGGGACAAATAATTCAATCTGCTGGTGGATTGGCAAGGGCTTTAATGAAAACACTATTTATTTGTTGTTGTCTGATACATCACCAGAGACAAGGCGGGGGACTGAGTAATAACAGGTCTGGAGGGGCAGAGCAGAGCGTGCCACCAGCAAAGGAGCGTTCCAAAAATGTATGATTTCAGTTTCTGGATTAATTAGAATTTATTTTAAGTGGGTTTGCATCAAGTGATGAAACAACTGTCATTGATGAACTGCTGCTGGGCAGGCTGGAGCAGATTTTCATCTCTAACCAGCAGCTCAGGCAGCTTGTGTGAGAGGAGACTGAGGAAAGTCTATTAGAGACAGACATCAATTTAACTCCTCATCTGAAGGAGTATTGATGCAGAGGGGAACTTAGAGAATTGTCATTGGGTAACTGATCCAAACCCATGGCTCCCCTCAAAAACACAATGCTGTTGTAGGCAGCTTGCTGTGGTACCTGCTGGGAGGGGAGTTCTTATCAGAGCATCCTGACCCAAAAGTTCCTGATGTGTGTGGGGAAGAGTTCTGGAGGCTGATGGCAAACAGATGTGCACCTCAGGCTCCCCACGGCTGCTTTTGCAGGCAATCCAGGGAAATTTACCTCAGGGATTATTGAAAATGCCATTTTGCTCATGGGGAAGCTGAGGCACAGAGAAGCCATGCAAATTCCCTGAGCTTAACCTGTCTATAGGACACCACAGGAATAAATTCGGTTTTCTTGAGGATTGCTCCTACAGTCCAGCACCTGTGTTATCCTTCACCCTTCCAGAAGCCCAGATCCTCAATCCAGGCTAATTGGAAAGAGCTGGATCCTCCTGTGCTTTGGGAAAGGCCTGGGGTGGGGTTTGTTTGCCAGACCTGCAGTGAGCAGGGCCCTGGGTGCTGATGCAGGGACATTCCCCAGGCCAGGAGAGACCTGGGGTGGGAAATCACAGGGACAAGTGTCCAGATCACTGCTGATCACTCAGATGCTCTTTCCCATCACATTTCACTGCAGCTTGGGATGAAACTGTCCATCAGACCTCTGGATTCAGTTCTCCCAGGGGGTGAGGGCCCCCTGGGCTGGTCCTTGGTCTCATGAGAGGATGCTGATGCCAGACCTGGCTCCTGGAGGCAGCTGGCCAGCAGTGGGTACCAAAACCAGGGCTGGCCTGCAGGGTGGGTATGTGGGAGGGCAGTGTCCAGCTTTCCTGGAGGAAAAGCACAGGAGAGGCCCCAGCCACCTCTGAAGCACTTCCCAAAGAGGAACCTGTGAGACAGCACAAGTCACTGGGATGGATGTGGAGAGAAAATGGAGGAAATTATTGTCAGGAAAGATAATTATTTATGTGTGGCTATTATAAGGAAACTGTAATTATTACACAGACAATAAAAACCAAGCACTGCTGATCACTCTGATGCTGTTTCCCATCTCCTTTCACCACTGGCACCAGGTGATGGAGACGTGGGCTTTGTCCCAGGGAGGACCTGGGACTGTTACACAGCAACTCCTGCTGCAGATCCCGACAGAATCAGGGCAGGAAGGGAAACCATCCAAAGGATGTTTGACACAGTAGAATTTGTTTTTACCTCTTTCCTTTAGAAAGGAAAGCAAAGCAAAACAAGTTAGGAAATTACATGCATGCTTTTGGGATGAGACAGTAGCTCAGGGTCATCTGTGTTTATTTCCAACATTTTATCTTATTTCCGTGGGCACTTTCTCAAAACAAGACTTTGGGGTTTTTCCTTTTCCAGCCAGAGCTCTGAAAGGTAAGTTTAAGTCTGACCTGTCACAAACAACCCAAAATCACACTGCAAACATATTCCTGCCACTGTCACTCCCCTCCCCTGTCCACTTGCACAGTGACTTTTCTTTCACTGTTTGCTCTCTTGGAGAAAAACAAGGATGCAAACACAGTCTACATTACTCAGGACCATTCTGATGCCTCCCAAATTTAAATGACACTTGTGATCAAATTAAGCATTGACATGGCAAGAGAAGCCCAGATGGGATCCCAAAGCAAAGCTGGGGAGCAAGGCTGGCATCCTCATTCCTTCATCCCAAAACTGCTGGAACCAGGGCTGGCATTCCCCATCCTTCATCCCAAAACTGCTGGGCACAAGGGCTGGCATTCTTCTCCCTGAATCCCAAAATTGCTGGGGACTGGGGCTGGCATCCACCTCCTTGCACCAGCCTCAGAATGTGATGGAGGTGCTTTCCTAAGCCATCACATCAGGAGTCACCAGCCCAGCCCACTCCTCCTCCAAGCCAAGCAGCACATCCTGGGTGGGTTCTGTAGGATCAGAGCTCTGGAAAGGTTCATTTTCCAGCTGAGGCAGTGCCTGACCTGGCAGCAGCAGGAGGTGTCTCCTGTCTCCCTCCTGGAGAAGGCAGTTTGGAGGGGAAAAGAATTGCTAGATATTTAATTTTAATACTTTTCAGCAGAAAGAGGGAAAAAATTCTGTTGCATGTGGATTTTTTTTTTCCTCTTCTTTATTATTTTTCTGGACTGAAATGGATTTTTTTGATATATTGAATATATTTAATATTCAAATGCTGTGAATTTGCAGGACGGAGCAGACAGAGACTGCCTCTTGCGATAAGAGACATTATTACTGTTCTGAAGAATTCCTTTAAGATTCCATCTTAATCGTTCTGCTATTGAAATGGAAGAATAAAGTAATAAAATTAGATGTTTTGAAAAGACTTGATTAAAAAAGTAATTATCCTGCCAGCTCGTCGGTTCCCACGTCCTGCCAGGTTCCTCCAGCTCGGGCCCTCTCCTCTCTGAGCCCCTCCACAGAATCCTGTGGGGATGGAACAACTTTGTGTCTGGGCATCTCCAGGGCTCAGCTGCTTCTCCTCCTCTCGCTCTGGACATGCTTTGAGGCTGTTTTGGGGCTGGTCCTGTGCCCCACAGGGTAGGATTTGTTGGGGGTGCTGTGTAGGGTCTGGAGTTGGACTTGAACCTTGTGAGTCCCTTCCAACACAGGATATTCCATGGCTCTGTCATTCCTCTCTCCTCAGCCAGGGTGTCCCACCCCAGGCAGAGACCAGGCAGCCCCATCCCATCCCATCCCATCCCATCCCATCCCATCCCATCCCATCCCATCCCATCCCATCCCATCCCATCCCATCCCATCCCAAATCCCATCCCAAATCCCATCCCAAATCCCATCCCAAATCCCATCCCAAATCCCATCCCAAATCCCATCCCATCCCATCCGTGCAGGTCTGGATGCCCTCAAGTGTCCTCCTGGAGGCAGGGAAGGCTGGAGGGAAAGGCACAGCTTCCTCTGGGTAGCCCCAATTCCTGCTTTGTGGATTCACCAGTCCTGTGGGGGAGTGCACAGGAACCTTTGAGCTCTGGGGCGCTCAGCAGCACCCCCAGCACGTCCTTTGGAAGTCTCTCATTCCATCATGCACCATTTCTGGGTGGCAGCTGGGACTGGGGTCCCCTGTGCCCCCACCCGGGCTCCCCACAGCCTGCACACCTCTGTCCAGGACAGATGGACACAGGACGGTGTCTCACACCTGGGAACACCCTCCTGGTCCATGGGGTGGGGCAGGGTCTACACAAGCACTGGCCCCAGCTGTGACTGGCCGTGCAGGAGGGCCAGGATTTCCCCAGGAGGAGGAGAGGAGGGATGGCTGCACTCAGAGCTGTGCTGGGCCTCCCAGAGCCTCCCAGCTGTAATTGTGCAGCTCGTTCATTCTGCATTTCTAATGGGGAAACACAGATGGTGACAGCTGAGTGCAAAATGCATCTATTAAAATCTGCTGCTGATTGTTCCTCATAATGAGCTTGGGGTTTTTTGCAATACGCTGCAGAGAATCCACATCCTCATCAGGAGTGGAACAGGTTACAGCAGACTCGTGCCCGTGGCTGTCTCTTGCCCATTGCCAGGCTTATTTTGGCCATTATTTATTACTTTCATAGCAGAATAACTGGAGATCCATTCCTGCTGGGGCAGAATGGGAGTTAGATATGTCCTGGCTGAATAAATTCTCCAGGTGGAGACCTGAGGCCTCCCAAGGCGGGGTGCCTGCCCCAGGAGAAGGGCTACCTGCACCCAAGGCTGCCCTTTAAACAGCTGGAGGCTCTGGTGGCACCTGAAGAACCAGGGTGAGACCTGCTGCTGGACATCCTGAATGCCAGGACATTTAGTCTGAAGGAGAATCTTGAGAAGAGAAGCTCTGCCTGGCCCTGTGCACAAGATTAATTTTCATGTATGAAGCTCCTTCATCTGCAAGGGGTTGATCACTTCAGGGCAGAAGTGGAAATGCATTTGGTCACAGAGAGATTTTTGGGAGCCAGGAGTGTCTGTGAGACCAGCCCCATGCAGGCAGGCTCCTTCTGCTGGGGAGGAAAACACTTTTGGGCTAATATTCACCACTTTCTGAGTGAGGAACTTTGATGGAGCAGAGGGGGGGGAGGGACAGAATCACAGAATCACAGAATCACCAGGTTGGAAGAGACCTTCAAGATCATCGAGTCCAACCTCTGTGCCAACACCTCAACTAAACTAAACCATGGCACTGAGTGCCACATCCAATCTTTTTTTAAACACTTCCAGGTATGGTGATTCTACCACCTCTCCGGGTAGACCATTCCCATATTTTATCACTCTTTCTGTAAAAAATTTTCTCCTAATATCCAACCTATGTTTCCCTTGGTGCAACTTAAGACTGTGTCCTCATGTTCTGTCTGTTGTTGCCCAGAAAAAGAGACCAACCCCCACCTGGGAATGTGGCTCCTGCTGAGCATAGCAGGATACTGTAGACATGGAGGGAATGAGGAGCCAACTATCCCAAGCCTGGAAGCCAGCTCAGAGATTTATTATCCATAATTCCCCTTCATCATGCCCCACCTGCAGGTCAGGGCACCCCTGATATCAGCACATCCATGGAGGCACCAGGGGAAAACTCCCAGCTGGGGACAAAATCTGATGCCAAGTGCAGAAATCCCAGTCATGCCCGGGGCTGGGAGCATGCTGGGCTCCCCCTGCCAGGCTGGGCTGGTTCCACATCCATTCCACATCCATTCCACATCCATTCCACAGCCCTTCAGCCCCATCCCAGGGATTTGCCAGCCCGTCCAGCTCTGCCCTGCACCACCTCCCTGCCCAGGGCCTGCCTGCACCACTCACACTCTGCTCCCTGGCCACGAAAACCATCATTTTGCTGGAGAAAATTTCCGAGCTGGCAGGATTCCCCCAGGCCGAGCCTGAGCCGAGCTCCCGGCGCTCTGGCAGTGACCTTATAATTAAGCAGTGTAGAGGACACTGCTCCCAGCCGACTCCCTGAGTGCTTATATTTCAGTTTGGGCTACATCCAGCCCTGGTAAATCCATTAATTACACTTCATACAGTGACATTTACTGACGAATGAAAGATTTCATTATGTCAGCCTGCTTCCTCAAGCACAGTAAGGCCTCGGACGAGCTCCCCTGAGTCCCGGCCCCGATTATTTAAGCACCACTGCTGGACCTCCTTGTTCCTCACACACCTCACCTGTGGGGAGGATTTAGGCAAAGATCTTTTCTCTGATCTGCACCGTGCTGCTGGGACCCAGGGGCTGCAGGAGGCAAGGCTGGGCTCATCCCCTGCCCGGCTTTTGCGCCGTGCAGGGACTCAGGAGGCATCTCACTTCCAGGGAGAGAGGAGCTGCATTAAACTTTCATGGAAACAAGTCAGTGACAAAGGCAGAACACGAGCTCTTCCCTTGGCAGCAGCTCGGGAGGAGTCTCGGGCCCAGCCCTGCAGCACAGGGAGCAGGCTCTGCAGCTCTGATCGTGCTCCAAGGGATGTCCATGTGGCCATGGCACCTCCACATCTGCTCTCTGAAATCTCCTTTGCCCCACCAGGGTGTGGTTTGGGCCCTCAGGATGTGCTGAGACAGCCAGAGAGGAGAAAGCTTGGCAGGAGGGCAAGCTCTGGGGCAGGTTTGGGTGGAGCTCCTGAGCTCTGCAGAGTTTCACTGGAGGATGTGAGCTCCACAGTTAGGGGTGCAATCAGAGGGAGTTTGAGTCCATGCAGAGGCCCTTTTCCAGGATGGGATCCTCCTGTAAAACTTGTCATTCTCCCCTCTGCCTCAGCCCAGAGGCTGTGCGGCTCTCAGCTCTGTTCAGCCAATTCTAGACACTGTGGTGGGAGAGGAGAGGAGGGGAGAGGGATGCAGAGAGCAAATTCCTGTGAGTGTTATGTTGGAGCAGCTTCCACAGCAGCTTAGAACAACCAGCTACCTTCAGATCAGAGCAGGTTTCCACCTTCAGAAATTGTCCATCAGGAATTCTGCCTCTGTTCACATCCCATCCCAGGGATCCTACCCCACTCACCTCAACCCTTTACCCTGGCAACCACTCCAAGAAGAACTCCTCCTACATCTTTTTTGGGGTCACCTCTAGTCCTTCCCAGGGGGCTACAGGGACTGTGGCCCAGCTCCCTGACAAAGCATGAGGATGTGCTGTTCACCTGCACCATGTAAATGTCCATCAGTGGCAGCTGCCACAAGCCCTGCTTGGGACATCCAGGGGCTGCTCCCTGCAAGCAAAAGCCCCAAGCCTCAACCCTCAATAGCTGCTGTACCCAGTGTTATTTCTGGCAGATCACTGGTGCTTAAATGACAGCTACATTAGCTGAGTCAATGCTGAGGATGTAAATGTGCAGCTGGCAGAGCTGGTGTTTAAGCAATAAGACATGACAGCAGTTGGGGTTTGAAGCGATTAGTGCCTGTGCTGGGTGTGCAGAGAGGCAGGAGGCTGAAGGTCAAGGGGCTGGAAGGGCTGGCAGAGCACAGGGATCCCCGAGGTGGCACTGCAGAGCTGGCAGGTCAGAGCTGGGCACTCGCTGAGCACCCTCACCCTTGCCCCTGGCCAGCAGACACTGAGCTGGTGTGGTGGCTGTGGCTCTATGGGGACTTGGTTGGGCTGTACAGGTGTCTCTGGCATTGCTGTCCCCTCACTGTCCCCCTGCAGGTGTCTGTGGGTCGCAGTGCTGTGCCCCCTCCATCCCAGCTGCTCCAGCAGCACAACTGGAGGCAGGCACAGAGGTGCCCCCATGCTGGGGACCACAGAATGATGGAATCAGAGGGTACCCTGAGCTGGGAGGGGCCCACAGGATCCTCCCATCCATTCCTGGCCCTGCCCAGACCCCCCAACAGCCCCACCCTGAGCATCCCTGGCAGCGCTGCCCAAACGCTCCTGGAGCTCTGGCAGCCTCGGGGCCGTGCCCATTCCCTGGGGAGCCTGGGCAGTGCCAGCACCCTCTGGGGAAGATCCTTGTCCTAGTATCAGTATTCCTAATATGTCCTAACTGTTCTCCTCTTCTTGTCTCATGGTTAGAAATCCCAGCTTAAATTCTGACTCTTTAGGCTGAACATCCCTGACACAGCCTTGGCATTGGGATGGATCTTCCTCATCCACTGGCCTGCTCCTGTGAGCTCAGGATCAGGGAGCATCCTGCTCCTGCTGCAGAACTTGGCAGACAGGACATCTCACCCCTGGCTGTAGCCCCTGCTGTATCATCTTCCTTCTCTCCTCTTTCTCAACTCAGCACAGGAGACTTTTCCCAGCCACTTGGCATTCTTGTCCTGTTTGTGCAAGTCTGAAGGTGGCTCTGGGCATGGGCTGAGGGGCAGAGCTTGCCTGGAGCCAGGGCAGGACAAAGGCAGCAGTGGAACAGCCAGGTCACAGCAGAACCTGAGCTCCAGGGGCTGCAGGCTGCTCTGCTGCTGCTGGGTATTTCTCACTCAGCTGGTTTCATGAGGGCAGAGTTGCATAAGAGAGATTTTAACCCTTCCTTTTGAGAGACTCAAAGTTAATCTAAGCCCAAAACGCAGGTAGGTGCTCCCCAGGAGCAGGGACTACACAATTTATTGCACTGAGTGCAACGTTCCTGGTGACCTCCCTCTCTCCCGCATTTGTTTCCTCCCACCATGAGAGAGGCTTAATGGGGGGCTCAGGGGAGGAGCAGCTCCTGCCTGAGACCTGCAGGGATGTCACACAGCAGGCCTGGCTCCAATGGGGAAAGATGTAAGAACTGGAGAAGAAGGAAATCAGTGGCAGGAGAGGATTTCAGGTAGCTGAATTCCCCTGCAGGATCTTAAATCAAAAATGCTCCCACAGCAGAGAATCTTCTAAGACAAGGAGGCCTGAGTGGTGGTGTTGGGAAACGCAATTATTTATGGAGTTGTGGGATGGTTTGGGTTGGAAGAGACCTTAAAACTTACCTTGTCCCACAAGATCTTCCACAAGATCAGGTTGCTCAGAGCCTCATCCAAGCTGGCTTGGGACACTTCCAGGTATGGGACATAATTAGAACACAGAAAGCTGGTTTGTGGTAGCAGACCCTGAACATTTTTCTGCTGGGTACAAAGGGGACAGGACAAGTCCAGATAGTTACTGGCAGCTGTTGTGCTCCGTGTTGGTACCAGTGGTGCAAGCAGGAAGTGCAAGGGCTGCTCTGGGAGGTCCAACACACGCTGCTTGGCAGGGGCTGATTTCCAGGACTGCTGCAGCAGCACCCTCAGGGACACTGAGAGTGATCCCCAAAGTGCTGAGCAGGCAGGAACCAGGAGTGTTGGTGTGATGGGGAGATGATGGTCCACAGAGGAGAGAAGGGGCAGAGGCAGGAGGTGAAGACCCAGGACAGGAGGGATGCTCTGCACCTTAATCTTGGCAGAGCCAGGTGATGGTTTATATGGTCCAAGGACTTATTTATCCTGGGGATTGGGACAGCTGGAGGAAGAGTGCCTGGCTTAGGTGACCTGCCTGGTTTGGTGGATGTAGTTCAGTGCACCCCCAAAAAGACCAGCTGGACAGGGACACAACAATTACATGAATGGAGGATTGATCCCAGCTCCATGGGCATCCAGGAACCCTAGTAAGAGAGGATAATCCAAGTTGGTGCTTTACTGGCATGATGGGAACACAGCAGGGTGGTGGGAGGGTGGCAGGACATGTGGCAATAGAAAGAATAGCATCATTAAAAGACCAGGTGGAAAGAGGAGCCAGAGGGAACCCCTGTGGGTAGCAAAGTGAGGTCTTATAACAAAAATATTCTGCAGGATGGGTCCACCCTGAGAGCACTGGTGGGGAAAGATTAAACAGGATGAGCAAAGCTGCAAATTTAGGCCTGGTAGAGGGTGGGAAATGTCAGCTACTGGAGCATGGGCTGGGTCGGTGATTGCACTGCAGAGGTTCTTTTGGACATGACTAAATCTGTGTCCCAGAGGGATCAGCCTCACAGCCTGTGAGGGGCAATGCTGCTCTGGTTTAGTTGTGATGCAGAAGGTGCTGGTGGGGCATCCCCTGTCCTTGGTCAGGCTCGGCAGTGAGGGCAGCAGGAGAATCTCCCTGACACCTGTGTGCTTGCCTTCAAAAGGGGAACACCTAAAAATGAGGTGAAAGGACACCAGAGCTGTGCAGAGAGCAAGAAGCTGCAGAGCAGCTCAAGGGGAATTCAGTAAAGCTCTGGGGGATTGGTTTAAAACCGAGTCAGAGCACTGCTTTTCCCAGCAGACTCTTGCCTGTCCCAAGGAGGGGGTGCCAGCAGGGTCACCAGGGGCTGGCACAAATTCCTGGGCAGCAAAGTCACTGAGAGGATGGACAGGACAGGGTGGTGTCTCCTGGAAATACTCAAATCCAGGCTGGATGGAGCTTGGAGCTACCTGGTCTAGTGGAAGGTGTCCCTGCCCATGGCAGAGGGCAGGACTAGATCATCTTTAATTTCCTTTCCAACCCAAGTCATTCTATGATTCCATAATTTTATGATTTTATGTTCCCTAATCCAGCAGCTGAGGGCCACCCACCAGGTCAAGCCTGGATGCTGCTCCTAAGGCAGAACAGGCAATTTTGGTGGCCCCTCACCCTCTTTACTTCCCTTTTGCACAGCCCTTTTCTTTGCGGGCAGTGTTTAGGATCTTAACCAAACGTGACTTTTCAAAACATGTGCTCAGAAACTGTATTTTTTTCGTTGTTGATTTTCTCCCTACAAATAAAAATACCTTCAGCAGAAGCAAATAAGCCTGAGCAGGTTTGTCAGATCCTTCATACAAAAAAAAAAAAAGTTACCTCTGAGGTTTGTAGTGAACAGAGCCAAACAACAGGCAAATGTCCCAGTGAGGATGGGGGTGGAGAGGGAGCTGCACAAAGTGCAGAATTCTCTGACTGATCTCTGCTCTCAAAACCCAAACCAGCAAAGGAAAAGCAAACCCCTCCCCTCCCCGGGACACCCTCACCATCACCTGCATCAGGAGAGCCTCCTGAAGGCTCCAAGGTGCTCATTAAACCTGCACTGCTCCCTCTGGGCACAGGTCCCTCTGCCAGGGGGCATCCAGGGGTGGCCGTGGGCTCCCCGGGCTGGTGGATCTGAGTGTGGATATAAACCAGGAATGATCCCCTCACCCATTTATCCAGTGAGGAAAATTCATTTCCTTTGTGCTCCAACTCCTGCCTTGGCAGATTTGGCCTGGCACTTTGTCCCTCCCTGCCACTGTCCCTCCTCTTCCTCCTTGTGTGACAGTGACAGCACAGCTCCATCCCTCAGTCCCAGCCTTTATCTCTGAACTTCCCTGGCTCTGACAGTAAAAAATGATCTTTTATGTGCTGCAGAAGTTCATAACGTTCCAGCATTGATAGGGATGGAGCGCAAAAGAAATAAAATCAATAAAATATTCAAAGCTTTCACATTATAAGCTCCAGCAAAACTTTTTACCAAATGTTTACTGTATAATAAATTCTATTAAAAAGCCCGAGCTTGTATGCTGAAGAGGGGAGGAACGTTGTCACTTTAATTGCAATGGCATAAATATTTGATATTCAGTAAATTAGATCTGTAGCTCTGAAAACATTCTTGCAAATGGATTTTTACCTGTAGCACAGTGCCATTAGCAGGAGAAAGTCAACACAGCCCCAGGGCCTGTAATTAACTCAACCCAAGCAGAACTAAACATTTTTGACAGTTTTCCTGGTCTGGAATTAACTGTCATAGCAGAGAATGAAAGGAAGTGCATTGTCACATTATGTTTACGTAAAGTCTGTAAAATGCTGTGTTTTGTATTTTTGTTTTGTTAAGTCTGAGTTTCATGCCCCATTATTTTTTTCATCATTAGAGACAAGCTTAAAAACAACTAATGATGGATTTTATATCCTCAGAGTAGTCTGAAAAAATGAAGGGGGGGAAGACATTAGTTCGGTAATTCAATTTTTCTTTATTTTTTTCTCTGTAATGAAGCATGGTACACTGTGTTCTGGTATAAATCATAATGCTGTGACATTTGAAGACATTAGAAACTCTGGTTTTCCTATCTGATTCAAGGTTCTCAGATAATAAGCAGTTGTCTAGCCCGTGTCTGCCTATTTTCTTGGAGCTGGGGGAAGGCATATGGATGTTTTTTCCGTCTTTTCTTTCCTCTTTCTTCTTGTTTTTTTTTTTTTTATTTTATTTTGTATTTACAAAAATAACTGTCACTCCACTGAAATGCAAACCCTTGAGGGCAAATCTACTTAATGCTTCCCTGAAAGCTACTTATTGTCCAGTAGCTCAGAGAAAATCTGTACAGCGGTAATTGAAGGGATGTGTTGAGCTCCCTGACATTTTGTCCCAGAAATTATCTTACCTGAAAAAGAAAGGGATATTTAGCAGGAGAGCTCCTGTGCAATTTGGGAATGGAAGTATGCTCATAAACAAGCTGATTAAAATAGATGGGGTTTGCTACATTTATAGTAATAACTTGGGCTAATAGCTTACATTAAAAGGGGAAAACCTCTTTGGATGGCAAATATATGTCTGCTGCAAGCAGGGCTTGTGTTATAATCTTGTCTCTTTCCTGACATATTGAGAAGACAAGCAAATAAGGAAAAAAAAATGTCAAGATTTTTTTTTCTTCCTAAAGATTGCCAGATAGGGAGAAAAAAAAAATCAAGGCAAAATTAACAGTGCTCTCAGCTCCTGCCTGTGCTGCTCTGCTGTGCTGCTCACCTCAACGAAAAGCTTTTATTTTGAATTTCTGAATATCTCAGGGAGAGAAGAGAAACCCCTCTTTTCCCAAGATACATCATGCAGAAATGACCTCAGCTCGATGCAATTTTTATTTTGCATTCCATTTCAGCGTAGAAGTCCCTCCCGTTCCTGCACCGGGGCCAGTAGCAGGAGGGGTTTTAAGGGTTCCTCATCAACCTGCAGTTCCCTGCTCACTTCAGCCTCCTATTATGGCATTTTCCACGTCTTCATCCATATCCAGAACCACTTCAGTGATGAGCACACAACATCTTCATTAAGAGAGAGAGAGAAAAAAGCAAGAAAGGCAGGAAAGCAGACTCTGGATGAGGGGAATCTGTGAAAAAGCCCTTACCCAGGAGCTTTCTCATCACAACAGGAAGGGGACCCTAGCACTGGGGGAATAAATAAGTGATAGCAGAGAAGGTTAAACTGCTCCTGACAATCAGAGGCTGGGTTTGGAGTCACTCCATCCTGTTGGGAATTGCAGCCATGAGGACTGTTTATGGGATTTTTAGCTGCAGCTCCTCAGGGGTTGGATGCTGCTGGTGCTGAGCCTACGGCTGGCACTGGTGTGACTGGTGGGAACTGTGGGGGCTCCACAGCTGCCCCAGGGTGCTGAGACCCTGGCAGGACCAGGAGAAGCTCCAGAGGAGCAGGACTGGCTGCTGCTGCTGCCACTCTTCTCACTGAATTAGGCAAATTACAGAGTGCTGTATCTTCGCTAAATTAATTAGCTCGATTAGGCTGGGGGGGGATGCAGAGGCGTGTGTGTGTGTGTGTGTGTGTGTGTGTGTGCTTCTTCTCGCTTCCCCTCTTTGATCCCTCACCTCCTCCTGCAGGCCCTGAGGTTCATGGGCATCCCCCAGGGGATGACTGCAGCCACTGCCATCCCCAGTGGCACCCAGGGCTTCCCCCAGCCTGAGTGTGTCTGGGAGCACGGGGAATGCTCCAGCCTGAGCTTTGAGATTCCAGAGCCCTGAACACCTTCCTTCTCCCAGCCTGCCTTTGGACTTCGGCTGAGGTTTTAAGCATCAGGGATATTTCCCACCTGCCCATGGGATCCTGTCCCTGGATGCTGCCCCCGGCACCAAGCACGGCACACATGGGAAGCTCTGTGCCACCAGGGCTGGAGGGAGCATGTCCTTGTCCCCTGGGATGGGGCACATCACCCCTCCTACCCCTCACGCCTCCCTGCCTCTGGCTTCCCTTTGGCTGTGGGTTTTTTACGGGATCCCAGAGCACAGCAACTCTCAAGTATTAAATCCATCAGGACCACATCATCCTCACAGCATTTCATGTCAAGCAGCTGCAAGTCCAGGCTTGGCAGGTGCTGGGATCTCCCTTTTGGGATCAGGCCATGCCTCTGCCAAGCCCTTTGCCTCCCAGCACCCGCAGAAAAGCTTCACATCCCATGGAAGAACAAGGAGCCTTGGGAATGCTGTGGACACCCAGGTCCCACTGCCACCAGGGGTGGTCACATCCCATTCCCAACCCCAGGAAGGTGTTCAGGACCCCCTGCTCAAGCCCCATGTTGGAGCAGCTCCAGCATCTCCGCTCCTCCACCCTGGGAAACTGCCACATCCAAACCTCTTTTCTCATATTTTCATGTGATAAAAGATTCAGCACGAGGAGAAGAAACCAAGTTCTGATTTATTAGTAGCAACTAAACAGCAACAGACAGCACAGGGTCTATCAATACTGCTTAGCAGTAGAGCCTGGTGTAATCTCCTGCATGGCAAAATAATCAGGAATGTCACTTTTCATAGGATTCATCAGAAACAATGAGACATTTCACAAACAATCCTCGCCCAGCATTAACGATCAGATATAAAGAGACCTGAGTGCAATTACTAAAGAAAACAATTATATGTCAGCAAATATATTCATCTTCATTTGATTTAAGCACCCACCTTCCATAGCTATAAAAGGGATTGGAATGTTAACTCAATTTGTGGGGCAGCAAATTGAGCCAGCACAGATGGGATTTCAGCGAGGTGCTGCAAAGGGAGGTGAGGGATGGTGCAGAAACACGGATGGGATGGAGCTCCAGGGTGGACATTCCCATCCCAGGTCTGTGTGGGAACTCCTCCAAAGACCTGATGGCTTCTCCCAGGCTTGGAGCACACCAGCAATTGACTGAGTTAAGACTGACTGCATCCTCTCTGTTTTCAGACGTTTCATTCTTCTGCCTCCCCTAAATCACCACTTGCCTCTGAATGAAAACGTGTTGTTCAAAAACTGATATAAATGGAAAACTGGGGTAAAAAATAATCCATTAATTTTTTTCTTCTTAAAGCCAAAAGTTGTTGTTTTTTTTCTGCAGCTCTTTATCCTGGCCACAGCCTGGAGGCTGAGATACATGGAATAACCAGGGGCTTTCAGGTCTCCTCTGAGTTCCTGTGCTCCAAACTTCCAGTACATGAAGCCAGACTGAGAGAGTTTGGGTTGTTCATCCTGTAGAGGAGAAGGCTGCAGGCAGAGCTTAGAGCCCCTTCCAGAGCCTAAAGGGGCTCCAGAAGCTGGAGAGAAACTTTGGATGAGGACTGGTGGTGATGGGCCCAGGAGAAATGGCTTTAAGCTGAAGAAGGGTAGATTTCAATCAGATTTATGGAAGAAATTCCTCCCTGTGAGGATGGGGAGGCCCTGGCACAGGGTGCCCAGAGGAGCTGTGGCTGCCCCTGGATCTCTGGCAGTGCCCAAGGCCAGGCTGGATGGGGCTTGGGGCAGCCTGGGATAGAGGAAGGTGTCCCTGCCATGGCAGGGGTGGGAATGAGATGATCTTTAATGTCTCTTCCAACCCAATCTGGGATTCTGTGGGAGCTTTGGAATGTGCTCCAAACCTTGGCTTTCCGCTGCCTGTTATTTCTCCTCCCAGCTGATTCCACCAGCCCTGTCTCCCACCCCAGCCCAGTGTCTCTGCCCCTCCCTGACCTGCTGGGCAAACCTCCCTCTCCTGCCCCTCTTACCTGGGTGGGCAGAGGGCACTGCCACCAAGCCCTTCCACTTGAAGAGCAGAGAAATGGTGGTAATTTGTCCACCTGTCTTAATGATGAGTTCATTTCTGATCAGGTCAAAGGAAAGTAATACCAGAAGGGGAGAAAAGGACTTTTTTTCTTTTTTTTTGGTGGGACTGTCGCATTGAGTCAGTTCAGAATTTTTTTTTGCCCAGTTCTGAATATTTACCCTTTCCTAACGATGAGCTCTACCATACCCTGGCACAATGCTGGTTTTCTGGGTTTTTTTTTCCAAAACCCTGCAATCAATTGCATGTTCATACATTTTCCTGCTGCCTCTGCCTGTTCCTGCCCCATCCCCCCCGATGTGCACCAGCACAATATTACCTCTCTGAATGCAGAGGGAAGTGAAGAGAGCCTCAGAGAAGATGTGAATCACAAGGAAGTGGTTTCCCTAGTGACAGCAACCACATGAAAGCTCTCGCCGTTTACTCTCACGGGACCTTTTAGCACTTTGGATTGTGCGGAGAGCAAGAAATGGTGAAAAATGCTGTGGTTGGGAAAGGAGCAGGTGAACACTGAAATGCTGAATGGTGCTGACAATCCGTGAGAAGCCACCAGCAGCTCCTAGGGAGTTTCCTGAAGATCCTGTGAAATTACACAGTGGCTCTCAGGCCCCTTCTCCAAGGCAAAGTGCTGGAGACCTGGGGAAGCCACAGCACAGCTTGCTCAGAGCCTGGCAGCACCCCAACCATCCCCTCATTCCGTGTCACCTCCCCATGCTGGCCCATCCCCTTGGCAGCACCCTGGAGGTGACCAGGAGGAGGACACTGGTGCCACCCCAGCTCTGGGGACACCACTAGGATCTCCATGTGCCAGAGGAGAGAACAAACCCTGGGATGGGAGTTTCAGTGTGCTTGGAAGGAGCACAACAGTAGGCAGAGAGGCAGATGGAAGGGGCAGGCAGACAATTATCAGTGTCTTTGGCTCATGTTCAAGAGTTCTTTCTCCTCTCTCTCAAATGTCTTCGATTTTTTCAAGCATCTCTGACAGCAAATGAGAGCAACGCCATCCTGAGAGCCCAGAGAAGTGGTGTCCACATGGGAAACCAAGAAGAAAAGCATCCTCTGGTGGAGCAGGACTGTCTTCCTCTTCTTCGTTGTCACCCTGGGCACATTAGCTTAATAACGAGCTTTTTAGCAGATTTCAGTGAACAAGAAGCAATTTATTTGTCGTCATGGAGACAAAGAAGACCTTCTGGAAAAGAGCACTGAATGAAGAGAAGAAGGTTTATTGTGCAGAGCAATGAGGCATTCACTTGGAACATTAGCATCACACAAAGCAGGCCATACAAGTGGTCTTGCTAACTTCTGGATGCATGGTTGGATGCATTCTGGGTCCTGGCTTTCCCTGGAAAGGCCAAGAGGGGACTGGAGCTTGGTGTTTTATACATGATATTTGATGTCCAGCCCTGTTCCTAGATGACTCTGGGGGAAAGACAAAGGTTCCTTGTTGGTGGATGGCTGAACCTCACTGGTTGCATTTCTGCTGGGTATTTCCAGGGACTGAATTCTGAAATTCAGCTGCCAACTGAACAAACCCCAAATAAGCCAAGAGCATGCATCTCAAAGTGTACTTTGTTCATTTATTTTGACAACTCTAGTGTTTCTTCAATTATTTATAACACTTCTTACTGTACTGGAGTAGATTTTTGTAAAAATAATGAAGCCTTAGTAGTATAGCATCCATGATCACATCTGCAGGGGAAGTGGGAGGCAGGCAGCCACTCTGACGTGAGGGGAAAGGAAAATGTAGGTTGGAAGCAAAGTCCTCTTCCCTAAGAAAAGTTTTCAAGCACCAAAGGAGAGGACAGACCTGTGAGACTGCAAAGGTTAAAAGAAGGTTTTTAGGGTGAAGGTGAATTCCTGAAGAGCAGCTCCCTTCAAAGAAGGTGGATTTAATGGTGTGTGGATTTTGGTTGAGTTTGTCTCTGGAATGCTGTCAGTGGGGAGCTGAGGTTTGGGATGCAAACAGGGGGAACTGAGGGGTAGAGGGAAGTTCTGCCAGGCAACAGGGCTCCCACCTCAGCAAGGTGCTCACACCACTGCAGGTACATGAGAACATTTTACATGAAGCATCATCCTCCATAAATTCCAGGAGGCTGGTAAGAACACTGTGAAACCCTTGATTTTGCACAATAGGCTGAATTCCCTCCAAAGTGAGGGTGCAATTTGATGTTACACCTCAGGATTCCAGCAGTAAGGAAACACTTTCCCCCATCCATTCCAGGGGACAGGTGGAGGCTGTGCCTGCCTGAGGGTGCACACGGGAGCACCCCAAGCTCTGCTACTTCTATGCCTCGCTGACTTTGGCAAGGGAGCCTTTCCAATGGGAAACTTGTCTTTTTTTTTTTTTTCCCCAAATTCCTGACTCCCAGGGAGTCAGGAGCCCCATGGCTGTGTCCTCCTTGGAGCACACCCCACTACAGGCCTCAGGACCCACCATGGATGACTCAGGGAGGGAAGATCCCAAAGGATGTGGAGCATCTCCCAGGGTTCAGAGAAGATTTCTGGTAGAAATCTGGCCTCCAAGCAGGGCAGGAATACTTGGGCAGTCCCTGGCTTCAGGTGAGGGGGCACTGAGGATCAAACTTCCTTGTCAAGAGGACTGTCTCCTTCCCTTCTCCTTATTGAAAAGAAAAGCTTGTTCTACCAGACAAATGCTGGAAGAATGCAAAACCACAAAGAGTTATATATTTAACCCACACAAGGAATATAATTATTCTTTTTAATCAAGTCTATTCAAATCATTTATTACTTTATTCTTCCATTTCAATAGCAGAATGATTAAGATGGAATCTTAAAGGAATTCTTCACAACAATAATAATGTCTCTTATCGCAAGAGGCAGTCTCTGCTCTGTCCTGCAAATTCTCAGCATTAAAATATTAAATATATTCAATATATCAAAAACCTCCATTTCACTCCTGTAAAACAATTCAAAGGATATGAGGAAGAACCAGAAAGGAGCCCATTACAGTCCGCAAACAAATTCAAAAATAGGGAAAAGGGAAAAACTCCAGCATACACAATGAGCTGCAAATGGAACTCCGGCTCCAGAAATCCAACTTCATGTCAGAGGAGGCCTGGGGGACAAGGACATTATCATTTTGAAGACTCGTTTATATCAGCACACTCTGTACATTGTATAAGAGCCAGGCTTCTTTCAGCTCTCGATTTGTTGTCATCTTGTTTTTCAATGCAAAACTTCATCTGCATCCTGTACAGGACACACTTTCCAGAGGGTATAACAGAATAATAAAAATGGAGAAAGTAGTGGACTATGAATAAAATCTGTATCTTCCCCAGACAAGGGATACCTTGGCAGGAAGGACACAGAGGCACAGCTGAGACATGACAAGGACAGGTCTGGCTGAGCCTATTGGGGAATTTGGGTATCCCGACCCTTTTGGATGGCTCTCATGCTCTTATTATATTTGTTTTATTATTTGTTATATTTATTAGTAGTATTAATTTAATTTTGTTTTTTTGTTATATTATTATTTTCATGCTCATTATATTTTTAGGTCATTAATATGCCTAGCATGCAAGATACAGGTCTCCTGGCTGAGGGGGGGGGCATGCTGGTTGTATTTTCTAGGTGAATTTTTCCTCCTGCTTTTGACTAGTCTGTGGAAAGATTTTGGACAGCCTGAAATGGTTCTTACATAATTCTAGGAGAGGTCTTTTAGAGCCTTCAGTTCCCATCACTTTATTCCAGATTGCTTCATGTGTGTTTGACAAAGGCCTGAGTAATATGAGTAAACAATAAGTAACACAGGAACGAGCAGGGATTTCTAAGTCTCCCAATTTTATTTATTAAATGGCTCCTGGGCCCAGCCTCTACCCCTGACTCAGTGGCCTGGCAAAGAGGTTTCAAAGCTGCAGCACGTTCCAGGAGGCTGAAAGTGTTTCTCTTCACCTGTGGTGTGATTTTTGGGTCCCAAACAGGCAGAGAAAGTGGGAAGCCATCTCTGGAGTGGGTGACACCAGCCAGGGTCCTGCCCTGCTGCCTTGGGGCACCACTGGCCCCACAAGCACACAGCTCTTTCCAGTTTATAGGGTCATTCAGCACTCTGGGGATCTCACTCAGAGCTTTGGGAAGTCTTCACATTAATCTTGATGGCCTTTGAATCTGGCCTCTGTAATTCCAGAATGGGATAAAGTCTAATATTTCCCACACCTTTTTTTTTTTCCCCCAGAAAGTTCCCAAAGCATTTTAAGCTTTTATTGTGCATTGTACCAAAGATCACCAAAATCACCCTGCAGGATGGTCCAAAGCCTGCAGGAGTTGAATCTGGCTTGATTTGTGATGGTTTTCACAAGGAGGAGCAGGGAGGAGGCTGAGTGTAGTCTCTGGAGCTGCACAGAGCCAGGACACAAGGTCCCTGTTGGTGGAACCCACCAGCAGCACAAAGAGCCCCAAGTTTAGGATGGCACCATCATTCCTGCCCAGGCTCATGCATGAGAGAGAAAAGCTACAGGTTAAACCCTTCACCATCACCTGGATGTGTCTGAGCATCTCCTGAACAGGTCCTGATCCAGCTCATTTCCTTTACATGGGCAGAGAGAGACCCTCAGGCCTCAGTCCCTGCAGCATCTGCTGGAGATTCTGGCCAACGACCCAGAGAAGGATCTGTTACAGTTTGAGCACTGAAACCTCCATGTTCACCCTACATTTATTTTTACTGGTAGGCAAGTTGAAATACTTGGACTGTCCGTGCAAAGAAATAAAAAACTCTGAGGAGCAGCAGGAGAGCTCTGGGTGGGCTGGGGGCTGCAATGGCCTCTGGGCAGAGGCCTCCCAGGTGGGATATGCATCACAGCTTTGGGCAAAGCTTTGTGTGCAAGCTTGAAATATCCTCATTAAAATATTCTCTGGGCAACTCCAGCCACCCACAGTTCCTTGGGATGGGTGATTCATTCAGAGTGGGGGAATGACTGCTGAGAGCACGGAGGACCCCTTAAACCAGAATGACTTTCTGTGGTTCAGATCATTTGAACAGCATCAAAACAAATCTGACCCAGCTACTCCAAGATTTTGGGGGCAATGCCCTGTCCATGCCCTGGGATGCAGGAGCAGCACCTCTGGAGACCCTCAGTCCCTTGAAGCACCCGTGAATAAATCAGTCAGGGTCAGGACAACAGGTAAACAGTGAGACCTTGTTCCACCTGGCTGAGCAGGTCTTGGAGTGCAAGCAGAAGTCAAGCATTTCTTCAGGAATCTCTGCCAGGCTCCTTCCCTTTCCATTGGCATTATCAGGAATGATTTTGAGTGTAGCACTCAAGGTTAAACAAACTGTGCCCGCATTTCAGTCTTGCTGGGTTGGGTGGGAAGGAGGCAGGGCTGGGGCACACCATGAGGTGGAGGTTCAGAGGTGTTCAGCAAGCTCTCTTTGCTCCGAGATCAGCTCCCTCCAGCCCTTCTTGTCCCCTCTCTCTTGGCAGCATCTTGACCCTGCAAGTCAGAGCCCATCCTCCCTCTGCAGCTTTTGACTCAAAATGCTGCCCTCCACTCCAGCTGTGCCTTTGGAGAAGTTTGACTGCGTGCCAGGAATGCTCTGACTGAGGCTCTTCAGGACATTCATCTTTATTCCTTCCCTCCTGCCATGCAGAGCTGGATCTGCTCTCCAGCAAGGCTCCAAGGCAGGGATGTCCCCACCACAGGGAATCTCACCCCAAAATGTCCCAAAGCACCACAAGATGCTGAAATCTGTAGCTCTCCTGAAATCAGTCCTTCCTCTCAAAAGTGTATTCTGCTTTTCCTGTCAGAAAAACTTCCTGAACCACCACCCCTTGTTTATTTTTCCCATATCCTTGCAGTTATCCCCACAGCAAGGCAAGGACTTCACTCTCCAGCCAGGCATGTCTGTCCATCCCTGGAATAAAGGATACAGTGGTTTAATTTGATTTTCAGGTTGTGGTACTAAAAAGAGATGTGATAGATAGGGAAAAATGTGGAGAAAACAAAAAGTACCAATAAGGAGGAAAATGCACAAGGACAGGGACAGCAGCAATTCTTCAAGGAAAGAAGCTGGACGGCCCAGGATGCTGAAGGACGAAGAATTAAATTCTGCTCCTCACTGCAGGAAAAATCTGGACCACAGCCACTGGTAATGTTTGGAAGTAGCACCAGCCCCTTTGTCTGGGGATATTTTTCCAACAAGTTTTGTCCCAAAATGGTAGAAATGAAATGCACATTTTTGTTCTTCCTCTCAGGAAACAGCAGGGATGTGTCTGTGTGGGAGGGAGCTTTGAGAGGTGCGTGAGGAGGAGCACGGTCTCACAGGCTTGGTGTGCCCACACTTGGAGTGGGGCTGCTTCTCTCTGGTGGGAGAGGCAAAGCATTTAATGAAGAATTAAATCAGGCTCCAAAAAGGGGTGAAACCCTTCTTCCTTCTGCCGGCACCAATGGGAGCTCTAGGTGTGGGAAAGACAGGAGAAATAGTCCCAAAGTGCCTCCTGAGAGCCCAGTTCCAGCCTGGAGGTTCCTTTGGTGAAAGGTTCCACAGTCTGTCTCCTCTGGCATTGCTTCCCCAGTGAGGAAGGAGCCTTTTGGGGCTGTGAGCTGAAGGACATCAGCTTCTTCCAGCTGATTGTCCACGGGATTGATGGAAATTGTAGAAATGAGCCACAGGGATGGGGTGGGGCAGATTCCTCTTTCCTTCATCTTCCCCAGGAGCCCCAAATGAGCTTTAGAGCAGGGGAAAGCTGCACACCCTCACACATTTCCACAGCTTCCTGCACCCCCTTCCAAGCAATCCACAGACCCCAAAAATGGTCAGGAACCCGGATACATCCCAAGTGCCTGATGCTCAAATATCATTAATGATATTATGACAATTCAGCCTATTCTGGTCTTGCTGCTCTTTTGGAAAAAAAAAAATAAATAAAAAAAAGACCCAGAACTCCCAAACCTGGATATAGTTATGAAATTTTCTTTCGGCCTCCATAAACCATTTCCAAGTAATTATAGAGCGAGTGGAGCTGAAAAGGAGCCGCACACAATTGTCATAAAATGTAATTAATTTGGAGTAATTCACAATGGAGAAAAAGTGCTGCAGAGAGTAAATTGGACAGGAGACTTGTGTGCTGTGGAGATGTGGTTTTTTGAAAGGCTGCTGACTAATACAGCACTGACCTGAAAGCAAATCCTTACATTCATGCTGGACCGGCTGTTTCCATGACAACAGTTGTTATTAGTAACTGAAAATGTATTGCTCTTACGAGTGGCAGCATATTTTTTTTCAGTTGAATTCAAGAGCAGCTGGGTACTTTACTCATGAAGATAAAGTGCTCAGATCGCTACGGCGCTAATGTTGTGTGCTGCACCTCTCACAACACCAACCTTATACTTACACATGATACAAAGAAACGTGCACGCTGCTTGAGGGGAGAAAAAACCTCCGGAGGCGCGGCGCAAATGGCAACTCGTATCAAAGAAATCAAAAGAAAATAAGCGCCGTCATCACTGCGCTTTAAATTAACTCTTCAGTGAAATTCCCTGGGGATTCAGGCTGACTGGAGCATTCAAAGAACAGGTAAATCCTGTTAGGAGCTAAGCCTGACATCCCAAAATGTGATGCCAGCCCCCCAAGGGGCACTGAGGACATCTCACCCTTTAGATTAAGCTACTTCTCATGCACTATCCCCTCATGTTCCTGTCCTGAGAGCAGCAATTTTTATGATATTTAAATGAACTAACTTGGGAAAGCAAAACTCTCCCCTGGTTCAGACCTGTGCAATGGCTCTGACTGTAAAAGCATCCCTCTGATTTTTCCTGAGGAGGACTTTTTTAAAAACTGAAAGGGAATAGGTTCAGATCAGATTTTAGGAAGAGATTCTTCCCTGGGAGGGTGCCAGGCCCTGGCACAGGGTGCCCAGAGCAGCTGTGGCTGCCCCTGGATCCCTGGCAGTGCCCAAGGCCAGGTTGGACAGGGCTTGGAGCAGCCTGGGACAGTGGGAGGTGTCCCTGCCAGGGCAGGGGTGGCACTGGATGGGCTTTAAGGTTCTTTCCTACCCAAACCATTCTGTGACTCTTTGAACAAGACCACACATCAAAGAGCTTGGAATGTGCCATCCCTCTAAATAACCAAAATACTGTGGGTAGACTCCAATTGCCACAAAACCAAGATAATCTCTGGCAAGTTTATTTGTGCCTGTTGTGCTGCTGAGTATTTCAGATGTCCCCTTCTGGATCCTGTGGAGGGAGTGGAAATCTCTTTACACCAGAATAAGAGGAGAGCAGAGCCCAGGAAAACATCAGTTGTCAAAGTTGCTCGAGTAGGCAAAATGCTGCACATTATATTGTGTGAATGAGCCTGTGAATAGCAATAACATATTCAGGAAGCAAATAAGTTACAATCCATAATCAAAAAATGTTGCAAATTACATCCTTAATAGATTACATTTATAATCTACTTGAAAGAGATCTTTAGGCACTTAATTGACACATTCCAAGATAGCTATAACATATTGGCTAGTTAGATACCAATTGACATACTTATTAAATATCAATTAGCGCATTCCATAATTTGGTACCTAATTAGCTTGCTATAGCTATTCTATCAAATGCCAATTAAATGCTTGAAATTTCTTACAAGTTGGCTGTACGAAGATAATAATTAAGAATGCATTGCTTAAGTCATTTTTAGTTAATTACATGGCAAACTAATTTTGGCTACACACATTAGACCTTTCAATAAATCCCTCTTTATCAATCAATTGGTATCTAATGAACTCATTATTCTTTTGCTACGTGTGAATAAAACCCTGCTTTGCCATTCTCCTGGATGGATCCCAGCCTGCATGTGGGGCTCTGTGGGTCTGCCACCCCAGGGGTGTGACATGCCACATTCCCAGCCTGATGAACAGTCCCTGAGCTCCCATCCTGCTGTTTTGGGAGGGGTGGCTGTGCAGGAGTGACGGTGGTGCCCTCTCTGCAGTGTAACTGCTCCAAGCTCCTGCAGCCTGGAGGGCTCAGCACTGACCCAGAGCCACACCCAGGGTGGGGCTGAGGAAGGATGGAAAGGGACAGCTGGCTGAGGCTGCTCCGAGGTGTGGGAAGTGAGAGGACAGGGAGGGATGAAGGTGTTGGCACTCAGGCAAGATGGAAGAGCAGCATAACAGGAACTTGTGCTGCTACAAACCAGGAACGAGCCTCACAGAGCTCTCTGTGTCCCCTACGGCAGCAGAGCACCACTCAAACTACAAAAATAGCCTCTTGTATTGATGTCTTCTCTCTCTTTTCCCCAGCAGGTATGAGTCAGCTGCCTGATTAGGCTGCTGCTGCCTGTGGAGCATCTTTTCTGTCGGAGGGATCTATTGCACTGAGGTAGACAAGGTTCCTGGGGATGTGATGTCCCTCTGGATTCACCATTCTCTGCATGGCAACTGCCCCATTCCTGTGCCTGACAGAGCTTATCTGGGCACCTGTAGCTCCTCTAACAGCCAAACTGTCACCATGGTCCTAGGAGACCTCTGGGGGACTTGCTGGCTTGGAATGTCAGGGTGGGAATGTGGCTCTGCAGTGAATATGGAGACTGATGTGGCAAATCACAACACATGTCACACAAGGAGTGGGCAAGTGGAAGGTGTCCCTGCCCACGGCAGGGCGTTGGAATGAGATGATTTTCAATGTCCCTTCCAACTCAACCCAACCCATTCCATGGTTCCGTGATTCTGAGGTGGTGCCCGTGGGTGGCTCCATCGTGTCTGAGAACACCTATGACTCTGCTCTGAACCCTCTCTTTGTCTCTCATTTTGACTGTAAATTGATGAACTTCTAGCACCCAGCATTTTGCCCCTAGGTTCTAGTATTTTGTTTAATTAATTTTAACAAATATAATGAAGAGATGCCTAAAATTCACATATTTCCCCTTTCCCTATTTGTACTCCCATGCATGTTTGATGTGCACGTGCTTAAATGAGCAAAGCAATTTCAGTGAAAAGGGATTTTCCAGAATGCTCTGGGATCTCTGAATTTCTTCTGGGCTCTCAGGGTGCTGCATCCTGCTGCAGAACATGTCCCAGGATGCTGGTGGAGGTGACCTGGGGCACGGGAAAGGGACACAAACAAGTCTAGGAGAACTGGAATTCTGCTTCCTCTTCCTCATGGACCACCCACTCCATGCAGAGCCCCATCCAAGGAGTGTCTCTGTGGAGTGACAGGACTCATGTCCCTCCAGCTCTGTCAGGAGTGTGTTTGTGCTGACAGGGTGGGGGAGAGCAAATCACTGTGTGGGCCTTGACAACTACATTTTTTACGTCAAGCAAAGCCAGAAGCTTGAACAAATGCCTTTGTGGTGACAGAGTGAAAGGGCTGCACAATTTTTTCTTCATTCTGACATAATGAAAAAACGCTTTTGACAAAATCCATTCTGCCCTTTGAATGAAGTTATTTGTTTGACTAAATGCACTAACTCCATCCAAATTATTTATTAGACTTGCTTGACATTGCAGACAACCTGGATTCCTGCAGGGGTGAGAGGTGGACTCGGGATTAATCTCATCAACTGATAACCAGGCAAATCAAGCAAAGAGATGCTTTTTACTTAAATAAAAGAAGGGTGGTGTGAATCCAACCATTGTACATCTCACTGTCTCAGTCTGGGACACTCGGGTTGGACTGTGTTCTTCCCACACATCCATGGCACCGTCAATAAAGTTCATCTCTGGAATCCTGCATTAAGATTGTTGTCAGCACTGGTTTGTCAGAGGTTTCACAGGAAAAAAATCCCAAACATATGTGCTGGGAGAAGGATTCCAACTCCTCACCCCGTGGGATTAGAAGTAAAGAAGGGAAAAGGAGTCTCTCCTAAAGACAAAGGAAAAGAAGAATCAGGAGATAAAGAATTTGATTATTCTCTCATTCTAAGTCATGGTGATGCAGGAACAAGGTGCCACTGAGTGTTCCACCAGCACAGCCCAGCTCTGCAGGGTCCATGGGGTGTTTAAACCCTTCCAGCCACTGTAACAGCCAAACCCAAGTCAGTTGTCTGCCTTTTCTTGGGCAAGCCCTGTTCCAGCATTCTTGAGAAGAGCGGGTTGGGTGGTGTGAACATTCATCTGAGAGAATTTTCTGTTTAATGGGACTTTTCCATCAACTGAGCGTAATGTTTTACCCCTGTTAATATGCGTCCCACACTGCCATGGCCTGAGCTCTCAGTGGAAACTACTGACATCTGAGATGCTGACTCGGAGGTTACTGAAACAACTCACCCAACCTGCATGGAGGCTCACAGCCCTCTGCCCTCCTCACTCGTCCTCCTTGCCTGGTGCTTCTCACTTGGGGTTTCACACCCTGGGGCTCACAGCTTCTGTCTGGTGCTGGTGGGTGGCCTGGGCAGGCTGGGATGGGCTCCCTAACTTGGCCTTGGAGTTAGTTTTTCTCGAAATCAAGGATTGTGCGTCATGGGGAGTGGGACCTTCCACTGACGCAGGGGGGAAAAATTAAATCAGTTGTTTTGCGGCTCTGCGGTGCTGGGAATGGGGCAGTGAAAAACCCGATGGCCGGGGTCACACTGACTAAACCTGAGAGCAAAGAAAAAGGCTGAAAATCTGTGGAAATTACCAGGCAGAGTGAAACCAGCAGAGGAAAAGCGCGCAACTTTCCACGCTTGACTTTGGTGCGAGGATCCTGCGTTACGGGAAATGTTTGCCGTGAGTCTATTAATAAAACCTGCTGAACAAATACCGAGCCACTAAACAGCTCTCCTGCACATTAATAATCAGATCCAGGTAATATTTAATCTCACCATTTAATCTGTAATGGACTAGCTGTTCCTTAGCTTTTAATTACCACTTTCGTTTTAAGCTAACTGTACAAATTGGCAAGATTTATGAAGCATCACTGAACACCATACCTCAGCCTGCCTCGTGGCTCACAATTAAAATGCTCATTTTTGAACACTAGATTTGTTTAATCCTCTAAAGAACCCTTGAAGTCATTTGGACAAATATTTTAGCCTCTGTTCCTTTCTGAATGAAAGAGGGTGCAAGGGAGATTGAAACCAGTCCAAAGCTGGTGCATGGCAGTGACCATGACACTTTGTCTGACTCTTAACGGGCAGCACAGAGACCTTTGGGATGAGATGAGCATTTCAACTTATTTTTCATTCATGCTTTCTACTTTTGTCGTCTTGCTTGTCATGAGCAAGTCCATTGCTTCTGTGAGCAAGTTATCCCCAATTTATCCCAATGGTTTGCAGGTGGGAGCAAGAGCTCCTGTTCAGGCTGTCTGAAGTCTCCAGGGTTGGTGCAGTGCTCACTTAGGTTTGTGTTTTAAATGTTCTGCACAAACATGAAATAGAGACCTTTCCTTTGCATTACAAAAGAAGCCACTCTCCTTGATAAGAAACATTGCTGGTTCTTCCTAAGGAAGTGATGAAGATTTAACTCTTTGCCATCCCACCAGGAAACAGATCCATCCAAATCCTCACAATAGGCACTGACTTATCCAGCCAAACCAGACTGTCTTCCCTCTTCATTCCTAGGTAGAAGCTGGAAGTCTTTACTTTCTTCTCCTGCACGTTTCCAGTTTTCACGTTGTGGAAATCAGGCAGATTACATGAGGGCAGTCTGGGGTGGCTGAACCCTGCCCTGGCTCGGCTCTGGCTCACACAAGGTCTCCACATTCAGCTCCAGCCGTGTGAGGAAGACAACCTTTGATTCGTGGGAGTTGCTTATGGAAAAGGAGCCTTGCAATGTAATTTTTATCAGGGCTAAGGCTGTTCCTTGCCGCGGAACAAAGCGGAGCAAGAAGCTGCGTCTCCTGGTAAGGAATGGGAGATGACACTGTCGCTCTGCTGGAGCACGGGCAAACAGGCTCTTGCCCAGGGCAGCAGCCTGAGGCACAGGCAGAAGTACACATGGCATGCTCCAGGGCTTGTGAAAGCGCTCCACGCCCATAACAGCTCCAAAGTGAGAACAGGCTCATCCCCTCCAGCGCTGCTTTCTGCAAAGCCAGCAGAAGGGAAACTCTTTCCCTTCTCTCATCACCTCTCTGCCTTCCTGGACCCCTCCTCTGCACTTGTAAATATCTTACCTACATTTACCCTGTCCTTCCGAGCAGAGTGAGAGCTCAGCCAGCCCCACGTGCTGCCCAGAGCTGTGACTGCTTTGTGCACACCCAACCCAGCAGCCACCCTGTCCCTGCATCCTATGCCGTGTCATCGTGGCTCCTTCATCTCACAAAGGGCTGGCACTTCTCTCTGAGTTTCATTTCTGAGCAGGGCAGCCCGTGTCTAGGAGGAAATGAAAACTCGAAAGAGTGATTTGCAGTCCCAGCACCCCCCTCACTCGCAGGGCTCCGCTCTCACCCTGCCCACCCCGTGCTGGCCCCGGGCCGTGGGAGGCTGATTCAGCCCCTGCCGCCCGCAGGGTCCCTCCCGCCCGGCCCGGGGCTCGCAAGGGAAACCGGCCGGGGTGAGCCATGGGGAAATCGTTCCTGCGGTACCCGAGCCCGGGCAGCCCTGCAAAAACCACCTGTGCTGGCCCCTGATGCCAAGTGATGCCACTGTCACCGGCACCGGTGCCAGGCTGCTGCCCTGGCACTGAGCTCGCTGCTCTCCCGCTCCCTGCCTTGCCCCTCTCCCTTTCACTCCTGTGCCTGGTCCTTTTACCCTTCTCTTTCTTTATCTTGTTCTTGCCCCACTCTATCTAGTTCTGAGGAAGGAATGAAAGTGTTGGTCCATGAACGCCCCATTCCCCTCTGACCAAGCACTGCACATCCTGAGGGGCTGCGTGGAGCATCCCACCGTTCTGTGCACCCACTCGGAATCAGCTGTCAGGGGCAGCCTGGAAGGTGTAAATCACGGGAAGAGCAGCCCCCACACCTTCCCAAGCAGGAAGCCGTCCCAAGTCATGCTGCTGCGGGTGGCAGTGGTTATCTCCATGACAGCAGGCTGAGCTATTCCAGCTCAGCTAACTCTGCCTTGATTCCAGCAGAATCCTGTGGGGTCCTGCAAGTCTGCTACAAAGGATCCCAGGCCCCACTTAAAGATACCAAGAGTTGAAGGTTCACCTCTTCCTTTATGGATTTGTCCCAGTGCTGTTAACTATCACCTGTCCTGAAAATGTGTTCCTGAGTGGAAAATGTCCTTGAGCTTCCAGTGTCTTCTCCTGCCTTTCCTTGGCAGAAATGTAAGCTCTTTAGTATCAGACATTTCCATCCCAGCTTAATTTTTATTCTTTTCTTTGACTTCTATAAATGTCTCATTTTGAGATATTTTTCTTGCTCTGTTATGATTTATTAGGCTGTTCCCTGAGTTTTCCAGCATCTAAATTAATGTATGGATGCCAGACTCTGCAGTTTGGCTGCAGGAGTTTCAGGGAGTGCTGGGAGAAGAGGTAAGACAACATTTCCTCTCTCCCTCCCTCCTCCACTCCCTGTCACAGCTGCAGAAATTCACATTCAGGGGCTTGACCATCCTTTGAAGAATTTTGGCTGTGGGAAGATCCCGCTTGGAGCTCCCCTTTCCCAGGCTCTTTTTACTCTTTTTTTCCTAATGCAACTATACTGCACAGGCTGGATTAAAATGATTTCCTTTCCTTTTAATTAGGCCCTGTTTTCCAGGTGACAGCAGTGTCCCCTGTGTCTGTGTGGGACTGGCTGTGTGCTACTCCTGGCTGTGTGTCACCTGCAGGTCTGATCAGCAAGATTCCTCCAGGTATTTGATGGAAGGACAGGAACTTGCCAGCCCTCTGTCCCTGCCACCAAACACTCTTCCTTCTCCCCCTGCCCACAGTGGCAGCTTTTTCTCCCTTGCAAATCCAGAGTCACAGCAGTTTCAGCCCTGCCTCCACAGGTGGGAGAGTCATAGAATGGATTGGGCTTGAAGGGACCTTAAAGATCATCAGGCTCCAACACTTTGGGCACAGGATGGAGGTTATTCTCCAGTTATTATTAGAAATCATCCTGAAGTCAATCAATAACTGCAGACTTATGGGTGGGGTGAGACTCAGGGGCTCCAGCAGCTGAAGGCAGCAGTGTAACAGCTCATATCAGACAGCTCTGCCTGAGACAGACAGTGTGAAATTACCTATTGAGTGTAAAACACAGACAGAAAGTTTTTTTATGCAGGTCATGACCTGGAGCAGAAAGTCTGGGTTGGAGGGTTTTTTTTCAGTTATTTTGATAGATTTTGTTATGCTCATAAAAACCATCCTTCCACTCTGCCCTGGAATAAGGACACTGACAGTGGCTGGCAAGAAGCCTGAGCTCCTGTCTGCTCTGGGATCACCCAGCTTCTTCCTGGTCTGCAAAACTTTAATAAACAAGAAATCTCTGAAAGAATAGGGTTGGAACCACTAAAAGTAAGTAGCAGACTGGAGGGAGAAGTCAGATTCAATTAAATTTCAGAAAAAAATTGAACATCCCACCCTACTGTGTGCAATTATTATAACATCAGGAACAATCTTGGAAGGTGTTGGTTTCCCCTCTCTTCACTGCCACGAAGGTGTTGAGTGACTTACAAGAGAATTAAGTCCTGCTATTCTCTTTTGCCTTCTTCTAACTTTTTAATTTGGATCAGTTTTTTTTTTCTTCTTTGCTTCACTCACAGGGAAAATTCTACTAAAAATATATTTTTAATGGTAAAAAATGGTCTTTGTGGAGCATAAGGATCTGTTTTGGTGTATCTTGTCCATGGAAACTTCATTGGAAAGTTCACATAAAAGGTTTGGTGTAAAATTTTAGAACTACTGTAATCATCAAGATTTTTATTAAGAAATCTAAAATAGAGTTGCAAAATACTTATAAAGCTGTAACTAATCCAAAGTGAAGTTCATATTCAAAATAGTTGCGATTTTGAGTTTTATGTCATTTCTGTGACCTGGATGCCAAGGATATTGTGGTGCCCCGACATTGTGTAGGAATCTGAAGCCCAGGGGTGAGTGATGGGATTGATCTAGAGCCACCCATCCCAGCCTTTCTCCAAAGTTCTGTGAAAAGGAAAATCAGAGCCTTGGACTGAAGCAGATAAAAAGGTCAGGAAAGAACAAAGAACAGGTAAGAACTTGAGTGTCTTGAAGGCTCATTTAATTCTAATTTAATAGAATTCAAAACTACATCAAACCAGGAGGTCCAGCACTCCAGGAAGTCTATTTTACTCCATCACTGAAAAGGGTGAAAAGAGTCTCCCGTTGGATTGTGCTGTGTCTGTCTGACTGTACAATGGAACAAATCTCCTCAACAAGGGGCTCTGGGAAGATGGAGAGTTGTCTTGGACTGACTCCCATCACCATGACTTGCTTCTATTAAATCTTCCTAAGTCAAAGACATTTTCCCCAAATTAGTGAGAAAGAACAAGAAAAATCCCCCAAAAGGCACCTTTAAAGACAATTGGGGTTTGAATATTTTTTTCTTTTGCAAGCCTCTGAGACATTTGTGTGGGACTCTTTTCTCAAGTACATAAAAGGATTTAAAGACCTAAAAATGTGAGTAATAAAAGACAGTGGAAAAGAATTACACAAGTCAGTAGCCCACACAGGCTTAAGAAAGTATTACTGGTGCTGGCTGCAAATGGAAAAGTCACTAATAAGCCATGCACAGATCCCACCATGGAGCTTGAAAAATCTGTGTTTACATCAAACTCTGCCATTGCTTCTTCCAGAAAGACAAGGTTTCCCCATGCTACTCACAGCTCCTCACATGGTCACCTGTCTCTGTTCCTGCAGGACCATCCCCAGCAGGCCCAGCTCATCCAGGGGCATGGCAGCCTTGCCAGGAAGAGGTGCCTCAGCTCCTGGGTGGGAAAAAAACCCAGCAGAGACAGCTTGGAAAATCAGCATCCTCTTCCCATTTCTTCCTCACTTCAGCTATTCATCTCTGAGTGTCTCTCCCTGAAAATTGGAAATGAGAGAGTAGCCAAGGTGTGAAGCACTGCCCAGCCCATGAGGGTGAGTGTGCTCCAGGCAGCCCTGCTGAGGCCAGGGGCCTGCCCAGGACTCAGGGCACTGAGATTTGATCCTAAGGCAGCTGATCCCAAGGTGTTTGGGATGTTTGGGTGTTTGATGTTTCAGGCATCAGTACCCTGGGGCCTTGTGAAATGCCTGTGCAGGTTTCCAGATGCTCAGGGCACCAAGGTTTCTCTAGGTGAACATCAAAGCATGAACATCTGTGATGGCAGAGTTAGGAGAACTTGGGAATCATCGAATCACAGAATGGTTTGTGTGGGAAGGGACCTTGAAGATCATCTGGTTCCAACCCTCAAACACAGCTTTAAAGGGTGAGCTCAAGGCTTTAGAGGAGGCTGCAAAGGATCAGTTGGAGCTGGATGCACACCTTGAGTTCCCTGCCCGACATCAGCTGCCAGGTTGGGTAGGAAACCTCCTTCCCTGTGCAGCACATGGGCTCAGAACCCAAACTCTCAGACACAACAAGTTGAAGACCAGCTGGGAGAGTTGGGGCTGCTCAGGAGACCTCACCGCACCTTCCAGTATCTGAAGGGGACCTCCAAGGAAGACAAAGAAAGACTTTTCACCAGGAACTGTAGTGATAGGGCAAAGAGTTCAAACTGAAAGAGGGGAAATTAAGGTTAGATATCCACAATAATTTTTTCCCTGTGAGGGTGGTGAGGCCCTGGCACAGGCTGCCCATCCCTGGAAATGTTCCAGGCCAGGTTGGACCATCCCAGTCCATGCAGGACAGATCATAATCCTCCTTCCCTGCTCAAGGTTTTTGAAGCATCATCAGGAGTGCCTGAGACATTGAGCTGAGCCCAGGCACAGAGTAAAAGGTCATTTGCTAATACAATGCTCACTTCCCACACACCCATTTTCACTTGACTAGAAACTGGTAGTAAGTTAACACCAGCCCCAAACAGTGCACACGGGCCTCAGATATTAATAGGGGGTTTCAGTATTGCTTTGAGATGAAAGTATTAATCAAAAATAGGTGTGGGCACATTAGGAATATGAAATAGGCACCTTCACAGAGCAGACTTTGAGCCACAGAAATCCTGACTCAATGGAAAGTCACAAGTGTCTGCAATCAGCAGTTTCCAGAGCTGATGCACCTGTCAGTCCTCCCTGGAAAAGGGATTCCTCAGGCTTGAGCCCAGCCTGGGGTTCCCTTCTGCACAACTTAGGCAGGCCTAAGGTGGCTGGGAAAGGACCCACCCTGCTCTCCCACTGGAGATCCCATCTGATGGCACAGCCTGAGCCTGGTGTCCCAGCTCATCTGGCGTCAGGAGCAGCCTCACCAGTTCAAGGGACTCATGGTGCACCACCAAACATCACTGAAACTGAGACAATTGCCCTGTGAACTCCAGGCTGCAGGAAACTCATGGATGTGGGATCTCCTGCTTGGTTTTCCCTTTCCAAGCTGAGGGAGAAATGTAAGAGCCAGGCATAGGGCAGTGCTCTGGGCAGGGTGGGTCCTTCTCCTTCCCAGAGTGCTGTTCAGGTGTTATCAGCTCTTGCTTCCTTTTTGTAGTTCCACCCACCCAGAGGGTTCTGAAAACATCATCCTTGGACAGCATGACACCAAGAGAGAACTGCCATTTTTTAAAAACTATTTTTAAATCCCATGATATTTTAAACCCACTCATCTGGAGCATGAGCCATGATCACTTGATGCTGACAGAACCAGAAATGATCATGCCGGCTGTGCTTTGGGAATTGTCCCTCCAGCTGAGCTTTGGGAAGAGGCTCCTTCCCACAGCTTCAAGGGAGAAGAGGAAGGAAAGAAGGAAAGCAGATAGCAGGGCCGTGCCAGTACCCTTGGGGGAACAGAGGGTGCCTGGGAACCCTGAAAGGAAAGGAAATTATAGGAAATTCAAGGAGGAAGTGGAGTTTCCATTACACACAGATTAAGGCACGATGATGCTGTTCCAGGTACCCAGCCCTGTTTCAAGAGAATCACAATGGAGGAAGCACTGGGAGAGGGAAAGCAAAGAGGTGGAGGGGACTCTCCAACCAGGGACAGTTCCCGTTCTGGGCAGGGCTGTCCTACATGGAACAGACTCCTTCCTGCAGTGCCCCTCTCTGCAGAGGGACTGTGAGGTGGCCAGCATGGCACGGGAATAGCAGAGGCAGTGCAGGGACTGGGACAGGGTGGCAGAGGTGACAGCACTGTCAGGGTGTGCTGGAAGGTCTCACACAGTGGCAGTAGTGTCCCATCTGCAGCAGGAGCTGTGCCAGGGGGTGAGGTCAGCCTGCCTGAGGTGCACCACAGGCTCTGCCCACCCAGGAGGAGTGACTGCACAGCTCAGCAGCCTCTCCCCACTTGGGGACTGTCCCAGAGCCCACTGACACTGTGGGTGGTGACAGCCATGCCTTGGCTTTCAGATGCTGCTGTGTCACTGAGGTAACCTTTCCTGGCTCGCTGGGGTTTTGGTTTTATGCTGGTGAGTCAGGAGAAGATGCTGATCATCATCATCGCTCCAAAATGAGTTCTCAGTTCCAAGTCAGCCAAGTGTGATGTTGGCTGGCCAGGGACACCTTGCAGAAATGGAAGCATGCCCTTGAATGGGTGAAGAAATGCCTGGTAGAAGGGTTTGGGCTGGATGGCCAGATTTGGTTCACAGATGATATTTTACCCTCACCAAATCCTGCTGGCAGGATTTCCAGTCACAGTTGTGACGTTGTGTCCTTCTGGTCACAGTAATTTTCTCTCTTCAAAATCCAAACCAAAAATAAGGAAAAAATTAACTCAGGATGACCTCAGATATTGGAATTCTGGCTCCAGAGCATCTTCAGAAAAGACCTGGGATCACATAGTGTGCAGTTTTGATCCAAACTTGACATAATCATATTTTTAATGTTCCCATTAGCTTTGTTGTTTGCTAAGAGCAGTCTCCTGACGCTCCTGTCTTCCCACCCTCTTTGTGCACCTTCAATCCTCTTTGGGTCTAAACACTCAGCTTCACATTTTCCTTTTTTTTGGCTTAAGATCATGCCCACTTTGCTTTTCTTTGGGTATCTTTCACAGGTGCATCTGGGAAACTCAGTTAAAAAATAAAGCCCCAGAAATTCCAGTAAGAAGCATATAAATCTCTCTTCTATGAAAGTTTTCCAGGTCATGTGCAGGTATTTATATTGAACCTCTTAAAATTCTACCTATTAATAACAAAATATCATTATTTTTGGTAAATGTAGTAAACCAAATATTCTTATGATTTTTCTGTACCTCCATTGAGTGACTAGACTAAAGGCAGAGCTGATGGGACCAAAACATTTTCCAGTCTTGGAAGAAAAATAAAAAAACCCCAATCAGAACATTCAATTTCAACAAGTATCTCAGTGACAGATGGGACTTCCCATTCCAGGCCACTTCCTCCGTGAGAGGGAATCCACAAGAATCGGAAGCACAATGCTCATGGCCTGTGCAGCCTCTTGTGCTCATCTGGTCCCCTTAATGTGTGGAATGTGAAATTCCATCTGGCAGCCATGTGCACTCCAAGCACATTGGTGGGGAGAGGCATTGCAGAGCTGTGGGAGGCACTGCAGAATCTCTGCCCATGGTGCCACTGGAGGAACGGGCGCAGAAGATAAAGCTGTACCAGTCAATGCTCTGCAAGTGGGGATTTCATGGGGCTGTGGGAGGTGGGGGTGGTGAAGGAACACGGTTTTGGTTGCTCTGTTCTGTTGTTGAGTGTGGTGATGTCCTGCCCTGTGTGCAGCAAAGGGCAGCTCTCTGTAGGCTCTGGGAACAGAGGTTGTGGCAGAGGGCTGGAGCACCAGGAGGGACAGCACTGGAACACGACTCTGAGCTCACCCCTCTTTGATCTGGTGCACTAAATATGATCCTTTTGGTTGAGCTCCGTGCTTTGATTACAGGCTAAAAGCTGCATGTGTACTTAAACGCCTGAGCAAATAGAGTGAACTGTTCTTGGAAAGCGAGTGCTCACAGTTTAATTTATCTCACTTATCCCTCCAGTCTGGCAGCTTATAAGTAACTGCTATGATCAGAGACAAGTTGTTTCCCATTCTATCTGGAGGCAAATAATAGTTTCACAGAAAGGGATCTGACACTCTCTGTACCTAAGTGTTTCTCACACACGGAACATTTGAAAACCACGATTCAAGTGCCGGCTGTCAGGCGAGGAGTCAGCCCTGGCTTTTTGTGGGGAAGATTCTCCCTGGCCCAGAGCCAGCCCGATGTGCCATGGATCAGGTACATACTGAGGGTAATGAGGCAGCAGCAACACAACTACCACTGTGTTCTTCATAATAGGGACTAATGGGGCATTGCTGGAGAGTGACTGATGCCACGTGTGTAATTGTGAGACGGATGTGTGAATTTAATAGGGCACAGATTAGAGAGTAATCAATAAGAAGTCTGGGCCAGAGCCTTAATGGAGCTGATAGGGTGAGGAAATGCTGCGTGGCAGAACAATCTTTGCAAAACAGATGAAATTCCTAAATGGGGTTTCAGCACTGCCTTTGGGAGTGGTGGAGGAGGATGCTGTACCCCTGAGATGCAGCCCCAGAGGAGGGATTTATGGATGTTCCTGAAATGCTGGCTCTTCCCTCAGGTAAGACACACACCTTTTACTCAGGAACAAACATCTTTGGTGGCACTGCTCAAAGCTGAGGCCCTTTCTTCACACCAACTATTTTGGTGCTTGCGGGGTTCCTCACAGACCCACATGTTCCTTTGGGACCTCCCTCAAAAACTGACACCAGAGCAAGAAGCACTGCACGGGATGAAAGCCCAAGCTCTGTTTTTACAGGTGGATCCATTGGGTACAAAAATATGTGGGTTTTGAGTGAAAGCCCATCCCAAGGGCTTTAAAAAACATGACTCAGTGATGCCCTGGGCTGGGGGAGGGTTGCACCATGGGTGTCTCCATCTTCTGAGCAAGCATCCACCAAGCTGGAGTGGATCTGTCCTACTGTGAATGAGGGATTCTTTGTAAAACAAAGTGGAAAGAGGCACTGTTACATCCTTTTATCTGAATGACACTGGCTTAGGTAATAGTGTTTTACTCCCTGTGGTGCTAAGCAAGGCATAAATCCTCTGAGAATTGAAGTAATAGACATAAACCCTCCCCTCTCTTCTTCCCCCTGTGACTCCACTCTTCTCCACTCCTGTATTAATGGATATTTTATATCTGGAAGGAATTCAAGAGTCTGTAGTAGGTAGTTAAACATCCAGATGTATCAGTAATAATTATGCTCAGCTTGGGGAGGCGAGGCACTTGAATAACAGGCATGGTTTCCATGGATGGCTACAAGATTATAAACATAAAATTTATAAGTGGAATGGGAACATTTGGTTTATTTTCTCTTCTCTTTACAATCACTGCAGTTTAAATTGAAAACAGTGAAGGGTAGCAGAGCCAGGCAACAACCTGAAGACTGTAAACAAAATAATTCATGTCTTACTGATGGGATATGGTCATATAATCAGTAAATTAATTTAGCCTACTCTAGTTTCACCATTAACTTTCTATTTTCTCATTTCAATGGCATTTCCCTGCCCAGTTTATGTCTCTCCTCAATACATATTGTGCTATAAACCAGAAGCAAATATCTTGAAGGGTAAATAAAGAGGTAACGAGTGTACAAAAAAGATGTTATTGAAGTACATTAACTTCTACTTACTATCTTTTAAAATTTTCTTAATCCAAGATTCATTTTTACTATTTGATCGGTTCCCAATATAAAAGTAAAATGCCAAGATATTTGATTTTTACACAGTGTCCTTAGTACCTAACTGCACCAAATGTTTCCCTGAGACAAGGCAAGTATTTATGACCTGGAAAGGAAGGAAAGGCTTGCAAGCCTGAGGGTATGAAATCAGGATGACTCAGAACAGAAGCTGGAAAATCACTTCAAAAGGTCTTCCTAGCCCTGACTGGGACAGTGGTTGATCTAAGCCATGGTCTGGCAAGAGAGGAACCAATAATTCATATTGATTTAAAGCCATCTCTGCTACAAAACAAAGCAGACACCTGATATCCATGTGCAAAACCTGTCTGTGCAATAGCGCATCTGTGAAAGCGTGCAATTAGTGCAATTAGACAGCAATTTATATGTAAATGCTCATCCAGTCAAATGGGCCTTCACTTAATTCCTGAATGCACTGGAATATCATTTCAAAGGGGTTTTCTGCATTTTCAAAACCTGCCCATTGAAAACTGAGTGTAAGAATCCCACAGTGCCAGCCTCGGGTGCAGGGCTCTGCTGGGGCTGGGGCCAGCAGGTGCCAGGACAGGGACCTGTCCTGGGCAGTGCCACCCCCTGGGCTCTGCCAGGGAAACAGGACCCTGGGAGAGTGGCCTGCACCCTGCATGAGCTGCTCTGTCCCCCTGGATGGGAGAGCTGCTGTCTTCTCTCCTGGATGGTCTTCCCCTGACTGCCAGGGACTGGAGCACCTCCAGTGCTGCCTCAGCTGTGTGTGAGCTCTGGGACGTTTCAGGAGCCCTGAGATGTGGCTGTAACCCACCCGATGGAAGTGTGATCTCCCATCAGCCAGAAGCTGGGGCAGATTTAGGCTCTGGTCTTGTGCAAGAACAACATTTGGGTGTTAAATCTGGGAGCTCTGCACTGCCACGTGGCCAGAACTGTCCTGAGAAAGATTAGGCTGTCACTCAAACCTCGGCTCTCACCCACTGCCCTCGGGTGATCATCGACTCCTCTTTGGCAAAATATCCCATGGGAGCAGTCCTGTGTGTCCTTAACGTGCCCCCAAGGACAGGAGCACCTCAGCCTCTCCAGCTGCCAGGAAAACCCAACCTCTCCCCTCATCTCTGCCTTGAGCCTGGGGAATTTGGATGGGTGGGACCTGTAGGGCCATAAGAACCAAGAGTGCATCTCCAGAGCCTGTTGGATGAGGGAAACAAAGCCCAGCCTCTGCCCCCAGCACAGGTTGGAGGAGGCTGCTGAAGGATCAGCACTTGTGTGAGCACAATATGCAACGTGTACATCCAGGTTTACCAAGGAGAGGATAAATTTTAATAGCAGGAATATTTTAACTGTTCAGCATGTAAACAGGGTGCTGTGCTGATCTGATCAATGCTGCTCTGCAGACCACATTTGCCACGGTGCTATATATAGTGTTCCTGGAGTTTTATTTAATAGGATGGTACATTTGATCCTAATGTGCCATCTCAGAAATAATGAAGCAGAAAAGATCTTTATCTTCTGTGAAAGTTGCAGTTATTGGCAGCCATTCAGAAAAAAAAATAAAAGTAATTGCAGAATCTTTGGAGATATTGTATTGCTAACTGATTTCAGTGTGAAGCTTGGGTGGTTTTCATTCTGAGTTAATCAGGCAATGGACCATGTATGTTGCAAATACATCACTTTCAGACACTCTCCACATATTGACAAATACAATTGCTGGGGCTGCTGCCTGAACCAAAGCTTTCTGTATCTTTGGATCCTTCTTTTGGAGCAAAATAAATAAATAAGTGAGCAGAAGAAGGAGGACTCTTTACAATGTGCTAAAAGCACTGCTCTTGCTGGAGCGCAGCACCATTTGCCATTCAGTTGCATTATTTTGGAGCAACTGATGCAGATGGCTCAGGAACTGGCGTGTTTGGGATTGCTCAGAGTGCTAAATATAGAGCTGGGACTGCAGACAGGGCCCTAAATTCAGCAGGGCTCAGTGATGCAGGGATTACATTTTAGTGCTGCTACCTGTGGCACAGGAGCTGGACACCTTATGAGCCCCAAAGGGCTCATGGGGCAAGCTAAGAGCAAACCAGGAGCTGCTGAAGTGGCAGAAAGCCCTGGGGAGACCTCTGCAGGGTCAGCAGACCCTCTGGAGATGTGTGTCCATGATGGTGAAGGTTTCTCCACTGACAGCCCCCAAGCCATGGGGCTGATCCATGCTGAGAGAAGGAGGCAGCCCTAAATCCTCCAGCTGGGCAGTGAGATTCCACTGCACCCTTAGGGAGCATGTGTGTGGAAAGGCAAGGAATTTTAGGATTTTGGGAAGATATATTTTGACTTTGTCCCCAAAATGCTGTTGAAGCTGCTTGAAACCTTCTTGTGGATCTAGTTTCAATAACACCTTTGAACATCAGGCTTTCCTGGGGGCTGGATGAGCTGACCCTTCTCTCCCTGAGGACTTTCGTTTTCTGAACAGCAGCAGCCCAGGCTCTGTACCCACATACATGTGAAATTAGGTACTGTGCACACAGACGTGTGACAGATGTGGGCATGGAAAAGCAGGAGCACAACACTCCCAAGTGACTCTGAGCCCTGGAGTCCCACAGAGGCAGCTCTGGGGACAGCTCCATTTGTCACAGAATCAGCTGGGAAACAATCAGAGGTACCAGTGGGTGGATGGTTCCCTCATTGCTGGCAGTGATGCCTTAGGATTTTAGCTTTTCTGTTTTTCAAATCCTGTGCTGCTTTGGTGTATGATTCTAAATTCCACATAAAGTGTACTTATTGTCTTCTCATTTTGGTCAGACAGAACAATCCCTCTGGGCCTGAGATCCAAGGGCACCTCACAGCCTCACACCCCAAAAAGTACAAACAAAAGTGAATTGAGGAGGAGCAAACTGGGGGAATGTGACTCCATTACTTGAAGCTGTAATTGCACGATTAACCCCTGATATGCAAATAGACCAAACTTAGATCTGCCTGAAAAACTCGTGACCATTATCCCTCTAGGGTGTGGCCTCTGAGAGGCTTTTGGCTGCCCTGGCTACACCTTTAATAAATACCTACTCTTATTTTCTTAGTCTTGTTTAGCCTCTGCTCTAGGTGGCCACTCCAAGGCATCAGTAGCAGTTGCAGAGTCTCATTCTCCTCTGCCTTCTGGCAGGGCTGGTTTTGCCACCATTCCTTCAGTTTGTGCTGGAACTCAGGAGCATCACCAATAATCCATTGGAAAGGCAGTGAACAGTGGTTGCACAATCGGATTTGTCACAAAAACACTTTCTCACAGGGTCGTGGGTAGAAAGTCCGTCCGGTTCCAACAATATTCCCAAAAAAATATTTGGAACCAACCTGGGTCCCTTTGTCTACCTATAACTCATCTGTGGGTCTCCTCAAACAGGTGTTACAAAATAATCTAGTTTGGCAAGGCTTTCTGAAAGTTCTCTGTCACTCACAGCTCAGGGCAGGACCCCCCTGGAAGCTGGGTGAAGGTATTCATGGTCATATCCAGTCAAGTTTTGAAAAGCTTCTAAGCATGGAGATCCTTGGGGTGTGTTCTCCACCTCACACACAACCCATGGAATGTGAAGTCCTTGTTTATTGGCACTTCCTGATTCACACAGCACAGAATTCCACCAAGAGCTGGTCATTTGGGTTGGTTGGAGGCTTTGCCGATGTTGCAAAGCCTGAGGGAATAACCCGTCTCACAGAAACTGCCCAAAATAGCATCACAAAGGCTACATGCAGCAAGCCCAGCAAACACTGCTGTGACATCCCCAAAGCAGGGGACAGCCAGCACTGCCACCAAGGACAAGGGCCCAGCTTGGAATGAGAGGCCATGGGCTTCAGGGCAGGAATTTACAGAGCCTTGTCCCTCCCCAGGCTCTGTCACAACCTGGAAAAATGGGGATGGTGCCTCTGCTTTATAAAGGGGTCATTGGGAGCTACAGGTTTTTCTGCGAGTGCCCATGAGCTGCAGTGGAGGCAGAAAATCATTTGTTTTATGATGGAAACTTTATGTAAGAAGAATGATGAGTCTGGACTGTTTCCCAGCCACCTCCAGGTGATGAGTTAACCTCCCTGACTCTCTCTCTTGAAGAAATGTCCACCCAGGGGTGAGAAAAACATCCTAAAAGGAAAAATGACCTCTCACATGCTGAACCTCCTTGTCTGATCACACCTCATTAACAGCTTGGTGCTCATGGTCCTGGACACCAGTCCTGGACACTCAGCATCTTCCAAGAGCTCAGGTGGGCAGAGCTCACCCTCCACAGAGCTGGGAGGGGATGTAGCTCTCTGCAGCCTGCCCAAGCTCTTCTGCCTTTGTGAGGCTGTTTCCTGGGAGCTCTGGGGGCTCTGCTGGTTTGCATCCTACTGCTGTGAAGCTTTCCACAGGATCACTGATGTGCTCAGCAGCTTCCCCCCCCTCTGCTTGGTCATGTAAATGTCAACGTGAATCATCGGGACAGAGGCAAGAGTATCAGAATGGCTGCATTTCCTGTCCCAGCGGTGACATTTAGAGCATTATTCAGGCCATTGATGGTGATAGGGAGCACTTGCAGGAGTTTGTCAGAGGATCCAAATCACTCGTGAGAAGCTTCATCAGAAGTCGTGCGGTAAAGGGCACCAAATAAACAAAACCAGGCCAAAATTGGAGTTGTTTCAGCCTCTCTCACAGCACACACATCTTCCCTGGGCTGTTCCCAGAGACCTCTCACCATTTCCCTGCCTTGGGACAGCTTGGCTGCACCTCTGGGCCCTTTGGCAGCTCATGGATTCTCCATCCCTGGGAGTGTTCAAGGACAGGGCTTGGAGCAACCTGGGCTAGTGGAAGGTGGGAGATTGGTCTGGATGGTCTTGAAAGTCCCTTCCCACCCAAACCACTCTGGGATTCTCTGATTCTGTGGAGAACTTCATGAATGCTTGTGGAGGGTGGGTAGAACCCACCTTTTTCATTGTACTCTCACCCCAAAGGCTCCAGACACCACCCCCAGCACAGCCCAGCCTCAATCCATGCTCCCCAGAACCCAGGAAGGCAGGGATTCCTCTTGAATCTTTGATTTTTTCATTGAGAGAACACTTGTCCCAGATAATCCTCATATTCAGCAGAAGGATGCTGCTGATCTGGTTGAATTGTTTCCCGTTTTCTTTGAGTGAATTATGTACAGGAGCCTCTGTGCTCCTACCCCCCCGATTCCAGCACTCAAGCTTTGATTGCCATCTCAGTGGTCCCAATGAAACCTTTTTTTTCAGGGATTTATTATAAAAAAAGCAGAATTCCCTTTGGGGCAGTAGCTTGGCAAACACTTAATCAACACAAAGATGGGAGCTAAGCTCTAAATGATCCATTTTCAATCAGCTTCTCCCTCAGATACACTCCTGCTTCCAAGATTTAAATGAAGAAAGACTTTTTAGGGAAACTAAATTAAAAATAAAAAATCCTCCCTCCAGCCCCCATGCTGGCAATTATTTCTTCCATCCTGAAAAAAACTGGTGCAGACACTCACTGGAGCGAACTGATCTGAGCAACACAGTCTAAAATCAGTAAAAGCCCCCTTAGGCAATATCTTTTAGGTTCGCTATTTTCCTCTCTGAAACTTCTCACTGTGATTTGTGGTGAAGGAATCTTTCTCTATTTTTAATCACCTTCATCATAATCCCTGCTCTCTCCACCTCCTCCTCCTCCTGGCTGCTTCCTGGGAGCTGCCTGGCTGTCTGTCTGTCGGTCACGTTTGGAAGAGTGACAGATTGCCAGTTGGAAGGGAGGCACAGTCTGGGAGTGCAGTCTTTAGCTGATAATAACTATTTCATCAGCATCAGTTCTCCCATTTTACAAAGCGTAATTCATAAAAAGAAAACCCTCTTGGAGGTTCTCACAATACATAAAGCATATAAATAAAATATAAATGAAGAAAACAAGACACATTAATTACGTACAGCAGAACAGGCTCATCTAAAAAGCTTGCTTGTCAGTTTTGATCTCAGGTTTGCTGGTGATATATTGCTTTTTATGGCTGGGGGAAGAGAGCTGGAGAATAATCTTAGCCAGGGATGAAAGGCCAGTGTGGCTGGAGTCTGGACAACAGGGCCATGCACAGGCCCTGGGCTTGGGTGGACAAGAGAGCCAAGGGGAACAGAATTTAGCACTCTGAACTGCAGAGGAAGAAAAATGATGGATCTATTTCCAGGTGGGGTGGAGACTTCTGATGGGGGTCAAAATTTGAAATTTGATGGGGTCAAAGCACAAAGGAGGCACAAAGCAGGGGAGGTGGGCACATGCCCAGCCCACGCAAAGCTGATCAGCTGCCTTTGTGCACACAGAGAAGAATGTCAGGAAGGGAGCAGGAGTTTAATTAAGCCTGGGAACATTCATGGGTGCATGAATCAATGTCTCTGTGAGACAGGGGAAGCGCTGACAAGAGCCACAGGGGCCAGCAATAATTCATAAGAGGTACAAAATGGAGCTGGTCATGCAACTGATACAGAGGCACAGCACATGTTTGCTCTGGGAGAACACGATGCCAGGGCTGGGGAAAGCAGAGCTGCAAACTGCAACCCTGAACACTCCTGGGGGCTCCTCCCCACCTGCCATGGTGCTGGGATAGGCTGTGTCTGCAAAAGGGCATGGGAAATGGATGGTTAAAGACAGTCAAAGCAATAAGAGGGACCAAAGTTTAACAGAGCAGAGTCACAGGGCAGAGAACTCACTGCAGCCAGTGCCACCACTCCTGGGGAGATGGGAGATGTCCCTCTGAACCCACAAGGTCGCTGCTGTCTTGTTTTAGTGCCATAGGAGTGAAGGAACACCATGATGGGGCTGCTTTGCAGTGAGAGGGCTCAGCCAGGAGGGCTTGGAGTCTGTCTGGGGCAGTAAAGTTTGGCCAAGCTGGGAGAAATGCTGCGGGGCAGATCTGGACTAGGGAGTCACCGAGTGCAGACTTGACACGACTCCCCTCAGAGCAAGACAAAACCTGCTCTATAACTCCCTGTCTTGGGTGCCAGCAGCGTTTGGGAAGTTCCTGCAGCACACAGAGAGGAGCGTTGTGCCATCATTTCTAAACCTTGCGTGCAGCACAGAAATTCAGCTGCTGGTGCTTTGCGAGGGCAGGCCCAGGGGCTATCGCTGTGCCTATCAGTATGTGAGGGACATGTGGGTAAACATATGATCAAACGAGTGTCACAGCTCCCTGGTGCCGTGCCAGGCAGCATCTGTGTCAGCTGCTGGCAGGGACTTCTGCAAACTTGCGTCTCTGCAGCCCGAGTTTATCAGAGATCACACAGCAGCCAGCAGCCTCTCGCAGCTGAAAGACCAAATAAATCTGTGCCTTGTCTCCCAAGGTCCCTGCCCGGGTGCTGCTATCTGTGCCAGGAGGAGCAGGGCTGTGGGAGGACAGGGATTCTCACACACTCTGCCCCCCCCTGGGCTGCCCAGCTCCAGGGCACTGAGATTTTGGAGATGCCTGGCAAGGGCTGGGGAGGCAGCACGAGGTTCTGCTTCTCCGTAACAGCCACGGGAGCATCCAGGAGGGAGTTTTCCATGGAAAAGTGGTGGAGTATTGCTGGAGCGGAGGGATGTGGACAAGCATGGTCTTAAAACCTTTGCTGCCTTGAGGACCTGCAAAGAGCAGGCTCAGTGCTGGTTTGGTTTCATTCCTCTGGGTGTTCAGGATGTCACCACCCTGTTCATGGAGCTTGCAGGTGGATTTAGTGCATTTTCTCTCAACGTTAACACTGCTGTGTTGGCAGCCCCACTGGGGAGCAGTTTTTGAGAAAACCTAATTTGGGTGAAAAACTTGCAGGCATCAAAAAACATGGAATGCATTCAGGCTCATTATGGTTATGTAACCATCTTCAAACTGAAAAATATGAAACGCATCCCTTTCATGATTTAAAGTTAATGTAGTTTTATTGAAAACATTGTAAAAAAAAAAGAAAAAGAAAAAAGAGAAAAAAAAGAAAAATTTGAAATGAACAGCTCTATTTTGGGAAAAAAAAAAAAGCAGCATTCTGTTTTCCCCACAAAGATTTTTTTTTTCCTGATATTTACTAGTTACACTGTCACCGTGTGGTTTAGAACACGGATCCCTGTGCCACAGAGCAAGGTGTGCTGGCTTGGGGACTTTCTGGCTGTTCAGGGTGTCAGTGGGGAGGGACCTGCAAGGCTGGTGCAACTGTGAAGGGACATGATTGATGTGCTGATGGCTGTGGGTGGCTGTGCTGGGCCACCAGGACCTAAAGTTGGGCAATGCCTGCTCGCTGGAGTCCCCAACAGAAGAAAGGCATGAACCCATTGGAGTGAGTCCAGAAGGGGCCACAAACATGATCCAAGGGCTGCTGTGGAGACAAGATTGGAGAGCTCAGCCTGGAGAGGAGAAGGTGGAGGGGAAACTTCAGAGCCCCTTCCAGGGCCTAAAGGGGCTCCAGGAGAGCTGGAGAGGGACTGGGGACAAGGGATGGAGGGACAGGCAAGGAGTCATGGCTTTACACTGCCAGAGGGCAGAGTTAGATGGGATATTAGGATGAAATCCTTCCCTGTGAGGGTGGGCAGGCCCTGGCACAGGGTGCCCAGAGAAGCTGTGGCTGCCCCTGGATCCCTGGCAGTGCCCAAGGCCAGGTTGGATGGCCTTGGAGCAGCCTGGGACAGTGGGAGGTGTCCCTGCCCATGGCAGGGAATGGCACTGGATGGACTTTAAGGTCCCTTCCCACACAAATCACTCTGTGATCCAAGGTTTCTGTGATCATCTGCTTTTTTTCTCCCAATGTCCCAAAATCTCTGCTCTGAAGCACAAGCCCAAGATGGGAAGCTCAGCTGAGCTGGGGATGGCCTGGGCCGGCAGCAGTCCCCAGCTGGGCTGCATGTGGCAAAAGCTTGTTTAAATGCTGTTAAGCTACTGCTGGTTTGAGAAACCCCTCTGGGTCTCAGGTTGTGAAGTGCAAAGCCTCCCTCAGCACTAACTGCTGTCAAATATTAATGCAGTTCCCCTTCCTGCTCTTATTCACAACAAATTTTCACTGCAGCGGGAAATGTTGCTACCCACCAGCTAGTCTGAATAGCAAAAACGTGGGGTTAATTGACAGCTGTAAGTCTAAACAAGGAGGCTCCTAACTAAGATATCATTCCCTGCATGGAAAATGCCGTCACTCCTGGCAGGAACAGCAGTGAAGGACAGGGAAGATGCCTCCAAGGAGAGAGCCTTCAGTGGGATGGAAAAAGGGTTCTGTTAAAAAAATCCCATGGCCTCTTGACAAATCTGAACCTCTCAGACACGTGCCCAGTTTTGGATGAAGCAGTGATGCCCACGCTGCTCCACAGAGCCCACAGTGCTCACTGCAGCACCTTCTACCACCCCCCCCCCCCTTTTGCTCCCCCTGCCCCCCTCGGAGTTGCCCTGAAAAGTTGCAGTGAGCATGGAGAACTGATCAAGACAAATCCCAGGGTCACTCTGGTTCCTGGACACCCCAAACCTTGTCCTGGTCTGTTATCCCTCTGGTTTTTTATCTTGTTGCCCAGCCCAGCACTGAGCCAAGCAAGGTGCTTGGGGAGCTGATACCTCACCAGGAGCCAAATGCAGGCATGGTGGCAGCTCCTTGGATCAGGGTCTGGTCTCCCTGAGTGCACATCTGAGCCTGTCGTGCTCCTTTGCTCTGGAGTGGAGGAGCAGCAGGTGTTTGCCCCAGCATTGCTCTGCTCTGGGGACCCATCCCCTCCTGCTGTCCTTGTCCCTGTGTGTGCTTAGTCACTGCCATATCCCCTCTTTCAGCCCGGGGGAGGGATGGGGATGTTAAAAAGGTGTCAGTTTGCCAAAGGGAGAGCAAATCGTGCAGAAGTCCTGCCTGCACCAGAGGCTTCTCCCCCTGAGGAGCAGCAGCAGTTTCTGAGCTGAGATGGTGCCACAGGACACGGGCCAAGGCTGGGCAGATGGAGATGCTGCACAGACAGACCTTTCCTGCAACCAAGCAAGCCCGAAATAACAGAGTGCATGAGTCCATCCTCCTTCTTTACAGCAGCTCTTCATTTCCTTGTGACTCATTCAGTCTGGGTAATGAATTTTCTTTATTAGTCAGAAATCAATTCCTCCTACTCCTGACCAGTAGACAAATGCACTGTGCCATTTCATGTTCTCTGTGCTTGTGTCTGGCCTGCCACAGAATGTGGCAGGGACTGGAAATTTCAACCTGAGGGGCTTGGGAGGCTGTGAGAGCAGGATGGGCTGGGCTCCACAAATACCAGAATTCTCCAGTTCAGATATTGATTGCAAATTTCAGATTTAACCCCACCTATTTTCTCAGGGTGATGCACCACTAGTGGGGAGGATGGGGTGGAGACATAGAATCACAGAATCCCAGGATAGTTTTGGAAGGGACGATGAACTCATCTCATACCATCCTCTGCCATGGCAGGGACACCTCCCACTGTCCCAGGCTGCCCCAAGCCCTGTCCAGCCTGGCCTTGGGCACTGCCAGGGATCCAGGGGCAGCCACAGCTTCTCTGGGCACCCTGTGCCAGGGCCTGCCCACCCTCACAGGGAAGAATTTCTTTCCAATATCCCATCCATCCCTGCCCTCTGGCAGGGGAAGCCTTAGCCCCTTGTCCTGTCACTCCATGCCCTTGTCCAAAGTCCCTCTCCAAAGCATTTTTTTAAAATCTTCTGGAAAATGCACAGAAAAGCTTTACATTTTCAGTGGTTGTAATGGCACATAACCAATAAATATCTTTGCCAAATATGACATCACTCCTTTTGCAACAGTAAAAAAAAAAAACAAAAACCGCTGGTGTTACAATTCTCCATATAATGTGCATTTGCACTTTTCCCTGAGTGTGTGTGGCTCTGAATGCCAGAGACATTCACAGTTTCCCTGTACGTGCAAATGCTGCAGTGTAGGGATGTTAAAAAATCCCAGGGAGCATCACAGGGGTTTGTTGAACACACAGAACTGCAGTGTCCTGGGGAGGATCTCACCAAGCCCTGGAGAACATCTGACACCACAACTGCAGCTCTTCCCTGCTTTCCTTCCTTTTCCCTACAAACTCTTCCTGCCTCCTACTGCTGGGTGTCAGGAGGGGCAATGGACAGGGCAAAACTGGTACAGTTTTGGAAAAGTTGAGTCTGCAAGGTAAATGTGGTTCTGCAAGGCCAGCAAGTCTCTGCTTTTTAGCAAAAAAACAAATTAGTCCAAGGTTTTCTTTTGACCACAGTGAAAACAGGGCTCAGGAAAACAAATGATAAAGTCAGAGAGAGAAATTATAAACTCAGCTAGTCCTACTCAGTGCTTTGCATTTTTTTCTCAGTAAGAGCTTTGAACTTGCAATGTTTTCACTTTCAAGGTACCCAAAACTCTTGTAGAAAACAGGAAATGAAAGGAAAGGTCCTAAATACATATCGAGTGCTCATTAGAGGGTTACAGCTTGAGACCTAAATACTGCAGGAGCTCTGCTGGGAACTCCAGTGACTTGGCCCACTGCAGTCTGCTTTGAAAGCCAGTCCCAGCAGAAGGAGCAGCAAGAATAACTTCTGCCCCTCTTTCCTGGGGAAGTGTTGTTAGGAATGCAAAGGGTGGTTATTTGTCCTAAATTTTTTCCTGGTTTCAAAGGAATGCACCTGAAAAGCCTCGTGAATATGATGAATATGGACAGCCCAGCAGAATGGAGAAAAGCAAAGCTCTTTTCTGCAAAAGAGGCAATTTTGGAAAGCAGAAAAAAAAACCCAAAAAAGAAATAAAATAGAAATTCCAAAGGATTGGACCTGACTGAGGGAGTGATTTATTTTTTTTTACAGGCAGTAGTGAGGGGTCTGTACGCCTGTACTTTGCAGTAAGGAAGAAAGAAATCCCACTGTTCTACCAACAGCAGCAAGGGTTTCCCAGGAAGCCCAGAAGACTCATAATCCTGGATGGCACGTGGCTCCAGCCCTGTTCTGCTGTGCCAGGATAACCAGGTGCCATTAAGGCATTATCAGAGCTGCAGATTATAAGGTCAGGGGGAACTCTCTGATCAGAGCGAGATACTTGAGAAAATATTCCCTGTTCAAGGTGAATCACTCTCAAAAAGAGAATTAATGCTAAGGAAGCAGCGAAGACCTCTGGCAGAAATCATCTCCGGCTGCCTGGTGTACGAGGCTGTGAGGAAGCTGTTTATTTCTAGAGCTGAGCAGAGCAGCTTTGCCTGGTGATTGATAATATTGTCTCATGGATCATCCCATGTGTGAATCGGGTGGAGAATCATCTCCTGTTTCTGGGTTGCACAGGGGAAATGCAGAGCCCTGCTGGGAGCAGGGAGATGCAGGGAACAGGAGCTGATCCTCTCACAGACCATCCTGCTGCTTTTGATGGGGCATCTCCATTTCCTAGCTTCTTGTTTGTCCTGCTCACTGCTCCTTGTCCCTGTCCCAGCTCCCTGGAGCTGTGGGAATGATGGAGACCAGGAACTGCCCAGGAGGAGCTGCCGTCACACCCCGTGCACCTTCCCACCTCCAGGCTGTCACACCCTGTGACTTGCACATCATCCTGGAGGTGACAGTTCAGCTGAATGTCAAGTCCCAAGCCTGGAGGAGCAGATTTCAGCTCATCCCAGACTGCTTGGAATGTGGTCCTGACAATGAGGAATGGGCCAGCCAAGCACAGCAAAGCCATTCAGCAGGGAAAGGAGGGATCCCAGGATCTGTGGAAGTTGGCAGCCTGAACTCTGCTGTAGATGCTCACCTGCCAGGTGGCCTCACATGTGGGCAAGGCATTAAAACACGACCTTGAGAGGTGTCTGATGGGCTGGAGAGATGGAAGTGGGTCCATCTGCAGTGGTGCCCATTCCAACAGGGAGCAGGAGGTTCTAAACCACCCTGGTAAAGATTTTCAGTGCTCACTTCCATCTCTCTGGCATTATTTCATTCCATCTGATCAAAGCTGCTGCAATAAATTTCCCAGTCTCTGATACAAGTCTGAGAGATACACACAGACAGCTGACAGTGAATTCAGTTTTGAGTCTTTTAAGATTTACTTCTCTCTTTCTCTAAGCTGGTTTTCTTGTGTTTTCTTACTGGAGTTTTCAGCAAAGACAGGATGTATCAGCATTTGGGTCACAAGCTACCCTTAAAACCAAAGAATAATAACATTTTCTGAAAGACACATCTGTGGGAATGATCTAAAAACATTTAAAAATAATTTAATTTTATTGACACCTTGATGACAGAATAGAAGCTGAGTTTCTATCAGCTGAAATTTAAGGTAGGATGGTGAGGTCTCAGCCATTCCTTTCTTTGGCTTTCTGAGGTTCTTGATTCAATGTGCATCTCTTGGACAATTAATTCTGGGATATTTTTCAGAAGCCATCAGAGATGAAAACAATGTTGGCCCAGGAATGGCACCACTCAGAACAGCTGCAGTTCCTACCCAACCTCCCACACAGGGATGCCAACACCTCAGAGACAGCTGAACCCTGGCATCAGGATGGTTTTGGTGGTTAACAGGCCTTGAGAAACTCGTGGCAATATTAGACATCTCTAAAAAGCCAACTGGCTTTCTATTTACATATTTACATCTCTGACGTGATCAAAGCTTGCTCCCAAGTCCCCAGTCCCTGGCAGAAAACTAAATCTGGGGGATTTTTTGCTTTGACTAGAGCTCCCAGAGAGTGCAGCTCCAGGCAGGGGACTGCTCATGAAGACATTTTGTTTTCCTTTCACAAACACAGTTTCTGGTGCAGGTATTTAGGGAACAAACAGTCCTTTTGTAGACCAAATATAAGTGGTTTGTCATTATCTTGAGAACAAACTGTTTGTCTCTCCAGCTGTAAACACACTGAGGACAGCTATTTAGTCCTGCCACCACAATTAATGGTAATTTAGGTCACTTTTGCAGAATATACCGGCTGCAGATGTAATCTCCCAGAGCTTCTTGCTGTCCTGGTAGCTAAGAGATAGAAGGAAAAGAATGATGTAGCACTTCTTCTATCCAAGCCACAAGTCAAACACCAAAATGCAGAGAAAATGCTGCACACAAGCAGCTCCTTTGTGTCCATGCGTGTGCGACATTGGCACAAAACTCATCCATGCTTTCCTGACAGAACATTTCTTGTCAGGCACCAAAGAGGCCAAGAGCTTATTTAACTGAGTATGAGAGGAATTTGAGGATCACATGGGTTTGACACCACTCCCAGCAGCCTCATAAATGTAAACTCTTCTTTCTCTCAATCCCTTCCTTCTCTGAGATCAGACACTGGCATGCAAAATGTCCCGTGCTAATTCTTCTCAAATTGTTTTTCAGCAGGAGCCATGTATTTGTGGGAGAGAAAAACTCCACTTCTGAGTGGCAGTGTTCCTACTGTCTCTTGCCATGTTTCTGGATCATCAAAGATCTGATGTGCTCTAAGGAAGAAAATGAGTCAAATTCTCCAGTTTGGGGCTGGAATTGAACTCCTTGGCTTTCTTGGCTGGCCTGGTACATAATCATGGAATATCCTCAAAGGAAAGGGACCCACAGGATCATCCAGTCCAGCTTCTGGTCCTGCAGACTCCCCAGCAATCCCACCCTGTCTCAGAGAGCATTGTCCAAATGCTCCTGGAGTACTGTCAGCCTTGGGGCTGTGATTGCTTTGTATCCACCCCCAAATTTCCTGACCTATGTGGAAAGGCCCCTTCCAGGTGAGTGTGTTTGCCCCAGAAAATGAAAAATCCCAGGATTTTAGTACCATAAGGGCTGTAACATTGACCCTGGCCATCACTGACAACACTCAGCACTTCCATTCATCCATCTGTCAAAGTTTTGGGGCTGTTTCTCTTCCAGTCAATCACCTCCAAAAGACTGGGGAGAAAAGTGGTGACACTCTGACCTTTTAGGTTGGAGAAGAGGCAAAAATACATTTTTTGCAAACTGCAAAAATAAAAAATTGGCTATTCCAGTGCCCCTTAGTCCCATATTTTACATTAAATGAGAGATAACAGGAAAGAACTAAAGAAACAGTGGATTTCAAGTGGGGAGAAGTTGAGTGCTGGGGCAAACAAACAAAAGAAGAAGGGATGTACACAGAAGTGTACCTGGGAAAAGCAAGAGGAGTTCCCCAGTGCTGCTGGATCCCCAGGTGTCCTTTGTTGCCCAGGAATGTCCAAGAGAGAAGAGACCTAAAAGAGAGCTCAAATTGAAGCCCTGAAATGGACAGATTAAAAAAAAAAAACAAACTCTGGAAAAAGTGTAGAACCAGAGATCATTTGCTCTGCACCTGTATCCCCTTGCCTGTTGCTAGCAAAGGATCACCCAAGCCTTTTGAGAGAAATCCAAGGGCTGTTGCTTGTACTCAGACTAATATTTGACAGTTGGAGAATAATAAATACTCAGCTTTCAGACAAGCAAAATGTTATTGTTTTACAAAATCATAACTTGAGCGTGGTAATTAAAAGCATTTTCATTAGGCATTGCCAATTCCGCCTACACGTCAGCGCTCACAACAACTTGTCATCCGTGTGGGAAAGGATCCCAAACAAGGAAAGAGCTTTTACAAGTGGTTTTTCCCTATTATTTTTAGAACATTTCCTACAGTTTTCTGGACTGTTGATGAGCTACAAACCTGCAGCTGATTAAACCTGTCTAAGCGGAGAAAAAATAGGGAAGATGTCCTCAAATAAAGAGTTGTAAAGAGGAACAAAACCAACTTCGGTGGTGGAGAGGGCAGAATTCAAAGGCCTTCTCTCATGCTGGGAAGGGTCAGGAATGCAGACAAGAATTAAGGAAAATGGCTTTTGACTCCAAGGATAGTGAAGCACTGGATTAGCCAGCAGGGCTGGGGAGAGAGAGAGGATGTCAATGTGAGTTGCCATTCCTGAACTTTAATAGAAATAAGTTGGATCGGTTCCTGTCAGAAAAAACAAAAATGAAGATAATATTGTTTATTATCTTCATTAATATCTTCACTGTTTATTATCTTCATCATATATTATCTTTATGTTTATTATTGGAATTCATTTTGTGAGGTCCCTTCTAGCCCTGCCCTTTGGGGTTTTTCTAAAAGGCAACCTTGTGTGACCATGTGTCATGTGCCTCATTCAGGGCCTCTGCTCCTCTGACACCTCCAGCTCCCTCCTTGGGCATCCATTAGTCAAGCTCTGGATTTGGGATAATGAAACCTCCTGAACCTTCTGGCTTTGCCATGTGCAGGAGACTCCACAACGGGCACTGAGATCTGGTCCCTCACCTTTAGAATGCAGAGAAATTGCAGCTTGCAGGGCTGGCACATCCTGTGCAGGTCTGTGAGGGCAGGCAGGGCAGGAGGGAGCACAGGCAGCTGAAGTGCTGCACATGGAAGGCAGAAATCCCCGAGGGCTGGCTCGGTGTGGCACGCAGGGCTCAGAGAAACACTTGCCATTTGGGTCTAATTTATGATTATCCCACTCACTTCAGAAAATCCTGTTTATTTCTCTGACACAATAATTTTTCTGACCACAGAATGATTTTTAACCCAGTTTGTAGTTGGATGCCTGGAATGCTGCTGCTGCCCATGGAGCTGCTCCTGGTGAGCACTTGGCACTCGTGGGACATGGGAGGATGGGGACACAAGGACAAACTCCCACCAAGCCACCTGCTCCCCTCTGTTCTGCCTGATCCATTCCTTATCTCAGGGTCGCCATCCCAAGCACCTCCTGTGGATTTGGTGGAAATATTTCCCATAATATGAGAACTTTGCATTGAAGGGGTGCTTAACAGAGGAGAGAGAAGAGGGACAGATCACTTTACTGGCCACTGTCCCTTGTCACAGAAGCCCTGGTGGCACCACTCTGGGCTATCTGACCATCTTGACTCTCAGTTTAAGCCACTGAGGGGTCTGCCTTGCAGAGCAGGGGAAGGGCAGTACATCCATGATGATATTCCCACAGACATTGTGCTGTTCCCAAATCCCTATGTTCATCCTGTACCAAGAGCAAAACCTCTTGAAGCAAGCCTGGATTCACCACAAGCCTTTTCCAGCCAAGCTGAGGAAGCTTTTGAACTTCCTGGTGCAATACATTTTGCTATGAATACTTTTTTTTTTTTTTGTATGGAGACTTTAACAGTTGGCCCACACTGTTCTCCCCTCTGTGGGGAGATCTCCATTACAACCTTTGTATAATTTATGTTTTCATACCAGGAGGAGATGAGTGAAAGAGGTCACATGCAGGTAACATTCCCACCACTGCCACTTTCACACTGCAGCCTCAGCACTGGAAAACCATTGCAGCCACCCTGGGCATTCCCTGATAATCAATTTAACATCCTTTAGTTAAGCAGAAGATGGATCATTGAGCACCCATAACCTCCTACGAAAGCATATTTCAAAAATCCCCCTTTTTTGGCAAAAGATCAGCTGATAAACTTAAAACTTTTAGGCTGGGAAGATCATATTCCATAGTTCCATGCTACCTGTGGGGTCAGGTTGGGATTTTATCGAGCTGGTTGAAATGTTCTCTGTGTGCCGTGATTGCTGTGCCAGTTTGCATTGCTGGTGGAGCTGAAGGCAATGGCATTGCTTTCCAGAAACATTTTCTGCAGCTAAATATTTTATTTTGAAAAGTCAATTATTGTTGTTGATACCAGTTTTTAGCTGCAGAGAGCAGGCTTATTTTTCCATCTCAAGGAAGGTGAAGAAACAGCCTTTGGGTGCAGGTGGGGAAATGCTGATGTTTGCCCTCACCCCTCACTGGCTCTTGCAGGTGTGTGATCTCTGTAGCAGACCAGCCCAATATCCAGCTTTCAGAACATTTTATTGGGCTGGAAAACACCCAGCCCTGGATCCTGCAGGGAGCTGTCTGGAAGCCAGAGCTACTCCACACTGGGCTAAAGAGCTAAGGACATCCTAGGACAGTCTTAATCGTGGATTGTAATCCAATCCTTCTGGGCTGCTCTGAGCACAGGACTCCTCCTCCACTGGGGTGGGAGAAAGAGATACCACTGGCCTCCCCTCCTGGGGCTGCAGGTCTGGATGCTGGGCACTGCCCAGCACTTCTTTCCCTGCCAGAAAAGAGAAAAACCTCCTAATTCCAGAGAGAGATAATTATCCCTGACCAAGTCCTGGGTCTCTAATCTGCAAATAGCTGCCAGTACATAATCACCCTGCTCATTAAAAGTGACAGTGCTCTGGCTCCTTGCTTCACCCACTCCCTCTCCTCCTGCACTTGCTTGACATTCCCTCTCATCTCCTCCTGCTCCTCACTCAGCCAGCTGATCCCTCTCCAGCAGCACCATGGACAAGGAGAGGTGGGGATGGCTCTTCCTTCTCATGTCCTTTCTGGAAAATGAAGGCAGAGCTGAGCCCCTGAACCTCAGATCATCTCTGGCTGCCTTTTGCTGCTGCATGGGCCCCATCCTAATTCAGAGCCAGCTGCATCCCATTGCTCCCCCATATACAAATGCTCCTCACTTGATCCCAGAGCCAGAGCTGTTATCAAGGCCATCACGGCAAAAAGGATGGAATATTTCTGTGGATAATGAGAAAAGTCACTACAGGGGAGTGAAGTTCTCCTAGGATTGGGGCTGGAGCAGAGTGCTCAGAGCAGAAGTTTCTCATTAGGGCCAGGAAGCCACTGGGGTGTCTGTGGCATTGGGACTGTCCCAGCTCTTCTTCGTCTGGGCCTGCTCCTGCCAGACACTGCTCACACACAGGATATGTGGGCACCTCCCCTCTTCTACTTTTACTCAGCAATACCTTAAAAAGTTCTTCTTCTGGGGTGTCTCCCAGCCTCTGCTATCAGCACAGATCCTATCTGACACCAGCTCAAACAGCAGCCAGCACTGATGTCCCCCAATAAGCATTTGCTTGTCTAAAGTGCCCTGTTTATTTTGCAGATGCTCTCATGTTATTCTGAATTAAATGAGACACCAATTTTCTATCTGGAGCAGGTTGATGTCTCAAGTTGCCTGCTCCTTTTGGAGAAGAAACCAGAAAAACACCCACCTGCTGAGCGGCAAAAAGCCTCCTTCGGCCAGTGTCTCAGGCAGAACTCTGTGTGCACATATGTGTGTGTTTGTGTAAAGCTGTGTGAACTCCATTTGCCAAGGTGGAAATGATGACAGAAAGCAAGAGAAAGGTCTCATTGGCTCTAAAACTCAAGGCACCTGCAGGACTCTTGGGTGTACTCCCATGGGATATGGGTTTTGAAGTCTCTGGGGTCAGTTTTAAAGTCTGATTCTGAAACAGCTCCAGCCCGTGTGGGAAAGGCTGCTGGAAAGCTGCTGTTGGAGCTGTCTCTGCCTGCTCTCCCGCAGCCCTTCTGGGGCCAGTGCTGGGCCTGACATCCTAATAGCTGCAAGATCCAGCTAATCCCATCACACCAGTGAAATGGCCCTAAATCATCCCTGTCTGATTCTTGACTCCAAAGAGACATTTCATGGGTGATTGTGAGTGATACAGTGTGTGGTAATGGATGTATTTAAATGGGATTTATGGGTGACACCTGTCACATAGAGCCTTCCATCAGTGACAGGCTGCAGAGATTTACACAGTGCCACTGAGATGTGAGCTGCTGTGAGAGTCCCTGGCAGAGTGTTGGAGCCTTACAGGGTTTGTCAGGAGCTTCTCTGGCCACCGCCTGACACAGCACCACACAAAATCAGTGGCAAAGGCTTGAGCGCATCTTGGTATCTGTCCACAGAGTATTTCCTTAGCCCCAAGGAAAACTCTGTTTGCTTTTTCCTCAGACATTGTGGGAGGTGTTCCTTGGCCACTAGAGCTTCACAGGAGCAAGCAGCATCCCATAAAGGCCCCAACACATGATTTCTCCTCCCTCCCATGTGCTCCCCACAGTTCAGTGTCCTACAATGGTTTGGATTGGAAGGAACCCCAAAGCTCATCCAGTCCCACCCCTCCCATGGCAGGGACACCTCCCACTGTCCCAGGCTGCTCCAAGCCCCGTCCAGCCTGGCCTTGGGCACTGCCCAAGGGGATCCAGGGGGATCCAGGGGCAGCCACAGCTTCTCTGGGCACCCTATGCCAGGGCCTGCCCACCTTCACAGGGGAGAATTTCTTCCCAATATCCAAAGTGAATCTACCCTCTTTCACCTTAAACCATTCTCCCTTGTCCTATCACTTCTTGTTCTCGCAAAAAGTCCCTCTGCAGCCTTCCTGTAGGTTCCTTTTAGGTACAGGAATGTCATTCATATTTGCTGGTGGCTCTGGCTAAGGTGGACACTCCCCGAGTTGTGCTACCAGGCTGTCTCCTCCATTCCTGCACAGACCACTCAACCTGGATTCCTGCTCCCCCTTTCTCCAGGATCCACTTTTCTCTCTGGATCTCCAAGCTGAGGTTCCAAACGCTCTCCTGCACCTCCTGATTTCCTCCATGTCCAGCAGGCACCCCTGCCAGCCCCATCCAGGAGATCCTTCCTGCCTTCCCGTGGAGGATTAGTGGGATATGTGCAATGAGATTATTTCCAGGACGCCGCTGACACCGGCCTGATGTTAACTCACTGTGGCAGCTCTGCTCAGGCACAGCCAGGCTGCACTGAGGTTCCAGGCAGCATTTCTATTGTTTCACATTTTATTCAGGGGGGCTGGGAGATTGATCTGGTTTTTCCTCATGGCTTTTTCCCCAAGATCTGTCCTTGGCTGTTTACGTGAGGCAGTTCCTATCACAGCACTCCCAGACACACAGACAGGCACAGATCAAACGGCTGAAGTCACCAATCAGTCTAAACATGCCCAATATTCACAATATTTTGCTCCCTGAGCTATCAAAGGCGGCTGGATACTACCTTGAATTGACCTGTGAGAGTTGGCAGTGCAAGAACATTTTCTCAGAAACAATATGATACATTTCTTGCTTCTTGGGCTTTTGGGGTTTTTATATATATATCTTTATAATTCTGCCGTAAGGCAGCCTTGGATTTGTAAAATTAGCCTGTCATAACAAATTCATGTCCTCATCAAAGGCTGCTGTTGTGCTTCCTCCCAGACTGGAGCATTCACAGACTAAAGCTGCATTATCACAGTAATTTCAAAGTTCAATAGTGTATTTTCAAAAGCAATTGCTTTTAAATGCAGTTTGTTACATAACAGCAAATTTAGACTTACACTTTTCCTCAAAATGAAAATTAAATTCTTTAAATAGTAAGTCAGCTCCTGTTCACTCTTGTCTTTGCTTTTCTTATTCTAAAATGATTCAGCTACACTTGGTGCCCCTGAAAATGCAAGGTTAGAAGGACTATATAAAGCCTTTTTATTTAAAAAAAAAATGGGATTTTTAAGCCCAGTTAGAAGTGGATTCCATATTTTAAGTCTCTCAAAATTCTCAAGTCTTTCACATGACTCTCTGTCCTGAATGAGAACTTTTTGTGCTGAGAGGTCCGAGGCACACTGGGATTGAGAGTTATGGAGGCTGTGCTGGAAATTGGGGTTGATGAGAAGGGGATATTGACAGAAACCTTTCTGATCAGAAAAAATACACTCAGTAACCCCAACCCCTCCTCCTTCTTATGCAGTTCACCACCTTTCTTCTTCTGGATGAATCACAGCCCTCTCTTGTCAGGGTGGAAAAAGTTCATCTCCTTCAGTTCTCATCTCCTTGTGTTTCCTTGTTAGGATTTTTCTCCTGGCTCCACATCTTCTCCTTCATTACATTGGCCAGGACTCTGCCTCCTCCCCCAGGGTAGCCATGGGATGCTCACTTTGGCCATTTCTTGCCCACAAAGAGCAGCCCAGCCTTTCCCTCTACACCCACCCAGCACATCCATCCCTCTGCCTTGGACGGTCTTACCTGAGATCCATCTCATTTTTTGGGAGGTGCAGAGTTTGGACACGCCCAGCTCAGTGAGCCACCAAGAGTATCCTTAGCTGGCAAAAGAAAACTTGACCTCTCTGTTTTATGTAGTCGTCTTCAGAAATATCCTCAAAACCACCTTGATATCATTCTGTAAATCCATCCTGAAGATTTTCCTTTCCCCTGGCAGGAACCCTCAGGTCCTGGGTGCATTAAAAGCACCCTTGACCCCACTGACCAATAAAATCAGGCTGTTTGGCTGTATTGCCTCCTCTTTCTGTACCCCATATTTTATTTTCCTTTGGTTTATGGTTAAATGGTAAGTTTAGGAGGTGTTGTCTTTTAATAAAATTCCTAAAAAAAGTAATAATAACAATGATAATAATAATTTGGTGATGCATATTTTTAAATAGTTGGGACAGATTTTCACTGGTGAATCTATGCGGGAGGATGCTGGATAATAAATATTTAGATTACATCCCACTGGAACCACCAGGAGATTTTCATTTGCTTTTCACTGGTGCTGGCTTGTCTTGTAATATAATTTGGGGTCACAAGTGCTGAGCTTGGTTACTGCTGAACAAACACTGCCATGTCCATTGTTTTTCCTGAGAGCTGTGGCCTAAATTATCAGCTTTGGGAGCCTAAAGGCTCCTTAACTCAAGATCCTGAAAATCCCAAAACAACATCCATGTGCAAAGACATATAATAATTTATATTAACGTGAGCTGGAAAGCTGCAGGAATTTGAGCCTGTAAGTCCAGTGCTTACTCTGCCATTAATTAAGGTTATCTCTTTTTTGGGTATCTCTTTATTCACTCCTAGTGAATAGAAGATGCTCTTAACCTTACTTTTCTTGGCAGTTTGGGAAATCATAGTTTATTGATTGCAAATGAATTCTCACCAACTGGTGCTCTGAGTTATACATGTAGAGAAATGAACTGCAGCAGATCTGGAACTCTCAGGTCTATCTGTGTGCTGGGGGCAGATTTTATCCAGCCCCCTCCCATAAAATAAGCTCAATAATCAGCAGAGATAATGTCAGAAGTAGCAGGTGGGCTTTCCCAAGGAGCAGGCAAAAAGCATGGTCAGTGTGGGTGGGTGTGGGGCATCCAGGAAATCAATCTCACCCGAAAATGTGCTTGCAAATACAAGGAAAATGCCCAAGAGGCCTGCATGTCCAAGGAGGAGCTGGCTGCTGAGGTTTGGAAAAGGGGAGGCTGAGAGCACCCATGGATTTGCCACCAGAGTCATGAAGTTGGCTTCTCATGACAGACAGACAACTTGGTCATGCAAAGTTTGTTCCAGGGCCTCTCAAGTTTTATGTGTTTGCTGAAGGCTGATTCAAACACAGAAGAAATAAAATTTTGGCTCTTGGCTGCCTGTCATTCCTTGCTTAATCATCTCAGCATCCAGATACGTTGGAGTGTCCCTGCTACAGACCAGAGGTGATCCAAGAGCAAGTGAGTAATAGGGAGCAAAGAGAGAAAGCAAAAGACTGAGAATCTCAGGATAAAGTTCACAGGATGAATTAATGAATGATTTTCATAGAGAAATAGGAACTATATTCTCCAAGGAGATTACTCACAATGAACAATTCGATCAGCTCCAGCCTGAAGAAAGGAAAAGGGGAAGAATAAATAGTCCTTCTCCAAAAGGAAAGGCTATTAATACAGCAGTGTCTTAATGGCTCACACGAGGACCATTGTTATCAAGTGTATTTATTAATAGCCTGGATGCCTGAGCATTCATCTCAGTGCATGAGCAGTGAAAAGAAAATCAGTGGATAAATATGAAACTACATGAAATGGTCAAGCCTTGAAAGCTCAGTTAGGAAATGCCACGAGTTCCATGATGGGGCAGTGCGGTGGCTGAATGAATTTGGTGCATAAAAGGCAAAGTAATGGGAATTGGAAGGGACAATCTGGACTATTTATGTCCATTAATGGGTTCTAAATTGACTGTAACTGCCCAATAAAAGCTCATCATCGATGTGAAATGCGATGGGAACATCTGCTCGGTGTGGTGTGCAGAAGCTCTCAAAGAGCAAACAAAATCTGTGAGCTGAGAAAGGGAACAAGGAACACATGGAATCAAACAAGGTCCTGCAGGGTCACACTGCCGGAGACCTCTGTGCTTGGATATCCTGAGGGTCCCTCAGTGCTGTAAGCCCACTGCTGTCACCTGCCCAGCTCAGAACAGCAGGAGCCTGGGGGAGACAGCCCCGAGAGAAAACTTTCCAGACCTCAGTCCACCAATGTCTGAGAGAAGTCCCTGTTTTCCAGCCTTGACACAAGCACGGTACCTTTGCCATATATCAGACCCCCTCCTACACAGGGAAGATTATTCATAGAATCATTGAGGCTGGAAAAGACCTCCAAAATCATTGAGTCCGACTGTTAACCAGCACTACCAACACTCTCCCATGCCCACAGGTGTCACATCTGCTCCTGGTGTTTCCCACCCTGATCTTCCATAAAGGAGCTCAGGAGAGCAGCCATCAGCAAGTTATTAGTACCAAAACAGCAGCCAACACAGAGGGAACTGCACAAAAACCTCTTCCAGAGTTGGAGGTTCTTTTCTTCCCCTTGCCACTGGCCCTGGGACCCAGCAATGTCCTTCAGCAATTCAGGTTCCTTGTCTTCCTTTAACAGCATTAATTATCTGCTCATGCACTGTGCTGAACCATTCTAATGTTTTAATCCCACTTCCCCAGCCTCCTTCCTTAGGAAAATGAATACCTGTTTTGGGGAGGAAATTTTGTGATTCTTGCATGAAAATCCCTCCCTGTGCAGCAGCAAATCCCAGGCAGCAGCATGGATCTTGTGTCTCACCCCTTTCCACATGGATTCCTCCATCACGTTTCCTGCTTCTGTCGCTGCCTTCAGTGTTTTCACAAGTCTTTTCTTCCCTCACCTCAGCCAACAATAAACTCCACATTTTCTGCAGGAGAAGAGGCTCACCTGCCCTGACCCCTGATTGCCCTGGGCTTGCCTTCACACCCATGAGATGTGTTTGATTTGGGTGTTTGCAGGTGTTCGGGTGATCTGGATTATAAAACTTCACATACCATTTCATCCGGCCCTGAACTTCAGCGCTGGCTTTCTGTGCTGCCTGTTTGTACACCTGTCAGCAGGCAATGAAACTGTTCCAAGCTTCCTGCTTCAAAATCTGCCCTTATCCTCAGCCTACCACGGTGGACATGGATGTTTAGCAGGGCATTTTCCTTGGAGTACAGCTTGTCTTCAAACACCTTCCATGTGGTGCAGCACTTCATACACATCGTGCAGCTCTCTTCCTTTTCAGCTGCTCCACACACCAAGGTAAAACCAAGCTTGTGCCAATTCCATGAACAAGCTTCCAGCTAGCATTCTCTCCCTAATGTCTTCTACTCCCAGCCTGGGTACTTAAAGTCTTCCATTACTCTGCTATTTCTACATATTTTATTGTGTGTTCAAATCAGTTCCCGGTCCGGTCTTTTTCTCCCCTATAGAAAAGGAGAAATGGTTTTCCCACCTCCGCATTTATTGCATTTTTATCTCATAAAGTTTGTGGCTCAGCAAAGACTCATGGTCAAATCCTTCAAGTAAAACTGGTGTGTATAAAATATTGTACAGGCAGCAGTGATAACTCCAGTAAGGAAGGCCCCAAATCTGCAGAATTCCACTGGCTTCACTGGAGAAGGTTTTCACAGAAACCAGGCTAGATGGAAAGTGTTCTCAGCACTGGCCACAGGAGAAATTGCTATTTTCAGGTCCTATTAATAAGCTTGCAAAATGTTATCCTTTGGGTTGAAATTGCCTATAATCAGCACCTATCCCACAGAGATTTCTCCCTTGTTTTGAAAGTTTGTGCAGAATTAGGAGATCTGCTTTTGAATACAGTAAAGAGGAAAATATCTTTTTTTTTCAGTCTTTCTGACCTTTTTTTCTTGGCAGCTCTACAGCTGAATTGGCTGTAGTCTGAAAGATGCAATTTGGCAGGAAAATAGCCCTCATTGGGGAGCAGTGCAGGGCTTTGTATTGCAGGAAATTGGGTTTGATTTGCCCATGCTACAAGTATTCAAAAATTGCAATCTGACCATATGCAGTGGAGGGCTTTTGCTAAGCTGATTAGAGGACATGGAGACCAGGGAATAGGACTGTGCAGGAGCCAGGGAGAAGGGTAGTTCTTGAGGGATGGGTAAGGGGACCCCAGTGTGGTACAGAGGGACGCTCAGCTCCTTCCAGCCTCAGCACAGGACCCCAGGATGGGTCAGGCTTGAAGGGACCACAGTAGGGCTATCTGGTGCCACCTCCCTGCTCAGGCAGGGCCATCCCAGAGCACAGGGCACAGGACTGAATCCAGAGGGGTCTGGAATATCCCCAGTGAGGGACTCCAGCCCTCCCTGAGCTCTGTTCATGGCTGGGCATTGCCCAGGGCAGAAATTCTGCCTCCTGTGCAGGGCAAATCCTGGGCTCAGGTCCTCTGGTGCCACTGCTGGGACCTGGAGCAGGGCCTGGGCCCTGCCCTGACCCTCCCTGACACAGGGACACCAGGGACATCCAGGGATGGACAGGGACAGAGAGGGATAGACAGGAACACACAGGGATGGACAGGGACACTCAGAAACAGACAGTGACACTCAGAAACGGACAGGGACACCCAGGGATGGACAGGGACACCCAGGGCTGAGGCCCCTCTCAGCTGTGTCTCTCTCCAGGCTGAGTAGCCCCAGCTCCCTCAGCCTTTCCTGGGCACAGAGATGCTCCAGGCCCTTCCTCAGCTCCAGGAGCTCCCTGTCCCCATGTCCTGAGGATCCAAAACTGGACACAGCACCCAGAGCTGGGCACAGCACCCCAGAGCCAAGCACAGCACCCCAGAGCTGGACACAGCACCCCAGAGGTGGACACAGCACCCAGAGCTGGACACAGCACCCCAGAACTGGGCACAGCACCCCAGAGGTGCCCACCAGGGCTGGGCAGAGAGGCAGGATCATCACTGCAGAGGGCAGGAACTGCTCCTTCGTGTGAGATGGGCACAAGGCTGGAGCCACCCCCAAGCTGCCTTTAGGTCCTGAGCAGCCTTTCCCCAGCTCATACCTGTGCTTTGATTTTATGTCTTGAACAGCCCAGTCTCTGCACCCCAATGCCTGTAAAGCCACTTTATTGCCATGCACAGGAGCCATCCTGCTATTTTCAGTGGCTTTTCCCTGGTTATTTGAGACCTTGTAGGATTAGATCCATACTGCATGATGAAATAAAATTTTTCCCTAGGCTGCCTTGAACACTGGGAAAACTGAGTCTGCAGCAATAAACAGAATCCATATTTCTAATCCATTTTAAACCAGAAAGGAGATTTTTCACAAACTTCCTCAGCTCTGAAGATTCTTCAAATCCTCTTCAGTCCCTTTAAATATTAAATCATTCTCATGCACACACCAGGCACAGCCCATCTCAAAAGGCAGGAATACTGGCAAATCATATTCACATGCACAGTCTTCGGAGCAGTTGTTAAACTTGTGGGTGAGCTGACTGAATTAGTGGAACAGAATATTTGACTAAAATAAAAATATCTTTGGGCCTGACAACTGGAAATCAGTTTGCAACAGTGATTTCTGATAGACAGTTGTACTGCATGAGCAAATTCCATGCTTCAGGATAAAGGATCAAGAGACAGGATGAATAAGAGATATAGTTAATAATAACTGAGCATTGAAAAAAATTATCCTTCTGAAACTTGGTGCTGGCCATCCTGAGCTGCTCTGCTCTCTTTGATACAGAACTGTGTTTTCCTAGCAGAAGTAATTAGGTTTTAATTCAGATGTAGTTTCAACACCCTTCTTTCATGCTGCTTTGTAGTTTACTCTGAAAATCTCCCAGCTGAAACAGAAGTGTGGGGATAAACTAATGAGTGACCACATAAATATATCCACAGAGAGGGAGGATTTGGTTAAACTGAGCTCTTTGCATTACAAACACCTTCCACTGTGATTTGCCAGGGAGATGAGGGTGAGTTGTTGCAGGAGGAGTTCATCTGATCCGTGCCCTACCCACGGCCTTCATCATTCATGGCCACTCACTGAGATGTGCAATTTATGCATTTTGTTCATTCTGCTTACCAATACTTTCCTCCTTCTTCGCAGCAGGAGAGCACACAGAGCACAAAGAGGGAGGCAGTGCTATTCCTGCCCTGCACTGCAGCACAAAACCCATTAATTGCACTTTTGGCAGTGAAGCCCAATGAGGTACATGCATATAGGGCTCAAAGCTCTTTAAATATGCAGGAAATGTTCCCCAAACAAGCCTTCACTACTTGGGGGCTGCTCTGTGAAGTTCCAGGGACAGAGGTGACCCTTCTGAATTCAGTGTCATTGGAATGAGTGGTTGTGCTTGGTGCAAAGGTGGCAGCAGCTGATCCAGGCATGTGAGGGCTGAGGCTGCTTTTTTACCCAGTTCTGAGGAAATCCTGCACCTCCAGGAGTCCTGAAGACAGTGGCAAGGAGGATAATATTATGCAGCTTGATATAAGTTAACTCAATGAAAAACCCCCACCAGAGGCCCCTGAAATGACTCAGGTGATCATTGAGCCCCTCATGTTTTTCTCTGTGGCTTTGCTTGTGGCTGCATTTCTACCATCTCACAGTGAATCATATCCATGTTTTTCTTCCTTGGCAACCTCCTTCCCCATGACAGTGGACACATGGAGATAAAGGTACAGGATGACTTCCTGCCTCCTCACCTGTGTCCTTTAATTTGGATCTAAAGTTGTCTTTTACCACCTGTCCTCAGGTCTGAGGGCACAGATGAAGAGCCACGGGTTTCAGGGTGAGAAGATGTCACTGGTGCTCACAGCAAGCCAAGTGTCTGTGCAGGGTGAGGAGCTGGGATCAGCCAGTCCAGCTTCCCATGGCCACACTGTGCTTTGGGATCCAGATGTATTAAACAGAAAGTGGGCTCAGGAAAGAAACAGCAGCTCTCAGGACCGGCTAATCCTGGTTGTATCGAGCTCAGAAATGGCTGCTCTTCCAGAGGAACTGGAAAGAAAAGCCATTAAGAGAGTGAATTTATATTCTGAGCTTTTGCTTCTCACTCACAGCTGTCTGAAAAACATCACTCCCCCACCCTGAGCTACTCAATGAGAAGAGCACGAGGAGAAGGAACGGCTCAGATCTGGATGGGCTGTTTGTCAGGTATGAATTCTCTCATCCAGTCACTCTCACTTCTATTCAGCACATGTAATGAATGTCTGAAAAATCTGGAAATTTATGTTCAGATCAATGGGAGCTGATTAATTACCTAAGATGTATTCAGATAACAGAGTTGAGAGGAAAAGCAAAGGCAATGCTTTCAGAAATGCTCAATGAAGTAAACCAAGTACATTGCGAATATGTTTAAAGGATAAGTGCAAAGACGACCCAGGCAAGCGAGGTATCAAAGAAAGGAGACATCCAAAAGCCAGTCTTACAATCAACAACATAGACATGAAGGAGAAAAGAAATCTCTAAAGCTATTAAAAATCTGGAAGCCTATTAAAAATGGATTAAAAAAGGTACAAGGAAATCAAATCAAGAGACATGGAGTGGCACTTGCGAAATAAACCTTTAACAGAGTGGAAAAATTACTCTGTCATCCAAGTGAATTTAAATAGTGGCTCCGGTGATGATGGAGAACAGCACTTTCAGATCTCACAGGCCAGCAACCAACAGCTGGAATGAGGATGTGCCTTCAGTCCATGGGAACACCTCAGGGGGTTCGTCCAGCTATGGTGTGCCCATCTCAGCTGATCAATGATTCCAGTGACACTTAAAAACCCAGGCTCAGCTCTGTCTCCTGCTCCAGCAGCAGCACCAGCGAACCCTTCCCATGTCTCAGAGGTGCATTTGGAATGGGAAGAGCACTGTGAAAGCAGCCAGAGCAAGGGAAAAGCAACTGAGAGCTGAAACTGTCTCCCAACTCCTCCCTGCACAATTAACCCTCCCAACACCAGGAGCTGCCAAGGGCCCTGCAGAGATGTTCTGCCCAACCTGCACTGCTGGACACAGCACAGCATTTAAGCTCTTTGTCCATGGAGCAGACTCTGAGCCATGGAAGGAGGAGAAAGCTGAGTTAATATTAACACAGGGAATGTTGATAGGTTGATGTTCAGGCTCAAAGCACAGCCCTTCTGCAAAGAACAATTTTATCCAATAAGTGATGGATCCCTTCTACTGCAGCATCAGCTGCCTTCTAGAAACACCTCAGCCAAACACCAATACCTTGGGTGAAAGCAGGAGCTTGTGGAGGTTAAAATGGACTTTCCCAGCCCTGCCACTTCCAGGTAAATATTGCCCAGGTCTGGCTTTCTTGTCTCTCGCAGATGGAAATCTACTGGCAGCTCTAATTTTCCCCACTCTCAGTTTAATTTTGTCTGTACAAACATCAGCACTAACACCCGAAATATTAGTTCAAAGGAATAATAGGGTTCCCAGAAAACAGGTGATTTTCCTAAGAAGATCATGTGAAAGGCTGAACATTCAGAGATACCAGAGGCACTTGAGTGGTGACCATCATTGCTGCACCTCCAGGAGCGGTAACCAGACAAGTCTGGCTGTGCTGCAGGAATGCTGAGCCACACCTTTCACCTCCTGTCCATCCCCTTCTTTCACAGCCCCTCTCCTGCCAGAGGATGAGAAAAGACCTTCACCACTCACACCACAGATCCCTTCAGGAGTGTCTCAATATCTCCTCCAAGCCAAGGTTTAGTTTCCTTCTTCCCCTCATGTTCAGGACATTTTCCAGATCATTATAGCACTTCTGTTAAAAATCTTCTTATAACTTCCCAAATGCTTTCATGGGCTGCATGCTGCATTTGTTCTTGATCCAACACAGTCCTTTAGCTTAAGTAGTTTTCTTCCTCCTCTCTGTTTATCCCCACTTCTCTCACTGCACTTAGGTCTCTTTTGGCCATTGTTTGTTCCTCCTGCACCAGCCACCCCTCCCTCTCTCTGGGCAGATGAGCTCAGAGCCTTTCCCTGCCCCTGCCCATCGCTGTCCTTAGAGGGGTGAGAGGTGTGCAGAGCTCCTGGCTGTGGTCACACCTGGACAGGAATGCTCACACTCACCCATTCCTAGTGGGAAAAACATTGCCTGGGCTAAGCCTTTTCCAAAGCAGCACCACTCTGGCAGCTCCCCATCCCCTGTGACAGACGAGTGGAAACAACTTTCTTTCCTGCTCTGTCATTTCCAAGTGATGAAGCCCAAGCTCCAAGCAGAAATTCGTGTTATTACTCCCAGCGTGCCCAGCTCTGCACTTTGTACTATTACATTTCATTCTGCTTCTATTACTTCCCTCGTCAGGATCATCCAAGTGTTTTATTTGTTATATTTGATCCGATTTTCCATTTACCTTCGGGTCTTTAATTATTCTTTCCTTGCAAATTTATTCTGAGCTTTGCGTACCGTTGGTGTCTCCAGTTGCCTGGATCCTTTATTTCTTTTTTAAAACAGGAGAACTGGCCTTGTCATTTTTTCTGCTCGACTTAAGTATTAAAAATCCTGGAGAGTGGGCTCATGATTTCGTGTGCCAGTTCTTTCAGGAGTCTGGACTGGATTATTTGTTCCCCTTGGCTTCAGTGCATTAAAGCTCTTTCAGTTTTGCTTTCACCTTGGATGCTGAAATTTCCATTTTTATAAATCTCCTGCCCATTAGTGATCGTCCCTGTGCCCTTGTGTCCTGCAGCAGCTCTTTATTGAAAACTGAAGCAAAGTACTCATTTAGGATTTTTTTTCTTCAACTACATTTGTTTTTTGTTTCATCCATCTTGCTTTCTTTTTTGTCTGTGTGACCTAAGATTTTTTTATTTCAAATACATTTGCCACTTGTAACTCAGCTTACATTTTGGCAAGCCTCATTTTAGTATTGTGGCCTCTGCACTCTGGGGGACTTTGCTGATCCATCTCTTCCTCTGACACTTTCCACTCCCCTTCCATGGGCAGGGACACCTCCCACTGTCCCAGGCTGCTCCAAGCCCAAAGTCCAACCTGGCCTTGGGCACTGCCAGGGATCCAGGGGCCGCCACAGCTTCTCGGGGCACCCTGTGCCAGGGCCTGCCCACCCTCACAGGGAAGGATCTCATCCTAATATCCCATCCAACCCTGCCCTCTGGCAGTGAGGAGCCATTCTCCTGGTCCTGTCATCCCATCCCTTGTCCCAAGTCCCTCTCCGTGTCTCTTGGAGTCCCTTTAGGCTCTGGAAGACCTAAGGGTGTCCCTTGAGCCTTCTCTTTTCCTGCATCAGGAACATCTGCCATAAATATGATGGAACCACCTCTGTTCCCAGGGTCTGCAGGTGACCACAGCCCCTCTCCCTCTGGGAATACTCCAAACACTACTTTTGACATCACTGGGTAGCTGATGAAAAAGCAGTCAGATCCCCTCCTTCTGTTCTTATTTTGTATCACTAAGAAAAACCTTCTTCCCCTACTCACCCAGCAGCAAAATCTTATGGCAACAATAAAATAAAAACCGAAACAAGAAACTTTTCTGAGAAATTAGCAACCTTTTCCCCTGCCCATGTGGTTCCTGCGGTTGGAGTATTATTTAAAAGGGCTCAGGTTACTGATGTTGCAATTTAGATCTGACTAAAAAAAGACCCCTCTGCCAAAAGCTGAGGTTTCTCCTCTGCATTTCTTCTACTTGAAGATTCCTCAGGTGCCTGCCAGTGCAGTGTCTTTGGATGGGTTTTAAATGGCCCCACCAAACAAAGAAAAAGCAGGTTTAGGGTGGGCCAGCGTTAGAGAAGAGAGCCAGGAGAGACTTGTTCCTCACCAAGATACTCTGCAGCAAAATGGGGCATCCTGTACCAGCCTCATCCTCTCTTTTGTTTGAGTATTTCTCATCTGGTTTGGGTTGGGGCTTTTTTGTTTTGGTTGGTTGGTTGTGTTTGGTCTTTAAGGCTAGGGAGAGACAGCAAGATCCATTCATTTTTAGTGTCCAGTGAAAAATATTTCTCATCAGTGAAAGGTGTTGAGATATTAAAGACTTGCCCAGTTCATACCTAGAATGAACCATTGTAAAAACCATTCTTATTAAAAAGAACCAAGGATGGTATCCCTGAGTTTAGGGCCACACAAACCTGGCTTTTTCTTGAGCTATTCCAGCACGTCATGTCCAGCCCAGACCTGTGTTCCCTCAGGAGGCTCAGGATTCTGCTGTCCCCAACACTTTTGGGATGTTCCAGGAGGGACAGGAGTCCCCTCACGTCACACAGAGCCAGGGGAGCAGGGCTGGAGGTGAAACCAAGGAAAGAGTGAATTCCCATGGCTGTGGGACTTGGCTGGATGAGAGCAGGAACCTCAGGGAGAACAGGAGGCCAGGGACGCAGCAGAAAGGGGTTGCTGAAAGGCAGGGGAGGATCAAACAAATAAACACAGGCACCACCATCTCTGGCACCCAGAGATTCCCCAGCTATTGATTTTCTGTATGGAGGATCCTCACTGAGGAACCATCCTGGGTTGGTTCCAACCCCAGCACTGCTGATGGTCCTGAGGGTCCCCTGCTGCTGGTTCCTGCCAGATACCTCCTGCAGGTCCCATTAGGGAGTCCCTAGATGGTGAGTGCAGCCCATGGCACAGAGCTTCTAGGAGAACATCATAAATCTCTGGCTTTGGAATGATGAGTCAGCTGTGCTGCCAAAGGGAAAGAGGACAGACATGAGTTCCTTAAATGCATTTGGTCAAGAAAAGAGTTCTAGTTTTTGCTTGAATGGTTAACGTCCTTCACAGTGAAATTATTCCTTTATTAATGAGGTCAAGCCTAACCTGGGAAAAGAGAGTTCATTCATCCTCTGATTAACCAAAAATGTGATTTCAGGCAGTGACTCTTCACTATCAGATCTTCCAAACACAATTATTTGCCACAAAATAAAAGCTTTTCCTAATGAAATTCAGTGTGCACTAATAGAGATTAGATTGGCCTTGACAATGACACCTTTTGCTCCAGTTCATGCAAAACTATCAGAGAATGATCTCAGGAGCACAGGGAAGTTTTTGTGGGTGCTGTTGGTGGAGCCTGTGGCACCCCTTTGGGCAGGATTCTCCCAGGCTGCACAAGTGGGACTGAGCCAAGGCTGAGGCTCCATCTGAGAACTCATCACACACTCATTTACTGCAGGTCCTGCTATAAATAATGCATCCAGTGGGGAGCTGAACAGCCCTTAGTGCAGTAATGCACTCAGGCTTCTTCCTCCCACAGAGACAAACCTCACCCCTGTGCTGGTGTCACAGAACTTTCCCAAATCACCTTGGGACTTAGGATCAGCAAGGGAAAGACCCTGGGATTTAGATCTTCCATCTCAGGCAAGATATTTATGTCTCTGTCAGGCTATCCCTTCCTTTATTGTCAGGAAATGCTGACTAAAAAGCAGAAAGCAGGCACAAGATCTGTTCAGATATTTCTCAGGGATGAGACTTGGGTTCCCTGTGGGGTTTTCCAGGCACTCCAGTGAGGGCCAGCAGTGGAGGGGAGGACAAGAATGGTCACAGCTGCACTGTCCCTAGTGCTTCTGGAGACGGTGGTGTGAGGGAGGATGCTCTTGGCATGGATGGGGATGAGGACTCATCCCGATCTTAGTCTGACACCTGGAAGATGAGAAAATTATTGGTCACAAATGATTTTGAGAAATGGGGTCAAAAGATTTTCTGAAAATCCATTTGAAGCTTTAATTTCCAATCCAAGAGGAGGATCCAGGTGATCCAGCCTTCCTGCTCTTGTACTGCCTGTGTGGTGAGGGTGAAACCTGGAGTTCCTCCCACAGAGCTGTGCAGTCTGTGCCTCTCCAGGTTTCCAGCACAGGGGCGGTTTTAGTGACAGACTGGATATTTTTGGTTTCTGTTCCACCTCTTCTCTCTCAGGAATCTGAAGAGATCTTGGCTGACACCATTCGTGCCTTGTGTGTTGTTTTGATTTTTTTTTCCCCTTCCTATTCTTTCAGTAAACCCCATCTTGAGTCCCCTTACAAAACCCCAAAGGAGCCTTGGCCGTTCTACCCGCAAAGAGGCCATGCTGGGTGGGGTCTGTACTGTGCAGGATGAATAATGCAGATTCCTTGGAGTTTTCATGCCTATCCTTCCCTTTGCTGGCATTTCAACAGTGCCACAGATTTTTGCAGCCCTCCAGCCTCTGACAGAACACGCTCTCTTGCCTCCTTTTTCATTGCGGGTACGTTTTGGCTACAAGAGCCCTCACATCCTCCACAAGGGTGGTTTGTTCTCTGTCTTCATGGAATTTCCATGGGGCAGGAGAGGCATTTCCCCAGGCCAGGATGAGAGGACCCTTACACAGCAGAGTGTCCCCAAGGTATGGAGGCTTCTTCTGGGGAGTGAGCTGAAAAAGCAAATAGAGCTGTGTTGCATGCTCCGCTTTGGCTTCCCTCTGGAAGGTGTTGTGCACGTGCCTGTGTAGGGAGCAGGGATGTGCTGCTGAAGGTGAAGGTATCAGATGCCCAGGGATGGTGGTGCTGGCTTTCCTGGGCAGAGATCCTCAAACTGAAATCATTTTTGCCCAGCATGAGGTGCAGAGATGAAACAAGGCCATGCTCACACCCAGTGAGGCAGTGCCTGAAGGCCAGTCAGACATTCAGAAGCTGATTTTTGCCAGCTGCATTGAAGAAAACCCTTCAAACTCTCTTAAAAAACCACCAATAAATTGATATAGCTCATTGGGACCCTTGAGATATATTCTCCTATTTGTATGACAGCAAGTTCAACAGCAACATATCCACAGGCCCTGAGGAACAGCCCCTGGAGGTTCCCCGGGGTCTGGTTGGAGGTGCAGAACATCAGGGGCACCCTCAGCTGCTCTGCACCTCCCCCTGCCCCCTCCAGGCTCCACATCCACCCCTACTCTGCCCAGGGCTCTTCCTGCCCCACAAATCCCCATCCCCAAGGCTGAGCCCTACAACAAGCACTGGGGCTGTGGGGCAGGAAGAGCACAGGTCCCACTCTGGGCAGCCACCACCACCAACTGATATCAAAATTCAGCCACTGGAAACTTGGGTTGGAGTCAAATCCCTGGTTACACCATGAGAGTCCCCAGCTTATTAAGCATAGAAGCAGCAGCCCAGCTTTGTTTGAGAGAGGATTTAGGAAATGTAACAAGCTGTTTTGCTGTTAGATGCTGAAAGGGGAAGAACAGAGCTGTAGTAGTTGTGTTGGTTGTTGTTTTTTTTTTCTTTTCCTGAGTCCCTTTTTATCTTTTGGCAGCCCTTTGTACAATTAAATAGCTCCACGGGGATGCCATATGTTGCCAATAGTTTTACACTTCTCAGTAGTGGGAGGCTGGAACTCTTTCCAAATTGACATGATAGGAACCCATTACAAAATTCTTCTCTAAGAGGAACTGCTAAATGTTCTGTCAAGGAACCGAATTAAAAATAGACCAACTGGTATTGTTATCTCCCCCAAAGAATGCACTTGGCATCATGCACAAAGTGGTACATCTGGTGGTACATCTCTGCTCCTGGGAGCCCCAGCAGGAGCCTGGGGGGGCTGTAAGGGGTGAGGGGCAGGGCTGGGACAGACCCCAGGGCAGAGGGGTGGGTTTGGGACCTGCCTTCCCTTCCCCACAGCAGCTGAAACAACAGGTCCTGCCAAACCCACTGCCCTGGGCAATGTGCTGTTCCAGAGATGTCCCTGCCTGCCACCATGGAGGACACCACAGGAGGACCTCATGGGGCTGTCAGCACCTGCCTAAGCTCCAGCACCCCCAGATAAGCTTTTTCCTGCTGTGTAGGAGCACAGCGTCACCCAAGAGCTCCGTGGGTCAAAGCTGGGAAGTGTCAAATCCACTTCAGTGCTGTCTGTTGGAGCAGCACACAAAACCTGCTCCAGATGGATTTTACTTCTCTATGAGGGTGAGGAGGCCCAGCACAGAGAGCCCAGGGAAGCTGTGGCTGCCCCTGGATCTCTGGAAGAGTCCAAGGTGAGACTGGATGGGGCTTGGAGCAAACTGAGTTTCCCTGCCTGTGGTATTTAAGGACCCTCCCAACCCAAACCACTCTATGATTCTACAATTCTATGAATTTACTTCCTCACCATTTGTTGCCCTCATGAAAATAGACATTTTTGCCCTCCCCCATCTCCCCCTTATCTGTGACTGCCTTGTTCTTTACTTGTTTGCTCAGTGACTCCTCTCTGCAGGGCTGGTTCTGCTGTGGGACCCATGGGGACACATCCAGCACGCAGCTGTGGGCGGTGCAAGGGGGATCTCTTAATAACTTGATAACAGCTATTAAGTAAATACCACATGCTGGAACAAAATGCTTCACAAAAACCTCAAACAGGGTGGGGTTAACTACCAGAACTGGATTGTTTACCTTGGGCTGAAACGCCTGAAGAGGGGGACTTTGAAAATCTGCTCCCATGAATTACTGGTTTCCACAAGGGCTTCTGTTCTACGGTAGTGACAGCTTAAATAAGCAGAAGGATTTTCTTTTTGTCTCAGTTATGCCTCTCCTACAATCCCAGAGCATCATTCACACAATCAAAAATTGCCACTGTGCCGGGTACTACAATTGCAGTCAGAGCTGCCCCTTTATTTACTCTGATGCTCTGCTGATATTGAGTTAGTTTTAAAAAAATAGACTAAAAAAACCCTCAGTTATTTTTACTTGAAGTTTCTACTGAGAAACAGCAGCAAAATAAGGAGCCTACCAGGTGGCAATGTTGGGTCAGGGTGAATTGATCTGGGTTTGGTGTGCCTAGCCCTGGGAGTGAACTGGATCTCTGGATGAACCTGCTCTGGGGTTGTTTGTGGAGCATGTGCTGGGCACAGGGAAGCTGTGCTGAGAGGAAAGGTGTGTTAACCTGACTGCACAACATCTTAATGGGGTTTGGACACCTCTGTGAGCCCAGTGAATGTGTGTCTGTGCTTACAGATCTCTGCAGGTCTCTCTGGAGCCGTGTCCAGATGCAGTAGGAGATCAGCAGTGTAAAAAGCACCCAGTGGCATAATTCAGGCAACTGGACTATTACAGTTGCCAAAACAAGGGATTTCTCACATGTCTGCCAAAAAACCCTCAGAGGACCCAGTGGGGTAGAGCATATCCAGAACTCTGCTACAGAATGCCAGTTTGGTAAATTAAAAGCTAGAAGATAACATGCTCCCTTTTTCCTTTTTGCCCTTGGGGTCACTTGATCAAATGCCACCTCAGCTCCTTCTCCTCCCTGCACCCCGCCAGGATAGCCCACAGCTACAGGGAGGGTTTGTCCCCAGCCTGTCCCCTGACTGCAGTTCTCCATGGAGCCTCTGAGAGCTGAGGAGGCCTTTGGGTCACCCATTTCTGGGGGAATGCTGCAAACTCTCAGTGCCTTTGGTGGGAGCAGGTATGGATCCCTCTGGCCCTGAGTCAAGTCCAAGCCAGTATTTTGCCTTCCAGACAGGAGTAAGTGCCTGCAGGCTGGAGAAAATCAGCATTTCAGCCTCTGAGACCAAACCCAGCCTCAGGCAGGGGGAGGATTTCAGGTCCCCTTGCAGAGAAGCCTGAGCCTGGCTGCTCTGGCTCCCTTTGTGATGCTGCCAGATTTGAGCTGGGCAGAACTGAGCTCTTGAAGGAACTGGAGTGACTTCCCCTCTTCTCCTTTCTGGGCCCTGAGCGTGGTCCCACTTGGGTGGAGGGAAATCCATTGTGCCTTTCCTGGGCTGAGCAGAGCTGCTGAGCTCATAGAGAGGCTGTGGGTGAAACTTGATCTGTCTCTGTGCAGGAGCTCAGGCTGGATCATCGAGTCCTGTCTCCTCTGAAGCTCAATGAATCCAGAAAACCATCTCCCCTTGTCATCTGTGTGAAGAGATTCACAGCACCTGCACAAAAGTGCTTTTATGTCTGCTTCATGCATATTGAGAGTTGACATTAAAAGAGGGGGAAAGAAAGAACAATCCATTAGGCTCTGTGCACTAAATCCTAGATTTCAAACTGACACATCTAAAAATACCTATGATATGAAAGCAGATACAGCATGATAATTATAAACTGCAGGTCTATTGTATCACTGTGCTCTATATGGGATTGCAGGAGCAAACCAGCCTGGTTCAAGTGAGGAACCTTGCTGGTGGATGGATTAATATCAGCTGCATCTCAAAATGCTCCAGATCCTGGACCAGGGCTCTTCAGTGCAGGGAGCTGGCACTGGGTGGCTCTTCCTTGCCCAGGTTTGATGTATTTCTTTGAAGAGTCCTTTGGTGGCTGGCCTAAAACCAACTTCTTTCTTGTGAGAAGTGGTTTGCATCTGTGCCTTCCCACTTTCTGGAGAGGTTTTTCATGGCCTTGGATGTGGTGGAAAGAATGTGTTGTGAAACTACTGACCTCAGGTTGGCACGGGGGAGCCACCCAGGCTCTGTATCACTTAACCATGGCAAAGGATGAATTTTGTGTGCTTCTGGCAATTTCCTGTAGTTAAAAACCTCAGTGAAAATTAAGAGTAAATCAAAGTCTCATTAGTTAATGATTTAATTTTATATAAATAGACCCAGTAAATCATGTTCATTATTGCATAATGACACAGTAATCTGTTTGTTTGTGTTTAGAATGATCTCCAGAAGATGCACCATCATATCCCTGCATATGAACCATCTCCCAGCTTTCCCTCTCTGACTCAGTGACAACACAGGACAGATTTGCCTAAAAATCAAGCCTGCTGCTAGAAGTCTGCTGCCTGCCTGAGGAAACGTGGAACATCCTCTTCATCCAGGCAAAACAGCAATGGACTGGTTTGGAAACAGCTGCTGAGGGAGCAGGAAGGAGACAGACCCACACTACAAAGTCCCTGGTGGCACCCAAGTGTCCCTGGTGCTGGGATCTGTGTTGCATTTTGCAGCTTGCAATGATTCTGAAAGCCAAGTCCTGCTCAGGTGGGGTTGGAGAAGGTCCCATTCCCTTGGCCAAGGTACTTTGGGAACCTCTGGCCAGCTCTGCCAGCCTCACCATCCACCTCCAAGGGGCAGGGTCACTGTGATGATAGTTGTGGGTGTAGCTGGTGAAGAATTCAGCTGGGATCCTCCTGATGAAAGACTCTATAAAAAGGCAAGTTATTCCCTGTAATTTAAAAGTATTGCCAACCACAAATGTTAAAAACTTCTGAGGTTCCCGAACCACGGAACCAGCCAAACTGTCACAAGGTTTTCACTTTTAATTGGAGCTCCTTCTTATTTTCCTTCTGGTTTTGAGCCCGGGTTTTGGACCTGTTCTCATTTGCAGGGAAAAGTCACGACGAAGCAAAACTCTCCGGGTTTCAGAAGTGAAACCTGAATCTCCATCACGTGTCTCTATTAGAGATGGGGCTTCTAAAATGTCAGAGTGGGGGAGCATCCTGACAACAGCCCCAGAGTGAGCAGGTGCCTCTTTGCTTCCCGTGCGTTTCTCACGTGGCCCCTCGCACCCCTGCCCCCCTTCCAGCCACTCCCAGAGGGGAACACGGACCCCAAAGGCAGCTTTGTCCCTTCCCAGGAGAGCCAGGGCAGCTCTGTGGGAGGAAATCACCCCTCCTGCCCTCTGAGAAAACCACCTGCCTTTGAGAGGGTCAGAGAGAGCTGTGAAGTTCACAGGTCCCGGCTGTGAGAGCAGGGGATGTGTGACAGGGAGGGTGCAGATCTCAGACCTGGTGCTGAGCTCTGCTGCCAGCAGAGGTGGCCAGGACAGGGGATGTGATTGATATTGGTGCTCAGTGCCAGAATTGCTAGAAAACTCCTCAGAAAGAGCCTCAGAGGAAGGTGATTCATTTTCATAATTGCTTGTTGCCTAACAGGAGTGGTCTCTCCAGTATCCACCCCTCTCCCAGCAGTGACTTCTCTGTGTTTTAGGGGTACTAAAAGCAAATACTACCCAACCACGGTGTTTCAGAACTGGGTTTGAGCCTCTTTGTGTCTCTTCCTGTGTTCAAACCACAGGCCAGGCTCTCAGCTGAGCTTCTGGAGGCACCACAGCACGGGCAGAGGTTTGTGCTCCCACAGACCACAGGCATTACCAGCAAGGGTTACAGTCCCCTGCCAGGGAACCAAGCCTGCCTCGTGTCCATTTCCTCGGGAAATGTGGGAAATCCCAAATCCTTGTCTCTAGAAGTAACCCCTCCATGAGGCACAGCCATATGTCCAGGATGAATTCGTGGTGGGAGCACGAATTGGAAATGAAACCTTCAGGGATTGAGATGGGTAGTGCCACACTCCCAACCATGAAAGGGCTGGAATGGGATCCCCCCAAAGCTGCACCTCTGTGCCTCAGCTTCCCCCTCAGCTGTTTCTGGAGCCAGGGCTCTGACAGGCATTCCTGGGAAAGGCTGGATGAAAGGCAGGAGGAGCAATCCTGAGAGCACAGAGCCAGCCCAGATTTGCTCAGGAACCCCCCCTGGCAGTACCAGGAGCTGCAGGCAGCTCTCTGAGGTGGCCAGCGATGGCGTGGGGATGGGATGGGATGCCTTGGCCTTTGGGGCTGCTTTACCATTGCAGCTCTTTCTGCCAGGCTGCTTCAGCATCTGCCCAGGGTAATGAGGCTTTTTCCTCAGTGGAGACCCCTTCTCTTAGCACTGACAAGACCCAGGCCTTGAAGGAGGAGTCAGGGAGCAAAAGGCTATGAGGTGGGTGAAGGCAAAACACAATTTCAGTGATTGTGTAACCCTGGCTCTCTCCATATGTGCTTTTTCTTGCTTTTCCTCCCAGCTCTCAAGAGTCTGTCACAACAGTTTTCTACTGAAACACCTATCCTGGCAGAAACCTGACTTTAGATGCCATTATTTGTACAATTTCCTCAGAACATACGCTGCTGTAAGGACTTCTCTTCTTGTTTAAGGTCACTCACCCTGCAGTGCATCTCCCTATCAGTACCAGGTGCATGTGTAACACAGAAATTCTCAGAAATGGGAGCTCTGAAATCAGTCCTACCAGGAAATTAGGACAAAGGAAGATATGACATCTTCCCTCGTTATTTTTCAGAGAGAGAACAGAAGTTGCAAAGCAGGAAGAGAAAGGGGGTTGTGTGAGCGGCAGAAAAGGAAAAATAATAGGGGTGAAAATTAAAACAAAACAAAACTAAAACTAAAACAACCAACATATGCATGGAGAAGGAAAAAAATGAAGGGGTAAAGGTGGGGGAAGGCAAAGCCACCTGTCCCCGCGGGCGGTGCCCGGGCTCCGTTACTCGATGGCTCTGCAGCAGGTGCTGCTTTGATCCCACATCCTGCCCTGCTCCCGATAACGGCCCGTGGGACCCCTGCCAAGGGCATCTTCCCGGCCTTTATGGCCCCTTCTGCCTCCTGAGGATCTCTGGGTGTGCAGCCGCAGGTTCACGCTGTTTGTAAACCTCCTGTGAGCACTCAGGTGTGCTGTCCTCCCCTGCTTGGGCCGGCTGAAGACGGAAAGGAATTTGGGAGATAAATGGAATAAAAATGCCCTGTGGGTAAACTCCAGAAATCCCGTGTAGCTTGGCTTGCTTTTTATAGGATTAGCTATTCCTCTGCATCCTCACCCGGGGATGGATGTGCCAAACGACCACAGATTACTGTCGCTATTAAGGTCACCTGCAGGAGCTCCTCCGGATTCCCTGTGATAGCACAAACCCCGGGTCTATTCAAGCAACATAAAGTGAGACAGGCTGTGACAAATTTCTAAGCTACTTGCCCAGCGCTTATCCCGTGAATCCCTGCCGTCGGTGTGCTGAGCACACGGAGCAGGGGCTGCCAGGGTGGGCACGGCCAACCCAACGTTCGGGAAATCCGGCGTCCCCGCTGTTTGCCGACAGGAGTGGAAATTATGTTTGTTTTCTGATAAAAAGGTTGGTACTTTGCTCTTTCGCAAGGTACCTTTTAAAAGCAGGTACTCCGGGGAGGGATTTAACTCCTTCCAATGAGCTCCGTCCCTGCCTCTGCCCTCAGAGGTGACATAAAACCTCGTGAAGCTCCTGAATACTCAAAGACATCCAGATCCCTCTCCGAGGGGAAGAAAGGCCCATCCCAAATGAAAGCCATTACTGCTGAAGCTTTTAGCAGTCTGGCAATGCCTGTGTTTCACAAAGCATCTCATCCCTAAGAAAAGAGCTGATGCCTGGTGCCTCTTCCTGCTCTCACATCTCTCCAGTTAGAGAAGGAACCTGGAAGGACCATTTGGGATGTGAGACCCAGCCCCACGTGGGGACTGGTTGCCCGGTGATTCACATCCTATGGAGGAGTGGTGGTGCCCACACCACTTCCTTTGGAGGAGGCACTAACTGGTTAATCAGAGAAAGTCGGCTAGGAAAAAATCATATTGGTGAGCACTCTTTGCCAAGTGACAGAAAAAAGATGGTGATTCATTTCAACGGGTAACTGCAGTTCAGAGCTCCTCAGAGAAGGTTAACTTCTTGTGACAATATGCCCAGAAATAATTTATTTGGCAGTAGATGAGAGACGAAGAAAAAAAAAAAAAAAAGTTGAATAAACTATTTTTGGATAGTGCTGGTGAGGCAGGACCAAGGAGAAGAACATATGGATGGGTCCGTGCAGCCAAACCCTGATGGGGTGGTGGGTCCCACACACACCTGCACCCACAGAACATTGCAGGGACAGCAGGAGCTGGCCCTGGCTGGATCCTTGTCCCTGGAGTGCCCAGCCCTGTCCCCCTCCCATCCTCAGCCTCCCCGAGTTTCCCTGCTCCATGGTGGGCACAGGGCCAGATTGCTGGAGGAGCCTTGGAGAAAGAAACCCTTGGTCAAGGAGTAGAATTACTGGGGAAGTGAGAGCTGTCATGCCAGGCAGTGGCAGAGAAGGAGCAAGAGCCCCCTGATTAGTATTCCTAGAGCTCTGCACTTTTTCAGGAGAGAAGCACCTACATTTAGCAGCCAGAGTAAATATCAGGCCTTAATATTGTGTGTTAATAGACTCGCTTCTGCAGCTACTGATGACTGTAGTTTTGGAAAATTTATTGTTGCTATAAAACGAGTCTCTCTCTCTTCCCTCTCCCTCTCTCTTCTGCTAATTGACAAAGAGGCCCAGTAATTAAAGGACAATAAAAGTTTTCCAGTAATTAGTTTCTGTTGTTTGGTTACAGGCCATCAATTGTTCTTTAATAATACCAATCGTTAGCATGCAGTAGTCAGTGGGCTCTCAAAGGCTTCTGGGGCACAACCACTTACCAACACTACACATTCCATTCCCATGAGGGCATCCTGCATCCAGCGGGAGATTAACCCTCTCCTAGGATGAGGCTCTCCTACCCTGCCTTCGTGTTTTGGGGTAAACAGCTCACATAGCTAATGACCAGGAGACGGCAATTAGGGGAAGGTAATTATCTGTACCTGGGGAGGAGCAGGGGGTAGAGCAGCTCACGTGGGTACGGGGCAGGGCTCTGGCAGCCCGGGGTTCCACCTCTGTTGGGAAGCTGCCCTTCAGCACGCCCTGCCCTGCAAAAATCCATGGCAAAATATTCTTTCAAGGTCTAATTTTGCAGAGGGGCATTCCCACTAATTTTAGCAGGATTAAAGAACAAAGTACTTGAAGGGGTTGTATGAGAAAGATGGGGACAAACCTTTTGGCAGGGGCTGTTGAAGTAGGGCAAGGGGCTGTGGTTTTACATTACAAGAGGGTCAATTAAAACTGTTTATAAAGGAAGGTTTTGTTTTTGTTTTGTTTTTTTTTTTTTACGGTGAGAGTGGTAAAACACTGGCACAGGTTGCCCAGAGTTGCTGTGGCTGCTCGTGGATCCCTGGAGGTGTCCAATGCCAGGTCTAGAGGAAATTGTCCCTGTCCATGGCAGATGAGCTTTAAGGTCCCTTCCAAACCAAACCACTCTGGGACTAGTTGACCATAAGGTAAATAAGCAAATCCAAGATGAGTACAACTTCATATTTGCCTCCTTGAATGTTGCATTTTAAGCTTGAGGCTGAACTTGTTTGTGAGATTTGGCACCCATCCAGGGAGGGCTGGACACAGCATTCCCTGTTGGCCTCTTTTTCCGTGCTGGACCCAGCTGAAGCTGAAATGGGAGCAGATCCAGAGAGGCTCTCTCCAGCAGAGACCTCAGCCTGCAAAGATCTCAGGCTCTGACCATCCTACATCAAACTTGAACTTGATCATAAGATGAGATACGAGTTTAAAACAGGTGTCAAGGATTCCCTAGTGGAGGGAGATCCCACACCCAGGAGATGTTGTCCCTGACAGCTCCTTGTCTCTGCTGGTGGTGTAGATACTTCAGCAGGCCTGGGTGTCCAGCCTGGACTGAGATCCCAACCCAGCCAAGCTCCCTTTCACCCACCCACCTAATTTCAGGACAGATGGATTTGAGGGAAGTATTTAACAGGCAAAGAATAAAGCAAATCCTTCCCCTCCACGAGGTTTTTCACGAGTGCCTTGTTAATAAACCTGACTTACAGTTCATTTGGAAGTTGTCTCTCAGAAGAAATCCTGCTTTGGTTCTGTGACTGCTGACAATCTCCACTGGTGTTGCTGGTTTTTTCGTCACAGGAGTCCCTTGGAAACTGTGGCCCTTGGAGCTGGGCCCTTCCCAGCAGTGTCAGCCACCAATTAAAAAAAAAAAAAAAACAAAAAACCAAAAAACCCCTAAAAATCTCCAAAAACAAACAAACAAAAACCAAACAAAAACCAAAACAAACAAAAGAAAAAAACAAAGCAAAGAAAAACACCCCCTGAATCTCAGCATTGCAGAGAAAAGATTAAAAACATAGTCTTCAAAATTCAGAAGGAAAATTTAAAGCCCCTTCCCATCCTTTACTCACACTGAGATACAGATAAATATTCACGGATTGTTTTTGTAAGGCAGAGACCCAGTTTGGGGAAATAGAACTCCCAATTTCTGAATCCCCAGTGTTGAAGTGGAGGGGAATTTTGTACTACCCCCTCAAGCTGCAGTCTTTCCTCAACATTCACAGCAAGGTGGATTTATTATTTTGTTCTCAATTTTCCTTTTCTCCTCCTTGCCTCCTGCAGCAGGTACAATGGGAGCTGGGAAAAGTTCTCCTAGGGTGTGATCCTAAACACACCTCCTGGATGGAGCTTTTATGGACAGCTCTCAGGGATGAGGTTGAATATCAATTGAATCCAGTGGAAGCTGTTCCCAGAGAGCAAAAAGGATCCCTGCTCCCAAGCTGGAGTCCTCCAGGATCCTGCAGGGAGCTCCTGCCCTGCCACTGCCTGTCTCTGCTTTCCATCAGAAATTCCTCATGTGCCACAGCTGAACAGCCTGGTAGGCTCCCATGAAAAAAAAAAACAACAAACCCTTGATTTTGCCTAATCAGAATTTTCTGACATTTCCTGGAAGATTCCCAAAGAGCACTCAAACACTTGAGGAGCCTGGATCCTGCATATGATTTCTGTCCATAAATAGCCAGGCTGAAGTTCAGTTAAATAATCATGGCATCCAACCGTGTGGCCCCTGCCAGAGCTTGGCATGGGCTTGTGACCCTGAGCCAAGCACAGCAGGGTTGTGCTGGGGTGTCTCAACCTTCCCTTGGTCTCTCTGGCCCCCATTTCTGCCCAGCTCCTCTTCCTCACTGTGTCCTTTGGCTCCTTCCTCCTCCTGGGCACACTCTTGCCCCAGGAGGTGCTAAGGGACATCAGCCCAGATCTCCCACAGCTCTCCAAGGCTTGGAGAGGAGCTGTGGAGCTGCAGAGGAGGCTGGGGTCTCCAAGATCTGCAGGGAGGTGGCTGAAATGTGGGAAAGTGCCATGAAAGGTTCCCAAGGCTGGTTCATCTTGCAGAGCAGGAGGGAGATGTTGGTGCACACAGGGACCTTGGGTCACAGGCACTGCAGGCTCCTTGTGGCCTTTTCTCCAGAGCAGACCAACACTCAGCAAAGCCCATCTCCCACACAGACCACAAAATCTTATCCATGGATTGGCCTGCAGTGAGTCCAGGTGAAGCTGCAGGATCACACAAGGAGACCTTGTCCATAAAAGCCTGTTTCAATTTCAGTTATAGCTTCTCCCCTCCTCGTTTCAGTCTTCCCTGGGTCCTCGCCTTGGCACAATCTTCTGAGGGACCTGTTGGTGTCCCCAAGGCTCTGGGTACCTGCCCACCTGGAGGCCACTTGCAGATGGACACCAGGAGCTCTCTGGAAGGACCACCCAGAAATGAGCCCATGGCCACTGCAGGGGACTCTCCATCCTCCCTTCCTGCTCCAGCCCAAACAGTGCAAGGGTCCTGCTGACACCTCCCAAGGGACTGAGATGCTTTCCTTCAGTCATGGGAGGCTCTTCCAGGTCCTCTTTAGCACCTGCTTTCCCATCTGGTCTCCTCTGTGTTCTGGATTAGATGGGAGCTGAAATTCATAAACAGAGAAACAACTCTTTTGGAGCACCATTCCTCCTCTTTCTCAGTCTCCAACAGCTGATTTTCTTAAGGAACCAGTCTATCTCCTCACAGCTGGAGCTGAGGCATGGAGCACCCCCGGCATGAGGGATAAATCTGGAATGTGCCCATCCTTGTTTTGAGATGGATAAACCCAGTAAGACTTCCTCTCTTTGTCCCTGTTTTCCTCTGAGGCATCAGATTTTGGGGCTTTTCCAGGAGCTCACTAATGGAAAAGATACAAATGCAAGGGAAGATGGGTAATGTACTGATGTCTCTGCTTTCACCTTCCTCCCTAAACACTCCCTGGGAGGGAGCTCATCAGAAATGGAGGTGCAGATTCTCCTTCAGTCATCTTAGAGCATCCTCTTCTTCTGTAACAACAATGGTGTCTGCTCTTGCAAAATGCTGAGCAGCCTCAAATCCTGCTGCAGCCAGGCAGGATCGGGAGCAGCTTCTGCTGCCCAAGACAGGGCCCTGTCAGAAGCCAAGTGTCTGTCATCACTTCACCTCTATTTTTTTTTTCTACAAGAGGGATGAGTGCTATCAGACAAGTTTCGCACAAGCAGTTTGCCCAGTTCTGCTGTGTCTGGCAGAGGTGGGGAGATCTTAGAGACACAAAGTGAATTCTTCTCTCCATCCACCTGATGCAGCCCTGGCTTGACTCTGTATCCCATCCTTGGCTTCAGGGTTTGCAGAGTGAAGGAAGAGCTATCTGGGGGTATAAAAAAACAATTCTTTATTACCTGCCATTCTGGATCATGTGGCATCTTCTTGTAGGCAGGGCAAGGTCCACAGGCTCCTTCCTCCATCTTCATAGAATTATTTTAACTTCTGTCTGATCTGAGGGGAGCAGGATGAAAGGAGAGAATTTTAGTGCATGAAGTTATTAGTTCTCAGAATCATGGAATGTCCTGAGCTGGGAGGGACCCACAGGATCACCCAGTCCATTCCTGGCCCTGCCCAGACCCCCCCAACAGCCCCACCCTGAGCATCCCTGGCAGCGCTGCCCAAACGCTCCTGGAGCTCTGGCAGCCTCGGGGCCGTGCCCAGTCCCTGGGGAGCCTGGGCAGTGCCAGCACCCTCTGGGGAAGAGCCTTTCCTGATCTCCAGCCTAAACCTCATATGTTTATCAATATGATAAAGTGATAACTATCAAAAAGCTGTGGGAAAAGCTGGCAGGGCAATCAGGGCATGGGAAGCGCTGGGGAGCTGCAAAGGGGTTACACAAAGATTGGCTTTCCCTGTTCTCCCTGTTAAAATGAGCTTCCCAATGTCTGGGTTTGGCCCTGCTGCTGGAGCCCTACGGAGTGGCTGGACACATCCTCAGACTGCGCAGATGTGGTGGAAAGCCAGGGGAGGAATGTTTTTGGCAAAACCTGAGGCGTATCAGACAATCCATTTCTGAGACATGGGTCTTAGGGAAAATAAGTGTAATTCAGAGTGTTTGAAGCATCTCCTAATGCTTTTTCATGTCATATCTCAGAAATGGCTTGGCCTAGAAACTTCAGATTTGTTTAATTCAAGAGCCCTTGACGTAATCTAGCACAGATGAGGGCTTCTGAGAGGCTGCAGTGCTTATTTGGAGTTATTCTCTTCTGAATTACAAATATATTAGTGTTTCACCAGCAGCTGTGACAGTGAAAAGTTAAGACAGGCTTTCCAGACTTTGTAAAGCAACCTTGGAGTCCTTTTCCAGGATCTCTGTGTCAAACTTGTTTCACCCACAAAAACAGTGCAGCAAGGCCTGCTGAGGAGCATTGGAAACCAAAGCCAGCCCTGATGTCTACATCTGCCAGACCTCCTCAAACCTGTTTTTATCCTCAACCAACATGGAATTCCTTTCTCTGACTTCAGTGCCCCACTCTGTATCACTGCTCCCTTGCCAGGTATATGCACAGCATCATCCCAGAATGGTTTGGGTTGGAAGGGACCTAAAACTCATCTTTTTCCACCCCTCTGCCATGGCAGGGACACCTTCCACTGTCCCAGGTCCCTTGCCTGGCCTTGGTCACTGCCAGGGATCCAGGGGCAGCCACAGCTTCTCTGGGCATCCTGTGCCAGGGCCTGCCCACCCTCCCAGGGAACAATTCCTTCCCCATATCCCATCTAACCCTGCCCTCTGGCAATGTGGATCCAGTCCCCACTGTCCCATCTCTGCAGCCCCTGTGCAGGACATGCTGTGACAGACAGGTTCAATGCTCTGGTTGAACCTGGTTTCCCTCCTCCCAAATGCCCTCAGGAGCCCTTCCCTGGGGATGCCCACCTCCACTCCTCTGCCAAGCCTGTGCCACCTTTTTTATGGGGCCCACTCATCACCCACATCCCATTTCAGCCAAACCTAAATAAAACTAAGAAGTGTCAGACAACTCCTGGCAACAATTCATCTTAGAGAAGGAGGAGTGAGCCAGCATGAAGTTTGGGAAGAGATCTATTTGCAGTGATAAAACTGGGGAGGAAAAAAACCCATACTACTGAAATTAATTTCCTCTCTAATGGCCAGGGTGGCTGGGGGAACATGGATTTTTTTTTTTTTTTTTAATAATTATTGGAGCTCAGGAGAGACGTTGCGGACAGGGTGTTAATTAGACCTGATATCCTTGGGTATATTGCATTTCATTAGGAGAGTAAATAACCCCAGCAGATTTTAATCCTTCTGGCAGTTCGCCAAGTGCTGCAGAGGGATTATCTTTGAGGGTTAAAAGTAGGCCAAAGAGCTAAAAGCAGCCTTCCACGGAAGAAAAAGGCCAAGGATCCAGGTTAGGAGTGGTAGGCCAAAGCTGTGGGATAATCAGATTGAATTCCTGGGCAGAAAGTACACTAAAAAGGAGATAAACCCCAACTGCCTCATTTCCGCGGGGCCAGCAGGAGGGAGGTGAATGTGGGCACTTTCTCCAGCTGGAAGGGAAACGTGGCCTGGGGTTTTTGTCCCATCAGGGGCTGAGGGTGACCCAGCACCACTGCCAGGGGCTGCTGAGGGCAGCAGAGGCTCCTTGGCTCAGCCACCACCAAGGGGACAACGGCCTTGGGGTGCCACAACACCTCTGTGCAGAGGTGGGAGAGATGTCCCCATGGAGAGGGCACCCCAGGAGCCTTGTGGTGCCTCCCAGATCTCACACACATGGTGTTCATGACCCCTGAGTGGTGACAGTCATTCTCTGGGGACAGGACACTCAGAGCAGAGGAGCAGAGGGACCCTGCTTTGCTTTGGGTGGGATTTCAGGGCAGCCTCGACCAGCCAGAATTCACTCTGCAGGGGTTTAGTGACTTCTGGAATGAGCTTCTCTTGCAAAAGCACACATGGAAATGAAGCCCAGAGGTGAGGTTTTAAATTAAGAGGAAAGAGGAAACACTTCCCAGTCCTACCTGTGGTGCAATTGCTCAGAAACTGGAGGAGCTGGCCCTGTGCCCCCCAGGATTTATCACTCAGAAGCATAGAGTGGTTTGGGTTGGAAGGGACCTTAAAAAATGGTCTTGTTCCACCCCCTGCCATGGGCAGGGACACCTTCCACTGTCCCAGGCTGCTCCACAAGCTTGGCTTTGTATACTGCAGCTGCTGTTCAGAAGCTCTTTCTCAGGAGAGATCCGTGTACTGAAAATCAGTGGCAAAGATGCAAATAAAAGGTAAAAATAAGACCTTCTCAGAGCCTTCAGGAAGCAAAAAGAGTTGAAGGAAGCGAAGAGGGCCTGTCTCTTAGTGAATGGCAGTGTCCCACTCTTCATCTGCCTCCTTAAGGCTGGCAAGTTTTAAATGCAGAAAATCACTGCTGAAAAATTCCAGTTTCAAAACTTTTCAGCCTGGAAATGAGGGAGAAAATAATTTTTGTCCTTTTCACTTGGGAGCATGAGTTGTAAATCACTGGGAGAGCTATTTCAGAGCAGGACTGTGGTTTGGTGATAGGATGGCTGGATTGCTGTGACAGAGCCTAATTGTGTTAAAATGCAGTTGTATGCTGAGAAGGGACCCAGATCCCTCACCAGTGACTGCACAGAAGTAGCCACAGGAGGGAATGACACGATTTTATGATCTCAGCTGTGAGCAAAGCTGCTCTAACCCTCCCGTGTCCACAAGTCATGAAAGGGTTGGTCTCATATGGATGATTTGATTGGAGAAACCACAGGAAAACCCGTTTGCTAAACAAATCAAAGAACTGGAGAACATAAACACCTGAAAATCTCCATCTACTGCAGCAGGGACAAGAAAAGCTCACTGGAGAATGAGTCTCAGTGGCATTTTGGTGTTTGTGGTTGCTGCTGTGCTTAACTGGGCTGGAAATCCTGCTCATGGGTCTAGACTTTATTTAAACCAATACTTCCAGTTCGGATCTTCTACTCCATCTCTTTTGTAGGGATCCTTTGGAAATAAGAGGGGAATTAAGCCAACCCAAAGGGAGGAGCAACTACCAGGATGAGTTTTGCATTTATTGAGGGATCAAGCCTAGGAAATTATTTCCTTCCCACATGGCTGCTTGTAATTCCCCTTTGGAGATGGTGCTCATTAATGCCTAAGAGGCTTTGGTGTTGTAGGTGGATGTGAAATAACAGCATCTGTTAGGACATCTCAAAATACCTTATGCTTCAATATAATCATTACCTCTGAAGCTGAACAGTGATTTGGAATGTTAAAATTTGGGGAAATAGATTAAATCTGGCTTTCAGCTATGGGAAAGACCAAACTTCAATGGGAGAGGACTCCTACACCATGCCTAAGAGCATGGCTGATCAGTTCAAGAGGTATTTGCTCTTTAACCAGAGGAGATAATATTTCTAGAAACAAAGGATTCTATTTATTTCTTTACATTTGTTACTCTAATGTATTTTATATATTTATATGTATGTTATTCTTATGCTTAGATATAAAAATACTTATTTATAACATTAGTTAAAACATTGCTAGAACAAAATCTTCTCCTGTGTCATACCTGTTACATCTCTTATTCAGGATAGCAATCCTATACAGAACCTGATTTTCATTATAGATTTCTGAAATCACCGCAATTTAATCACAACCTTAAAATTAAAATATTGAAATGCTTTCCTGTGCCTGACTTTGATGCTGCCCATGCCCTGCACTGCTCCCTCCAGCGAAAGGGAGCAGCTGTTGGTGCTAAGTGGGGCTAAAAATGAGAAAGCAACACAGCTTAAATGACAAAATCTTTTTAATTAGGTACAAGGGACTAAACTATTCATCACATAGAGCTGTTCCTAAAAGCCCCAAACTGAGGTGAAGAGGTGAAGATGAAGCACAGAGAAGAATAGGAAGCAAACAGCAAGAAAGGGAATTAGGGGCCTTTGTGACTGGATTACTCAAAACTTTCACCTATGAGCCCGGACTCAGCTGCTGCTGGGGAGCCCTGGGTGGGTGCTGAACAGCCAGCCCAGGCAGAGTCTGAAAACAAGAATTTCAGCACAGTGTCCACATGGTGGGATAAGGTGTTTTATTGCCCAGTGCTTTAAAAATGCTCCTTCCTCTACAGTACAAAGGAAAAAATATAAACTATTACAGGGGTTTATTCTCCAGCTTTGTCAGGTGTGTGTGATTCCCTCTCTTGGATACCAGGTAGATGTAAGCTACAGAATTTCTGTCATTTTGGGACTATTTTGCATCTTCTGGGTTTGAGGTCAGGTGATAATGCCTGGTCCAGAGAAGGGAAAATAAGTCTGCCACATGTCATTTAAAAAAGAAGTTAGGAGATGGCACAGTAAGTTTGTGAGCAGAGAGCTGAGGAGATAACTTGTTCAGCAAAAAGGCCTAACCCTAACCATAACCCTTTGCCTCCATTGGTTTCAGGATGCAAACGAAGAAAAATGAAGTCAGCTCTCAGGTTCCTGGGGATAGATGACATTCATTCATTCTGGCATTCAGCTATTTCTGTTGTTTACATTTGATGCCTCTTATAAATACACTGTTTCTGATTAAGAAGGAATATTTTTCTAAAGGTATTCTTAATTTTTCACTTCAAAGTCAATCTTTAAAAACCTCTCTGCCATTATCAAGCCTGCAATAGTTTCATCCTAATCCCTCTTACTCTCTCCATTCTTATCCTTTGCTGAGGGGAAATGATAAATTTTTTTTCTGACACAGAACTCAAATCCAGTGCTGAAAGATAAGCTGTTTCAAAATAAAATCATGGATTTCAATTTCAAGCATTGGTTAATATTGCCATTTTATAGATCCTTTCCTACTGCAGATTGAACAAAGCATATTAGCTAAAAGGCCTTCTCCTGAAATGAGAGCTCATACTTTTCTAACCCTCCTTCTTCATTCTAATGTTCTGCTTCTAAGCATTGTCTTTCTATAGTAATGAACATCCAGAGGTCAAACCCAGCTGTATAATTAAAAATTCAATCAAAAATAGGTCTTGGAAACTTCAGTGGGTGAGAGAGCTGTAGGTGAACTTAAGTTTAATTGGTAGCTGGGTTTGGGTTTGTTCTAAGACCATTTTAAGATGCTTAAAGCTTCTCTGTCACAAAAACTGGCACTTAGATTTTGTCACACTCACTATCAAAAAGAAATAGGAAAAGAATGCACGAGTGGCCTTGAGCACTTGTCTCTGCAAATTCCATGGTCTTTCCGTGCAGTTTGCATTGGCTGGGAGTGCTTCCAGGTAACACCCAAAAAGGTTTGCCCAAGGGTTTGAGAGAAATTTTCTTGTCTATTGGAATGAACTCGCCCAGCATAGTTTGTTGTTGTTGGTTTTTGTTTGTTTGGATTTTGGGGTTTTTGTTTTGTTTTGTTTGTTTGCTTTTTGATGGGTATGACCTGGAATAGCTTTCCCAGAGTCAATAGTATCACCAGCTGGGGACTGCTGAAGCAAAAATCATAGGAAAATGTAGGTTCATAACAGAGATTTAGATAAAAATATGTGTGTTCTGATGCTCTGTTTATGCTCTGGCTGTTTTGCTTAATTTTGGGAATGAAATAAAGCATCCCTGTGAGTCTATAAACACACCAGCCACAAGCTCGGCCTGTGGCATGGGATACATGGATTAATATCAAATGTTGAGTTTCCTGCATCCTCAGTATCAATGGGGAAGTGTTAACCCAAGGAGGGAGCGATGGTTCTGGGGGTTCAACTTTCCCTCACCCTGTGCCTCCATTCCCTAAGGGACACTAAGATGGAATTAGAGCCTGCAAACAGCCAGAGACAAACCCAGTGCCTCTGCTTGTTCCTTGCTCAACAGCCAAAAAATCATGGCAGCAGCTGGAGTTCTCCCTGGCCCTGTCTGGATGGCAGCAGGACCATGCCAAACCACAGCCTGCCGTTGATTGTCCCGTGGGTCACTGCCACAGGGTCCTGCCCACCTGGAATCATGGAATATCTTGAGCTGGAAGGACAAAATGAGTCCGACTCCTGGCCCTCAGCAGAACAGCCCAAGAATCCCACCAAGTGCCTGAGAACATTTTCCAAATGTTCTCGAGCTTTGGAAGGCTTGGGGGCACTTGACCATGGCTACAACCACCAAAGCATTTCCATAACCCAATCTCCAGCTACCAACTGCAATTATCAACACCATGTTGCAAATCCAAATTATAAATACTCCTGCGAGCTCACAGCCAGGCTGGAAGCTCTTTTCTTTAAATCCAAGTACTGCTGTGACAAGCACCAGGTTTGTAAAAAGCTGCTGAAGTCCTGCATTGCTGGAAGTTGTTCCACTGAACGCTGTGCACCAAGAACGTCCTGTAGCTCTGAGGAACACCTCAGTCTCACAAAACCTTCTGTCCCCAAAATATACCTTCAGGAGGACAAGAGGGTGTCGTGATTACAAGAGAAGAGTGCCAATGGGGGTGTAACCAATCTGTGAATTCTATTCCTCTCTACCTATTTTCTGGCAAATCGTTAACGATGGGTCGTTTGCAGGAGCTGTCGGGTGCACACCCGACCCCTCAGGCTACAAGCTGGGTGTTGGATGAGAGAAGGAAGGAGAGGCAAACCCTTCGAGGCGGGGCACTGTTTCTTTTTCTTCACAAAGGACTCGGCTGTGATAACTCTCTCGGGGGAAGCACAAGCACAGTCCCACCCAGCCTGAGGGGCTCCTGCTAATGGCCCATCATGGGCTCAGTGGCATCAGCAGAATGGGCAGCTGCCCCACTGAAACTATCAAGGACTCCCAAAAATATTCTATGACTCACAGGATTCTACTATTCCATTGTGAACCCCACCAGTCAAGCCCTAGGGGAGGTGCTGAACATTCCTGCCCGAATTTGAGCGTATATAATCTGAGAGTTTGGGGTCTGGGGACACTGTCACCACCACTGGATGGATCCAGAGAAGCAGAACTTCCACAGGATTGCTGCTTTCAACTCAAACCATCATTTCAACAGGACTGCAATCACCACTTGCTAGGACTGTGATCACCACCTTGACCAACAGGGTTGTACTAGGAATTTGTGGGTTTAAACCAGTTTTTTATTGTATTATTGCATTTATTGTCTCTTTCTAATAAATTGTAATTCCGACATGAAATCTCTCTCAAGATATTTGTGTGAGGTTCATTTCTCCCACCCCAGTTTACTTTCAAAGCAGCACAAAGTTCTGTACCAGCACTTTGGGTTTTAGCAATGCCAAGGTAGGCAGAGACTAGCCCTCAGACCTCAGAAAAATCATATATTCCCTTATGAACTCCAGAACACCTTAGGTCAGTGTCTGACCAGGAGCTTGGACCCATTTGATGGGCACAGCAGGTGCATGAAGGACTGTGGGTTGCTGGTATAGGACCTGTGAGTGCAGCTTTTCCCATGGAACTTCATATGCAGGAGAGGTAGATCAGTGAGGGTGGAATGAAAGGGCTTTCATGAAAATTAAGTGTGAAGTCACAGAGTCAATTAAGGGGTTATTGACCATGTGGAGGTGCTTGCACAGGAGATTTGGGTGGAGCTGTACATCAAGAGCCCCCTTGTCCCATGTTCCAGTGTCTGTCCTCACCCAACATATTCGGTGCTGTGTGTTCCCAGCTTTGATCCAAATTTTCACTGCTGATCTGGGAAACCTTTCCTCAAGAAAATTTTGTCGGACTCAATACATTCCTAACATTTAGACGAATCCTAAATGTCTGGTTTTTAGGAAGTGTCATCCAAAACCCCGAAGCCAGGCCTAGCCTGATGTTAATGAGATCTGAAGTGTTGCTCTCGAAGCGCGAAATTGGTGGTGATATCTCAAGACTGAAAATGATACACAGGCAGCAAGCTCTGTTTAGTTTGAGAAGGGGTTATGTTTCAAGGCATTGATGGGTTTTGTTTGTTGTGCTGTGTACATAAAACCTCTCTAGCCTTTAATGACACCAGAGGGGCTCGTCCACTTGGGTGACTTTTGGATTTAGGAGTTATAACCACCAGTTCGTCCCCGTTTCCGCCATGCTCCGTGTTTTCTGGCAACCTTTGGAAATTGTTCACTTCAGTTTTATTCAGCAGAGACAAAATGCTAATCTGCTGGCACTTCACATGGTGTGGGAGAGAAGGAGGGGAAGGAAGGAGGACCTATGTGATCTATTCATTCATTATTCCACGGCGCATGGGAAGTCATCTCTTTACATGATTGACCTGCCTGGGTTTGATTACAACACACAGCTAACCTTTTCCAAATCTGCTTGTGTCATACAAGACAAGGGTTGAAGGCTGTTGCCATGGCATTAAGGTATCTCTTGAGAAAGAGGAAGGGAAAAAAAGAGAGAGAGAGAGAGGAAATGATGCTTCTTTACTTCCTAGCCAAGTATAAACAAGAAACACACGCACATGTTTTTGTTTTGGAAGAGCTTTCAGCTTCTTATCGAGTCTCATCTATCACTGTGTTTCCTTGGGAAGGGAAGGAGGAATTGTCTGCTTTGCACATCAGTGGGAGGGGGGTGACAATTGGAGGGAGGGAAAAAAAAAGAAAGAAGAAATCAGTCTTGCCACCATTCATGATTTATTCATGAGACACGTGAGTTTTGCATTTAAATGTGACATTCTCATGATCTCAATATTGTATATGCAAATCTAAAGATTTCTGCATCTCTCCACATGCCCAGCTTAAGTCTCGACTCAGATCCACAGCTCTGCAAATGTAAAACCAGAGAGGTTCATGCAGCTTCTGCTTCTCTCCCTGTTTGTTCCGTGCCGCAAAGACTGGGAGCGACACCGAACTACTCCTAAGAGCAGAGCTATAATTTAGACGTCATTATTTTTTTTAATTTTTTTTCTGACAGTGAGCACTCCCAGTCAGGAAATTACCTGTAGGTTCATGAATGGTTTAACTTTCTGAGGTCTTGCCTTGCCTGAGCTTTCCAAGCCCTTTCCTCCCAAGGCAGATTGCTTGGGATTAGCACAGAGCAGTGCTGAGCCTTCCTGAACAAAGAACTTACACCTTGAGCAGTGCCTGCCCCAGTGCTCCAACACAAATATGTCAGTTGTCACTCAATAAATAAGAGGAATGACCTTGTTTGCAGGTTTTTAATTAAGATATGATTGATAGAGTAAAACAAAAGCAACAACTCAAGGCCACGTGTAACGAGGCTTTGAGCACCCTGGTCTAGTGGAAGGTGTCTGGGGCAGGGGGTTGGAATGAGATGAGCTTTGAGGCCCCTTCCAACCCAAAACATCCTGTGATTCTGTGAAATGTGCTGATGTAGAGAGGACAGACTCAGTTTGGGACAGAACCTGAACCTTGGTGACATCTGTTGGTCTCTGTCCCCGGCCAAGGCTCTGACTCCAGGCCCACTCAACAGCATGAGAGGTGTGAGGGCAGAACTGCAAAGGCACACAAACCTTGCTCCCAGCTAGCCCAGGATGTCCCAGCTCCTGCCACGGAGAGACCTTTGGGCTGGTGTTTGCAGGGGTGATTTGTGTAGGGAAAACCCTGGGTGCTTCTTCATGATCTCGTTATTTAGTGAACCAAGCAGAGCATAAATATTTGTATATGTTTTTGGATCAGCTCTGATGCAAATATTTCTCAGTTTTTAATGAACAACCACAGCATTCATTGATAACAATGAAATCTGTACCTTCTCTAGCACTCTCCCACATTCATCACTCAGCACATGTTTTCTTGTCATATTGAAGCCAGAACTTGCTCAAGTTGATCGCGTTGTGTTCACTTTGAGGTCAGGGCCCATATCAGCAAAATTCTTCCTATTGGTTTCACCATTTTAAAGCCATAAATGTTTTCTAGCTATCTGTATGGCCTAATATCCCATCTCCAACAATGACTGCTTCAGGAAACTGGGAAAGGGACAGAGCTTGTATTGAATGACATTTCACAAGGGTGTTATCTTAGATTTAGGAAAATCTAGACACAGAGACTTCCTGACATCGTGTATTCAGGTCCAACTAACTGCTTTCAAGAACTTGTCCCTTTCAAACCCACCTGCACGTTGGCTCCCCCAGCATGGCAATGAATGCCACAATTTAATTTCCTATGGGGTGGACAACTACTTAATTTTGGGTAATTTAATGCTGTTGATGCCTACTGTTATTTCCATTGCAGAGATAATAAAACAGTTGTTCCTGAGCATCCTTCTCCATGCTGCTCATGATTTTAGGTGCCTGTGTCAGAACTCCTTCAACACTCTCTTCTCCAAGCAAAAATTCTTATGTATCTACCTATCCTATTAGGAGCTGCACTACGGAAGCAGCTCACAACTCTGATGCTTTAAACCTGTCTCTATGAATTTTCCAGTTCTCCAATATCCTTTCTGAAAGGGAACATCAGGGCTGCCTGCAATATTTACGAGGATGGTACAGCAGAAATTTATGCACTGGCAAAATGACTTTTTCTGTTCAGTGTCTCATCCCACGAACTCTGACATTCTTGTTACATTTTTGACCACCCCTGATTGCTGAGCTGATGAGGGTTTTGGAGAACTGAGATGTCTGTGACACAAACAGTCACAGCCTGTCTCAGGGCTGGTGTTGCTGTGCTCTCATTTGCAGTACTTGGCATTTCTTGCCGCTGAATTCCCTCTGCTGCTGCATCTTGCCCAGTTATTTGGGTGCCCGTCCCACAGCACTTCTCCAGCAGCAAAGCTGCTCTAGGGGCAAACCTGGATACTTTGAATTAAGTGCAAACATCGTGGTTGTGTTAATTGCTCTCCTTTGCAGACTGGTGATGACCACACAGACCCCAGACCAGGTCCCTGTGGGGCTCCACTGGACACCTCTTGCTCAGGTGAGCCCATCTTTTTTTTCCTTTGTTTCCCATCTCCAAACAAATTATTTATCTCCAAAGGCAACCTGCTTCTGGCTCAGGCACTGGCTCAGAGCCCACAGTGTGACTGTGTTTTCCTCTCCCACTGATCTCAAACTTGCATTCAGCTGAAAGACAGGGAAAGATTAGCAGGGGGTAAAAAAGTCTCTGGATTTTTTTTTTTTAAATAGGGTTTTTTCCCCATCATTCTCACATCCTCTTATGCCACATCTTCAATACTGATACAAGCACCTGAAACAGCACAATTCGTAGCTGGCCGGACTGGGAACCCTGTTTTAGCAGGCAGGGAAAAGAAACTCATACACGGATTCCATTGTTATTTAAAGATACATAATCAGTTTTAGCCCCTATCTAAAAACTGAGAGAGAAAAATATTTCCTTGCAAAGAAAAAAACCCAAACGTGCTGTCCAAAATTCAGGCTGAATTTCTTTATTTACTCGTATTTAGCCTGGATTTAGTGGCCGGGTCTGCAGCCACTCTCAGCGGTGCTGAAACAAAGTGGTTTATTCCTGACAATGCCCCAGTGATGCATTTTCTCCTGCCCATGGCTCTCTGCCCCTGAGGAATGTGAGAGCCTGTGTGCTGAGGGTACTGCTGGAACACCTCAGGACATCATTTGGGGGTTGCATTTGTGAAGAATCATTAAATCCCAGGATGGTTTGGGTTGGAAGGGCCATTAAAGAGCATCTCGTTCAACCCTCTGCCATGGGCAGGGGCACCTTGCACTCGATCAGTTTACTCAGAGTAAGGATGGAAGGGACAGGGGGAATAAAGCAGAGCTCAAATATGATTTAATTCATGCAGGTGGGGTTGACCTTGCTGAAATCTGCTCATGCCTGCATTGACGTGGAGCAGGGGTGTTTTCTTCCCACAAGTGAAGAATGCACTGCCTTGCAGACCTTGCTTTCTGCAAACGTGGCCCCTGTGAATGTAATCAACGTTGTGCAGAGCTGCTGAAACCGAAAACAAAGCCAGAACGATCATTGTGCTAAGTTTGGGTTCCTCATTGTTCATTGAATTACATCAGTGTTTTCTTTAGTTGCACAGTCAGCTGGCAAAGGTTTGTTTGAAATCTCGAGACTCTCCCCTTTCAGGGGAAAACATGAATTTCCGGAGATGTGGGCTCTGCTCTGCATCACCGTGCTGGGGCTGCCGTGGGCCAGGACACGACGTGACAGCCCAGCCAGACAGGGGGCTCAGCCAGCCCCAGCCCCTCAGCCAGGGCTGAAAATGCAGCCACAGGAAAAAGAGTTATATTCTTTTTTCCCTTTGCATTTAACTTGATTTAATCTGCTTAAAAAGGGGGGGAAAAAAGAAGTAATTATTAAAATTTATTTTGTAGAGGATCCCTCTCCTCAACTCATGGCTACTGTTTTGTTTCACTGGCATTTTGTTAAGGTGATCCCATGGGTTGAAAAATCTTGCTTTCCCCAAAGTTTTTTGGATGCAGAGAGTGAGAAGGGGCTGCACGGCCTCTGCTCCCAGGGCATTCTCCCCTAGAGCCCTGATGCCCTGCCTGGTGACAGGCAGGTGTGTCAGTGTAACATGGGAATCCCTGAAATTCCCCCAGATATATCAGGATGGGAATCAGAAAGTGGTTTGGGTTGATAGAGACACTAGAGATCATTCAGTTTCAGCCCCCTGCCATAGGCAGGGACATTTTCTACTATCCCAGGTTGCTCCAAGCCCCGTCCATCCTGGCCTTGGGCACTGCCAGGGATCCAGGGGCAGCCACAGCTGCTCTGGGCACCCTGTGCCAGGGCCTGCCCACCCTACGGGGAACAATTCCTTCACAATATCCGACCTAACCCTGCCCTCTGTCAGGGAGAAGCCATTCCCCCCCTATCCTGTCACACCAGGCCCTGTCCAAAGTCCCTCTCCAGCTCTCCTGGAGCCCCTTTCGGCCCTGGAAGGGGCTCTAAGGTCTCCTGGAGCATCCCTTCTCTGGGTGAACATTCCCAGCTCTCCCAGCCTGGCTCCAGAGCCATCAGAGCATCTTTGGGTTCTTCTCTGTCCCAACATGACCCACTCCAGCAGGTCCACGTCCTTCTGGCTGCACAGCTACAGCTGAGGTGTCCTGAGAGTGGAGCAGGAGGGGAGACCCATGTCCCTCAGACACTGCTGGCTTTCTGGGATGGTGCCTTCACGTGGGAAGTCCTCCAGCAGTGCTGGACAGGGAATGACTGGATGCTTCAGAGCCTCAGCACGGATGAAGTTTGGGTGATCCCATGTGTGGCACAAATGTGCTGCTGAATGGGAGCCATTGCTCATTTACATTTAACTTAATTTCCCTCTAAAACTCTAATTTTCATCATTCACATCTTAAGTGCTCCCAGAATGACAGCCCGTGCTGTCAGAGCAAACTCTTCTGGAAGGTGAAGTTGCCGGAACAGGAGCTGCTGAGTGGTGGGGTTTGGCTTTCTGAAATTTATATTTTTGTTTGATCCAAAGGATGCACTGAGGGGCTCAGCCCAGGTGATTCCAGGCTCTTTGCCTTGCTCAGGGATGGGCTTCTTGCCTTTTTTAGCTGTGTGGAGGAAAATAGTAATAAATTGGCAGAATCTGGCATGAAGTCTATTAACAATCAAAGCAAACAGTGAATTTGGAGGAAACTGTACAACATCCACATTGTACAAGTTTCCTAAGAAACGTGCAGAATTTAGGAAAATAGGAAAGAAACTTTGTCAGGTGTTGTGATGCTGCTTTTATAAGGAGAAGGAGGCAGGAGTGAAATGCAGGATGGAAAAGGGGGCAGTAAGGGCAGCAACACTGAGTAGGGGAAGAAAAGCAGGAGAGACTAAAAGGAAGAGTGTGGGCTGTATTTCACCAGGGTGCCCAGAGCTGAGGTCTCTTCAGCTGGGCCTGAAGCAGACAAAGCTCATCCTGCAACACTGATGGAAGGAGGCACCTTTTCAGTGAAATCTGAACTTATCAAAGATAACCAGCTTGTGATTTGTATTAATTTTGCAAATTCTTTCTGCAGAGAATGAGAGGTGGGGCAAACAAATTGAAAATATTCAATATATCTCGTTCCACATTTTAAAAATGAACAATTTTCAGTTTCCACTTGCAAAGAAGGCCTCTGTCTCCTCAGCAATGTAATTATCTCATGATGGAGAGGGCAGGAAGTAACCTGACACTGAGCTGGAAGTTCTGTGTCAGACAGGGGACGTTTTGGGGTTAACCCGAGATAATTCCCCGCACCCTCCCTGGCATTGCTGGAGTCTTTAGTTCTGCATTGAAATGAAAATCCATTATTTGTCCGGCTCAGCTAATAACACCAACCAGCATTTCCATGGGCAGCAGAAACCCTGGAGGAAGGCTGCCAAAAGCCCGGGGAGTCAGAGTTCCTTTTCATGTTCAAAGCCTCAGCCTCTGAAATGCTTTAGCAATGCCATTACAAACGCCTAATGTCAGACCTGTGTCGAGCCTCTCCTCTCCCTCACTCCATTAGCCCTGCAAGGATGATGACAAAACATCTGAGGAAGCAGGAGTCATCCCAGGTCAGGCTAAAAGAGCTAAAAAACCTCTGATAATATCCACGTTCATTAACATTTTTGTTTTTAAAAAGGTAACTTTCTGTCACTAGGAATGCATAATATAGAGAGAGAGAGCAAGTGGAATCTGGGATGTAATTTTAGCCTTGATTCTTGAGGCGGTGTATTTTGGGCTGTGGAGCAGGGGTGCAGCCTGCCTCCATGTGTGGGAATACATGCAAAGCCATTTTTAAAGTGTAGTACATGTGCTTCATTTGAGCTTAGAGGCTACCCTGGGAAATTCCCACCCTGCCCCAAAATGCCCAGTGATGATTTGTTGGGTGAAAGCAAAAGCAGAGACTTAGGAGCACAAGATAAAACCACAGCGATGAAACTGAGCTAAAATGCATTTTGACATTTAATCCTAGATCAATTGGAAAATCTCACAATAGATTCTTTTTTTCTTGTCACCTTGGCAAATCAGAGGCAAACTAGCTTAAAAAAAAAATTAATTTTGAAGATCAGGCGCCAATCTTCTCCCTGGGCTGAGGGTGAGCATGGGAGCTCCCCCGCACCGTCGAAATATTGAATAAGTTTAGAGAAAACCCAACTATGGCAAGCTCAGGAGATCATTTATAAAACAAAAGTCACTCCTTTCTGCATTGAGGTGTCTGAGAGCTGCTCTGAGAAAGATTAATTTTCTGGGTAGAGAGGGGAGCGTTGGCTTCACCCCTCAAAATGAACCGACGAGATGATTCAATTGCTTCACTTTCCGAGCGCAAGCCCGACACTCACTCAGAGCGTGGTTATAAGAAATGACTCCTTTGCTTCAGGAGGAAGAAACTGAAGAAACTGTTAAACTTGGTCACAGTATGTGACATCCTTGAAATCAAAAGCAATACTTCTTCTCGGCGGCTGCACAGTAAAATTAAAGATACGAAGCCAAATTCATCTCTGGTGTAATTCTCTTGCCAGTGGCTGGGGAGACACCTGGGATTAATTTCCTCTATTATACAAGTGGCACAAGACCCTGACAAATAGTTTTGAATGTTTTTTGTAGCACTTAGTTAACAGAAACCTCATTCACTGAGTGAGCCACACCTGGGAAACGGAGTGGCTCCGAATTTGTCTGGCTGAGGATGGGATCTGGGGTTGTTTGCAGCTCCCACCCCCTTCACATGGGCAGAAAGTGGGAAGCCCATGAGAATTGACTGATTTCTCACACAGTAAAATGTCCCCATGAGGAACTAGGTGATCGAGGAGGGTATGTGGATCTTGGCATGCCTGCCTTGGTGAAGGGACAGTCTTTGACTGGATCTGGGCTGGGTTGTTGCCCTTGCCCCAAACTCCTGGATTGTCCCATAGCACCTTCCCCAAACGGTGACAGAGGGTGCTCACCTCTCTGTTCCTGCAATCCTTCTGTTTGGCTTTGGGGTAGACCTTGCAGACTCTGTGTGAGATCCACTCTGCTCCTGGACACACATTCCTGTTCTTGATTTACAGTTTGCTTGTGGAAAGCTTCTGTTTTCCTGGAGGAATTCTGAACAGCAGCGTGGCATGCCAGTGTTCAGCGTGCTGGGGTGAGAGCTGGGGCAATGCTGTCCCAAAATTCCCCCAGATGGATCCAGCCTTCACCTCCAAACGGTCCTGGGTCCTCCCTCCTCCCCAGAGTGCAAACTCCTCTCTCCTCTGCTGTCATCCTTCTCTTGCTGCCACGAATTTGGAGGAGCATCCCAGGCCAGCTCAGGTTTAAACAAGCACAAAATATTCAGTCTTTCCTTTCCATGGAGTACTAGGATGGAGGGAAGCTGTTCCACTTCTCTGGGAGATGAGAATCTCAGGCAGCCAAATAATGCAAATAATGACAAAGTCAAATGCAAACTCAGGACAGATGTGAGCACAGAGCCCATGGTCAGGGTTTTCAGGGGAGCCACCTGCAGCTGCCTCCCAAGACTGCTGCTGGCAAGTAAATTTGTTTTCTACACAACTTGGAGGCTTTGATAAATGAGGAGTGGCTCTGGGTATGGGTTTAGGGAGGTGAGTTTAAGGACAAGGTTCTCCCTTTTCTACTGGGTTGAAACCTCTGGCCAGCAGAAGCAAATATGTGTGACCTTTGATAAGATCCTTAAGGTCAGGAGGAAGATTTCCTGAGGAATCTGTGGTTGCCCCATCCCTGGCAGCATTCAAGGCCAGGTCGGATGGGGCTTGGAGCAACCTGGGATGGTGCAAGGTACCCCTGCCCATGGCAGAGGGTGAAATGAGATTAATTTAAGGTCTTTTCCAATCCAAACCATTACATGACTCTGTGAAGGAATCCAAGGTTTGATGCATCAAGGCATCCATGCACTTGTATCATCTTGAACATGAGAAGAAACTTGCTGATCTACTGTACAGTATTGGGACCTTTTGTCTTTAGCATATTCATATTAATGAAGAATTTTTTTTAGGAAAATATTTATGTATATGCATCAGCCAGGCTGTTGTTTGACCAAAGGTGAGATGTTTGCACTTGGGCAGAAGAAAATTATTAAGTTGGTGTTGTGAGAGTCCTTAATACCTCCCTGTCATGTTTGAGCTTGTTTTGTTTTGTTGTATTTGGGTTTCTGGAATGTTTTATCCTATCAATGACATTAATTATGGGGTAATTGCCTTAGTAGCATGTAACTCTCTTCTTGTTTTTTTAAAGAGATTTTCACACAATGTGTAAACTTTGCTGTATATGTGCTACGTTTCTTGTGTCATGAAATAATGTGTAGACAAAATAATGTTTTTCCTGTCAGAAATTCAATGGGCATCTAAAGCAAAGTGACAGGTGGTTAAATAGCTGCATTTAAAGGATGTCAAGAAGATTTTTTGGACAGGTACCAAAACCCAATGCCAAAAAGAAGGCCTAATACCATCTGTTTTGTTAGCAGAGAGATGCAATTTTACATTAGATTTTAAATGACATGAAATGCCAAATTCATAACCTTGATTTGCGGGTCAAATCTAGCTTATCTAGATTGTGAATGTTTCTATTTACCAGCACAGTTCCTGACCCAGAGCCCACACAGGTAAACGAAGATGTTTTCAATCAGCCCCATTTTAAAGTCACAAGAAGCTCTTGAGCTGCATTTAATTTTGTTTTGTATTACATGTAAATCCAGATGCAATGTGGATTTAATTAATCCAATTTCACCGCATTCAAATGTACACATTTGCATTGTGTTTATTGGCAATTGGCTTTATCCATTTGTTCAGCATTTTTTATGACCACTGAAACTACTGAATATTTAGAGATCCCTCTACTTCCAAGTGGGAACGAGGAGTGTAGCTCTGAATTAAATCATTCTCAGACATAAACTGGGGATAAGACTGAAATGTCAAAATATAGCTGCATAATACAGTGGGGAAAATGATATCAGTATTTTAAAGTAATAAACTACACTGTGCTAAATTATTTTAAAAATCGTTTCAGCAGGCTTTTTAGATGGTTTGTTGAGAGGAGGACTATTTTGAAACAAATAATGAAACTGATAGATTCCAAGGCTTTTTCCTGCTTCTGAAAGGTGCCTTTGAAATTATGATTGTTCAGGTTTAGCCTAATATTTAGAAATACTCACTGTAGAGTTTTCCCTTCTTTGTGAGGAGTCCGTGTGGCTTAAATGGGATTGCTGAGATAATCACACTCTGCTGTTTCTGTTCCAGGGCTAACGTTAGGCATGAAATGTGAGTTGTCATGTTGGGAGCTCCTCTTTCAGCCGCCTGGCCAAAGCAACTGCAAACGTTCTGGGGATTGGGGAGTTCAGCTGGGAAAAGAAAGGGAAAGATCCCGGTGTTTGCAGTCTGTCTGGCTGCTTAGCTCAGCCCTGCTGGGGATCCTGCAGCTCCAGTGGTACTGCTGGCTCCCTTCAGCCATCCCAGACCACTCCTGTCACCTGTGGACACCTGGGCAAAACCCAAAGTCTTGACCTGTTGTGGTATCACAAGCCTGGATAACAAGTCTGTCCCAATCTTCCTTACAGGCTCCCTTCAGCACTGGAAGGGGCTCTGAGCTCTCCCTGGAGCCTTCTCCAGGCTGGGCACCTCCAGCTCTCCCAGCCTGGCTCCAGAGCAGAGGGGCTCCAGCCCTGGGAGCACCTCCATGGAGCACTGTTGACCCTACATGGAGAGGAGAGCAGGAGCTCACCCAAATCTGCATCTGCTGACAGAGCCTCGTTTGCTCCACAGCAAAGTTCCACAGGGGCAAAACCCATTGAAACACAGGGAAAAACGGGCTGAAGGAGGATTTAGCAGCAGGCACGAGCTGGAGGCTTCCTGTGAGGCTGGGCAGGAGCAGGAGGTGATGCATGGGCAGAGAACCAAGGATGGGGCTGGAGGCACCTGCAGCTCTCCAGGCCCTGACTGGGGGGGAGGCTCAGCTCCACTGGGCTGGCTCCTTCTGGGGAGCAGAAGCACTGGAGGCACGAGGTGAGCTGTGAGAACATTGCTCTGATGAGGAGCATTCCCTCTGCCAGCTTCCCGTGGCACATACATGTATATATATGTATATATATATGTAATATATATATAAAAGCATTCTGGCTATTAATAGCAATAACACTTTGTGACGCCGGGTGTCTCAGATCAGTCTCTGCTCCAGGTCTAACAGAGGCAGATGAATGTGCAAAGTTTGACAGGGCTGAGCAGTGAGAATCTGAGAAAAAGGGGCTTCGTTGGGGGGAAAAAATGAGTTTTGAAAGGGTCTGAAAGGGAGCAATGGGGTGGTCAGGCACTGGAAATAAATCGGGTTGTATTTGCCAGGGAGATGCTGCAAGTTTGGTAACGAAATGTGTTCATTTTTGTAGGAAATGACAGAATTAAATCCTGCTTTTAGCGGGAAAGTCGATTCTGCCTTAACTGCAAAGCTGCTAGCAATGACTCCACAATATAAGAAATATAATAATTATGATAATTAATAAAGATAATAATACAGTCAAACCTTGCTAATGACTCAGAGGCTGCTTACTAATTACTGAATTTTGTGGATAAACAAGCCAGAATAATGCATCATAAAATACACTTTGTTCCATTATTTTGACATCTCTCGTTTAGTTTTAATTATTTATACTTCGTAATATACCAGTCACTCTACTTGGGAAGGTTTTACAAAAATAATGAAGCTCTAATAATGGGACATGTCAGTTCAGTATTTGCTGAAACAGGGAGACAGGAAAACCAATCCTTTCAGGGGGTGTGTAAATCAGGGAGGGCACAGATCAGTGGAGCTCAGATAGTCAAAGTTTTAATGCAAAATATTAGACATCTCTATTATGCCTTGGACTGGGAGCCCTCGGAGCAGCTTCCCTGGCGGAGAACTCCTGAATCCAACCTGCTTCGCTGCTAAATGCAGGAGGATCGATGCTGGTTCTCCAGAAAAATCACACCGTTTGAAAAATAATAATAAATGTGAAGTAGTTTTTGTGCCCAAGTCAATTTTTATCCTTAAATCAATTTTTTCCGCCACCACGAGGGCTGAAAGCTTGTTTTTAATTTAAGTGAGAGCTACGATTTTTACATAATCACTTGATTCCTGGAGCTGGCATTCCCTTGAAACCCCAGCCCGCGTCCCCCCTCGCTGAATTTGGCAGAAATTGGCCCCGTTCTTGCAACGAACGACACTGGAGGAAGAACTCAGCATTTATTTAGCTCAGTTTTCCAGCTCCAGAGAGTCCTGAAGGGTGCATGTTGGAAATGAGCCCTCGGAGTCAGGAGGGCTTTTTCTCAGGAGGGGAAAAAAAAAAAAAAAAGCAATTTCTCTTGGAGATTTGCCAGCAAACTGCTCTGCCAGCCCTGTCCCAGCTCTCTGCCAGCATATGGACAGGTTGTTGCAACTTTGAAGCGTTTCCCTCTATCTGGGGATGGGATAACACGCTGCAAACCCACTCTGTATATAACATCCTCTCCCACTGGGCTGCTTTTCCAGAGGGATCTGATGTGAGCCGCTGGAAGGGAGCGGGAGAGGGGGGAGCCTGCGGCAGCGGGGCAGGGAGGGGGAACGCTGCACGCCCAGCCTGGTCACCCCCAGCATCCTCCCTCCCACGGACACATTTGGGTTCTCCTCGCTGCTGTGCCCCGAAAGTGCCGGCCCGAGGGAGCCGGAGCGGGATGGCCATGGATGGAGCTGCCTTCCAGCAGCGGGAACTGCAAAGCCTGGCCTGTGTGGGAAGCCGAGGGGGGGAGCATGGGGGTCTCTGTGCCCTGGGCAGCAGGAAGCCAACGCCAGGTGCAGAGGTTGAGCCCGGCTGTTCTCTCCCGGCTGGGACAGAGCGCGGGGAGGCGCAGGCCTTGCAGAAACAGGGCGTTCTTAGGGGTTCCGAACGGGGGACCCACTCGGGGCTCCTACTGGGGTGCTGCTGAGGGCGGATCAGCGCGGTGGAGAGCATCCTTCCCCAGCGGGTGGGCACCAGGTGCGGAGGGAAACGAGGCTGCTGGGCACCGTCCCGTGCCGGGAGAGGGCACACCGGGCACGGTGCGGGCTGCGGGGCACGAAAGATGCGCAGGGTCCGCACCGGGCAGCGGGAACCGCTGAGCAGCGGCCGCTGCAGCACCCCAGTAGGAGCCCCGAGTGGGTCCCCC